>LPNX011001039.1:218679-355239 GCA_001517045.1 Pseudotsuga menziesii | reverse complement strand
GGAAAAGCACAGACAAAAGGGTAGCTCTGCCATCAGAAGGTGAAATTGTCGCAGCATTGGATGCTGCGACAATTGAACCTGAAGATGGCAGAACCAAAGAAATGGAGGAACATATTGAACCAGTCACTATTGAATCCTCACCTGAGTGGGGGGGAGGAACCCTAATTAAGGAGGAATGGCCTGAGGAGCAAGGAAACATTCCTTTGATTTCAGTAGTGAATCCTGACATACCAGCTCCTACAAAGAAAACACCACAAAAGAAAAGAAAGAGACCAATTAATGAACTCGGCATAACCCCACCAATAAGAAGACAAAGAACTAAACCAAATGCAGTAGCAGAGGCAGCCAGAAAGAAGTGGGCAACCCTAGAGGCACAGGTTGAGTTCCCAATCCTTGTACCAAGGCCAATGGATGCTCCGCAAAGGCCAGTTGAGGAAGAACCCAGCATTGAAGGACTTTTGGAAGAGAACACCTTGTTAAAGGAGGAAGTCCAAGTGCTTCGAAAGGAAGTGGAGATATGGAAGGAAACCTGCAGGAAACAAGGGGAGAAGAAAATGTATACACTGGTGGAAGTTGCAGAACAGTTAGAGGAATCCAACTCTGTCGAGCTTGGTAAGGAGGACGAGCACGTGATCTGCCCCACCTGTGGGGAAATTTTCAAAAAGAAAGGCCACGAGATCATATTCAGCACAGTACAACAGCCCATGTCCACAATGGAAGAACCTGCAGAAAAAGAAGATGCTGTCACACAAGAACCAGCATCTTTGACCATCCTTGCTGAAGCTGCTATCAATCCTGCGACAGAGGAAGAAAGGAATGAAATCAGGAATGATAATGGAAGTAAGGATTGCACTGTGAACTCAGAAGGCTCTCACGATATAGAGATGATAGAAGCTGAGCTACAAGGGCATGACAGTGATAAACCTGATCAGGGATCTGTAACACAGGAATCAGTAAACCAGGAGTTACTTGTCCAGGCAGCCGAAGAAGGGAGAGAAGAATATGGGATGGAGGACACTCTGGAACCTAATGAAGAGCTTTGCACCGTGACTCCAATATGTTCCCAGGATGTAGAGCTAATCCAGGAGGAAGAGGTAATCCAGGATGTTGTTACACAAGAACCAACATCCCTGGGAATTATAGCAGAAAGTCCAGAATTCCAATTAGAAGATGACCTGGGGGTGGATATCGTACCCGATATACAGGGGAGTGAGGATGAACAAACAATAGCCTCAGGTGACACTGAGATCCTTGAGGAGGAATGGTATGATGGGGAAGATATCCAGTCTCAGAGGCAGGAGAACAAGGAAGACACTGTCACACAAGAACCAGTGTCTTCAAAAGCAATGGAGGTGGATGTTGAGGAGAGTTTGAAAGATGTTTCTACCACACAAGAACCAGCAACACAAGAATTGAATCCAGGAATGCAGAAGGAAGACACTGCCACACAAGAACCAGTGTCCTTAAAAGCAATGGAGGCGGATGCTGAGGAGAATCTAAAAGATGTTGCTGTCACACAAGAACCAGCAACCAAGAACTAATCTCAGGGACGCAAAAAGATAACCCAGGGGATGTTGCTGCCACACAAGAACTAGCAACACATGAATCAGATTCAGAAATGCAGGCTGATCAGGGAGAAGACACTGTTACACAAGAACCAGTGTCTCAACAAGCCTTGGATACAGTTGTGAGAGATAACCCAGGGGATGTTGCTGCCACACAAGAACTAGCAACACAAGAATCAGACTCAGAAATGCAGGCTGATCAGGGAGAAGACACTGTTACACAAAAACCAGTGTCTCAACAAGCCTTGGATACAGTTGTGAGAGATAACCCAGGGGATGTTGTTGCCACACAAGAACCAGCAACACAAGAATCAGATTCAGAAATGCAGACTGATCAGGGAGAAGACACTATTACACAAGAACCAGTGTCTCAACAGGCCTTGGATACAGCTGTGGAAGATAACCCAGGGGATGTTGCTGCCACACAAGAACCAGCAACACAAGAATTAGAAATGCAGATTGACCAGGGAGAGGACGCTACCCCACAAGAAGCAGTACTCCTCCCTCTCAGAAATTTTATTGATTTGGATTCAGAACAGGAAGGGCATTATAAAAAGGAGATTTTAAATCTCACAGCAGAAGTCTCAGCCCTGAAGATGGAAGTGATTAAGTGGAAAAGTCAAATGGAAGAAAACCAGAAGAGGATGATTGCTTTGAGTGAGAATCAAAGAATTATTAGAGCATTGGAAGAGCAGGGGGCTGAAGAACGTATGGCCCACATAGTTCAGGTAGAGGAGCTGCAGAACGAGATGAGGAAATTGAAAAAATTCTCATCCATGCAGAAGGAGAAGGATCAAATGTATGCCCTATCCCGAGAACTCATAGGCACTAGGAAGCCCTCTTCCTCTTATCCAGTGTTTCTCTTCGAGCAGTTTGTCTGGTTTAAATTAAAGGCTGTACAGGAGGGAAGATCATTTGAAATTGCAACCTCAGAAAAAAATTTGGAGACATTCCTTGGGAGAAATTTTGAAGAGCAAAACTTGCTATGTGAATTATACCTGCACGAGATGGCGTGCCCTTTGGATCGGCACTCAAATCCTGTTCCATTTGCAGGTGACGTTCAGCTACGAGCCTTTGCCTCTTTTGTGAACAATCATGTTCAGTGGGAAAGGTCTTTTCAGACCTTTTCCCACAATGAAGGCCATACTAATTTATGGATTCGAAGTGAGCCCCAGAATCCTGGCATTCTTGTGGCTCAATACAAGGGTTTCCTTTCCAGCCCTTCCAAGGCACAACATATCATGAATTTGCAGGAAGAGGTAATCTCCACTTGTACAAAATCCATTTCTAGACAGCAGCAGATTGCATTAGAGGGGAGCAGGCACAGATGGCAGGTTGCCTCCTCCGCACTTAGAAACAGGGACCCCTACTGCTTTAAAAATTTTAAACATGCACTCTCTAGAGTCAAAGGTTATGTAGGGAGTATGAAGGAATGTGGAGTCAACTGGCTGGGTTTAAAGTTCAAATTTCCTCTTATTTGGTGGCCAGCAAAACCATATCACATGGATTTTTCCATGACTAAGGTAGAGGAGAAGAGATGTTGGCGGTACTGGGTTATTCACAGAGGTTTTCTGAAGACAGGTGAGGAACCTGAGTTTCCCTACAATTTTTCTTCCCTCCATGAACATAGCTCAACGCAGGACTTAGACTCTGAATGATGCAGGTTGTTGCATGAGGACATGCAACAGGGTAGTTGGGGGGAGATGTTGAGTCCACAATTGGTCCCTTTTTAACCATCTTTAATCACCTTTTCTTCCCTTTTTTTACACTACTCAGCATCCTAATACGACCTGTTTTCCTCACTCTATGCCTTAAATTACCAAGGTAAGGATGATTATTGTTTTATCCTATTGATGCTTATGATTATGGCAATTAAGGCTGTTTATCTCTCGAAATTGTGCTAATTTGTTGTTATCTATGAAGATAGCACGAGATGAGTTGACTGCAGGTAAGCGGAGCTGAACAAGTCTTGAACAAGGGGTGTTCGTGATTCAAGAAGTTCCTCAATCCTTCAATCATCGCTTAAGGCACATGATTCCTATGCAACCTTCCCGACAGAGCCGTACAAAGGGACTGTAACAGAATGTGCTATGATCGGGGGATCTTTAGTATAGTTGTTCGAATATCATGGTGATCTGGGAAGATCACCACTTCTGGGCCAGTCTACAGCTTTCTCTCATTTTCTATATTTGCACCATGCCACGTCTTGTAACAACCAGGGTTATTCAGGGCACCTGAAGATCAGAGATCTTCATGGCTGCCCTTTGTAATAGGATCGGCTGTTATAGTTTGTATGTATAAAAGTGAGAGGATGTCTCAACCCAGGGGGTTGGAAAATATATATTCATTCTTGTATTGATAGTGAGAGTAATCTGTACTTATACTTTCTTTTAATACAAAGAGCTGCTGCTGATTTAAAGGAGCTGTACATTGTTCATCCAGCATCTCTGTATGAAGGCTGGGCCCGCCTTCTATAGAGATTGCTGAGTTAAGGTAGGATTTCTGAAATTATAATTGTGTGATGTTTTGTTGATCATATTGTTTGTGTGCGCAGCAGTAGAATGTGTGAATTTTCAGTATTATATTTTCATGAGATTGACCACTGCTACAAGACAACAGTCGACTGAATAGGGAGTTTCCTTCGTGCAATAATTTTATAATAGTTGTACACAGCTTTGTTCATCTCATGGTCCAGATTGTCGTCCCACAAATCCCTGCACTTGTTTTACTGTATAATTGTTGTCTCCATTTCTGCAATTCGATTCTTTAAGGTAGCCGAACTTAATTTGCTGCAATTGAATTTCTAGATCACAATTAGTTATGAGTATGAATTTCAAGAGTGGTTAGATTAAATAGATGAATCATTTATTTCAGGATGTGAATAGGAACTTCTTTATGTCTGCAATTGTTAATTGAGTCTGATTTCATTTCCTGTTAATGCATGGTAGAGAGAATTTGAATTTGTAGTATTTAGAGGATTGGTGGGATTACATAGGTTCTGAGGGATGAATATGGTTGTTTAGGGGTAAAGTGTTTAATTACAATGATCTGGTGTTTAAGCATAAATTGTGCATCTATCCTTTGAAATAAAATACTTTCTCAGGTTGACAATAAATCTCGTATGCTCTGTGTGTTGATAAGAATTTATCTGCATTTAGGGCGCTCGACAGTCATGAGTTGCTCCCTCCTCCTTTGTTCCAAGTTCCCTTGTTCGATTCCCAATACTTTGATCACAAAAATTATTAAGAAAAATATTCTCTCACAAATCCTCCATGGTAACTTTGGTCTTTAATCATTCCTCCTAAACTCTTGCCCCAAGTATATCTTAAATAGATTTTGTCTTTGGGTGTTTAGGTGCAAAAGTACAATGTGGGATAGAATCTCAATTCCTTCACTCTTGGTTTTCCATAGTTTCTAAGAACCTCATCATATTTTGAGATTTTTGAACCAAAAAGACTTATTTAATACATTTTTTACCACTTCAAGATTGTGGTATTTTGATTCTAATATCATCATAGGAAACTTCAATCGTTGTAGTTTTCCCTTGTTGGGCTATGTTAATAACCACATGCACTTGTCTTATAGGAAAGTAGCAGTTGGGATATGATAGTATGTCTCTTTTAGTGTTTTATCTTGGTCTTCATGTTGTGGGAGAACCTAGTACATGCTTTCATATCACGCATTTAAGGGTTTTAAATATTGTGTTAACAGATGCTCCCTAAAGTGTGACATCCAAAGAAACATTTACGACTGAAATACATTCACTTTTATACTATTTAGTGATCAAGGATGGAAGGAAAAGGAGGAGAACCATGGATGCAAGAGTTGGAAAGAACTTGCAAGAAAAACAAGGCAATGTCTCAAATATATAATATCTTCCTGAGGCAGGTATACCCATGCTTAGCAGTAAACAAACATGTCCATAAACAATACATGGTGGAAACATATCAAAAGTACCTCAAAACTGTAAAAGTCACTATGACAAGTGTGATTATACAGTTCCTCGTGGCACTTTAACATGGTAGTTTAATCTTTTGCAACTTGGGAAGTGCATCGATGAGTGATACATTTGTTTTTACCGAGGTCTTCAATCCATATCAATGATAGTGCAATTTTATATCGTGCGAATAAATGAGCTAATGTAAAGCATAATTAAAAACGATATGATTATGAATCATTGATGTATATCGTTAATAGATGTGAGGAGACTCATTGCTAATGATCATGGATTCTATTGTGCCTCATATTATTTGCAACACTCCTTATCAATTCCCCGGAGGAAGGGGATATGATATAAAAACCAAGTTGAAGCATAGAGTGTTGATTTGGGGCTAAATACCCCTAATCATGTCATGGATGGTTCACTTGATTTCCACCTCCAGGAGATTCTCTCCCTATAGGGGTTGGTTCCCTTTGGGGGTTAATCACTTTGATGCATGACCACATATTTATTTTCCATGTAAAAGCTAATAACCTTTTTTTAGCACACCTTATTTTCTCACTTAGACCTATTTTACCCCTCCTCTAGGTTGTCTATCCAGAGATTGTGCTTCCTCATTGAAGAATCCTACAAGGGAAATGAAGGATGACATTGAGGGAACACATCTATTGGGGTTAGTTGGGGCATGGGATCCTCCCTTTAGCACGCTTAGCACTTGGTGTAGCCTAATTGCACTTTTATATTGTTATTTTATGTATTTTTAGTGGTTTAGGCCCCAAAGTTCTGGCTAAGCAAGTCATGATTGGATTTATGTGAGAACGAAATGAAAGAGAATATATATTCACATACACATATATATGACAATAAAAACAGTGATACAATAATATCATATTCTATTAAATGAATGAAATAGAACAAATTGTAAAACAAAAGCAGTTAGAATGGTGGTAGTTGTATCTCTGAGAAGAGATGTGGTGGTTATGCTCAGTCATGACAAGATGAATGTAAAATGAGGTATAAAGACATTTGATCATAAATACTTGGAGAGGAAGGAAACCCTAAACCTAACCCTAGGAGATGAATTGTCATAAATTTTGCATCCCCAAGGTGGCTAGTTGAACAATCAACTTCTGATCAGCGCCATAAATTTTGCATATGATCTCTGTTTGGGGCGCTAAATAGCCCATTGGAAAGGTCTATCCAAGATTTGAAACTTTTGATTATACCAAATGCATACCTTTGGAACCATTTCCCCTTTGAATCGCCTAAAACGGTCATTTAGGGCCTCAAAACAACCCCAGAATTTTGGGACCCAAACAACTATAGAAAATTACAAGAAAATTGCCAAAATGAAAAACTATTTTGAGCCAGTGCAATAGGTGGGTAGACACCTATAGCCATCAATATCAGTCCTAAATCATTATGAATCAATGGTATCCATTGCTGAAGTGCCCCAATCAAATGGGAAAACTTTTGTTGAACTTGACTCCTGTTGAGCCACTTGCCTTGCTGGAGGAGATTCCCTTGTTTGAAAAATAGATATAGTTGGATATTTTGCTAGATGGTTCCCTTAAACTGTGTGTCCATGATATTATCAATGGTTTATTTTTCCATGCATTCAGGATTAAGCTATGTAGTTTTCAATTGTTCTGCCACCTCCGACGTGTCCAATAGTGGTGCAAAATATGGTCAAAGGAGCTCCACATTGAATAGTGGTTGCAGGAAAAGGAATATAGGAATGCTTAATTCAAATGAATTATCACTAACTAACTTGGTGATTGTGTATGGACCATAATGAAGTGGACAAATATTGCAATGGGGTCTTGTGAGCCTCTCTTTTTGTAAATGCAACCAAACTTTATCCCCAACCTAGATCTTATGTGGAACCATTATGTTGGTCATGCCATTGCTTTTATTTAGTATTGTCCTTTTCCAAAATTTCATCGACCTATTGGCGAATGTGCAGGATTCAATAAAATAATATGGTGGCCTTATCATCCTCATCTTAAGCATGGGATGATTCCTCTTGTATGGATTTAATGGGCAGAGCTACATCAATTAGGGCCAATAGTTTGCAACCCAAGCATGACTGGAAAGGGATGTGAACAGTAGAGCTATGAATATCTCAGTTATAGATATGTTGAACATAAGGAAGGATCCCATCCCATGTGCTAGGATGTTTAGAATTGTACATTCTCATAATATGCACAATCATCTAGTTGACTACCTCTGTTTGTCCATCGTTATGGGGTGGAAGGTAGTCGATTTGGTGAGCTTGGTATCCATCGATGACAATATTGTAATTCCCCCCTTTTGGAACTTTATTAAAATGCCCAATTTTCCAATTTTTTCACAATTTTGGCTCTTGACTAGTTTCAGTGTCTTAGTCTCCAAATCAGCCTAATTGCTTCAAAATATTAAGAGAAGGTGTATGAATGATATAATAAATTAATTATTATTTTCATGGATGTATTATTCTCCTTCAATCAGTTCTGCAAGTTTATATCAAATTCTGAATAAGATAGATGAATTTACTAGCAATTTTGGGGCTCAAATCGCTCCCGGGTAATTGTCGGAATAGCTTCCCACATGTACATAAATTCACTAAAATTATAAAATTGACACAGGGTATGTGTAGAATACATTATCATAGACTCATATGCAGAACCAATCGAACTCCCATGTCTATTATCACTTCATTCAATCAGATATAAGAAAAACTAGTTTTCGACCCTTGGGGAAATGAGATGTAGTTTGCCCCAAATGCTATGAAATTCGACCCAATGGACACAAATTCTCAGTTACATAACATGAAACCCATAATATACTTTAATTACAGATCATTCCTTCATAAATCATCAATGGTGCACACATATATTTGATTCCATCAATATTGCAAGAGTTTACAACAAGGTATTGGGGAAATGGCACTGTTTCTTCAATATTGGACAATAATATATGATATATATTGGATTTTTAACCTGGAAGATTTCTGAACTTAAATAAAAGATCATTTACATCAGAATACAAAATATTGTAGCAATAGAAGCTCCCTCAATGATATGAATAGCTCACCAAGTGCGCCTCACTCCATAGAGCTGAAATATGGTGAGAAAACTTGAGATGAATGGAAGAAAAAGATGATATTGATATGTCCATGAAATTCATGTAGCTTCCACCTGAAAATATGAATCCATTAAATATCCATGAAATACCTGAGTGGCCTTTCTAAACACCAACTAGGATGGGAATCTTTCACCCTCGGGATTGGCTTAAGCAAGAAAACTAGTCATCCACTAGTTCTCACAATTCACAAATGAGAAAAAGCTTATTTTCATGGATTATACCTTTATTTTATAAAAAAAAATTGTATTCTAATGTTCCAAATCCATCCATAAACAAATCCAAGTTGAATTGGTGTGGCTTCTTATGTTATGCCATGTGGCCTCTCTCTTCACCTTCCCTCTTCTCCCAAATTTGAGTAGGAGCCTCTTGGCCTTATTCAACTCCAAACTTCAACCTATAATATTGTATATTCAGTCCTAACATGTCGTTATGTCAGTATTTCAGCCTTAATATCTGACTTGTGTCATAACTGTCATAGAATCTCCATCATTGGTGTCATAGATGTCATAAATGTAAGGAGAATCTAGCCAAGTGTCCATGAAACTCCCATTTGGCTCTTCCTCTCCCATGTAAGTTACAATTCATCCCAAACTATACCTATGAAGTATATTTCCAGGTATATTAACCTCATAGTCCATCCCAAAACATTAGGATTCCCATAGATTCGAAATTACAAGAGGAGGATGCCATTTAACATAGGAATTCTAGCTTGAGTGGGCCCCATAGTCTCCATGTGTCTCCATTCTCCATAGCCATTTAAATTTTATCTTGTATTTATTTAATAAGATTCATTATTAAATATTTATCCTCTTCTAATGTTTAAACATAATTTATTATCCCCCTTATTCCAAATCTCAAAGCTTCCATCCCCAACCTAGGAAACTAATGATTTTCCTCGGCAATTATTTGACTTTTAGCATCCCTTTGACAAATTTCATGAATATGGAAAATTTGATTTGTACATTGTGACCCAATGCAAAATTTGGGACATTACAAATCCTCCCTTCCCAATATTTCTTGTCCTCAAGCAATTTCAAACATGGTTGTTGAAGAACCTGCTTTCTATAAAATTCTTTGAAGTTGCCACTAAGATTCCCACCTTGAGTCTTTGAGATTCGATGAATATTTCAAAGAGGAACCACCATTATTTCTGCTACACTACTCTGATTAAAATCACCTTTTTAATTGGGGAATCCATCTCCCATACTGCTTGTTTCCCAAATAATTTGAAATCAATGGGACTAAAAACTATCCCAGGGTCCCATTGCTTGCATTGCACTCCAAAAATTAAGAGTATTCTCCAACCCATACCTTTTGGAAAGATAATTCATGGATCCCATTTTCTTGTATGCATTATTCCAAACATCATGAGTGCATAATATATATCATCAAAGTATATAACAACATAATAATAATTTACATCAAGGAGGTGCCTCACCAGGAAATCATGAAAGTGCTTATACCTCCCTGTGAGTAGACAACCATTTGCCAAGTACATACATGCTTCAAGTGACCAATCAAATATGCTTCAATTACATAGGTGAGTATCCCATGTCCTGTAATGCTTCTCCAAAAGGAAGTGATATGCATCAAAATATTCAGCCATGTATTCTTTCATCCAAGAAGTGAATCAAGAATCTCCACTCAAATTTGAACCAAATAGTGAGCAACAAAAACAAGAAGACTTCAAATGACTCAAAGAAGTCTTACCCATACATCCATGAATGATTGAATCATAAAGATATAACAATGTATGTAGCTGGTAAAAAAACAATTCTCCTATCATAAGTCTATTCACCCTAGTGTTGGATGAAGTTCCTCCAACATCAAATGAACCAAGTGTTGAGCAATAAAAACCATGAGTCTTCAAGTGACTCAAATGCATATCATAGGTGCATCCATGTAGATGTGCATCATCAGAAAGTAACAAGGAATGATGCTGAAAATGTGAATAATAATTTGCTCCAAATGATATGTAATGTGAATCAATATAATCATCCATGTTTTCTTTCATCCAATAAGTGAATGGATAACCTCTACCAAAATTTGAAGAAAATAAGGAGCAAGGAAAACATGAAGACTTCAAGTGGCTCAAATAAGTCTCATCAATACACTCGTGAATATGCATATCATCATGTAAAATCAGAGTATTTTTTTTCCACTAATAATGTTCTTCAATAATATAACTCTTCACCCAAGTGTGGGATGAAGTTCCTCCAACTTCAAATATACTAGGAAAGGAGCAAGGAAAATCACGAGTCTCCAAGTGACTCAAGTGAACATCATAGATGCACCCATGTAGATGTGTATAATCATAATTTAAACAAGGATGCTTCTGAAAATTTAAATAATATGGTTCTCTAATAATTCCATCATCAAAAGGAGAAACAAAATTTCCATGCTCTTCATGTGGCACCATCAAAAAGAAACCTTTCACCCATACTTCATTAGGATGACTGCTGCAAAATTTAGAAGTGTAGGATGTAGGAGAAATAAAAAACTCACCCAAATGATTAGTAAGTGAAAAAATTTCATAATGTGAAGGATCCATAGGGGTAGGATTATGCAGCTCCTTCAAGAGTGTGAAACCTTTGTCATAGATTGGTTCCAATGTACAGGAATCATGCTCTTCTTTAAAAATTGCATACCCTTCACCGAGAGACAATTCAAGTTCCTCTTTCACCACATCAAGTGTTTGAATCTCTTCAAGCTCATCTTCAAACACATCAAGTACATTAAAATTTCCATATTTTGCATGATCCACCATGTCATGAGAATCCTCCAAACAATCTATCATTTGACAATCTAAAACATAGGAGGAAAAACAAGTGTCTTGCAACTTTTCAAGAAGTTGCTCATTTTGAATTGTGAACTTATGAATAAATTCATTATTATTCAAGTAGGATTCATTTAACCATTCACTAATCTCAATGAAATTTTTTCTATCAAAAATCAAAGACATGAAATTACCATTGATGTTGCACATTGCTCTTTGGATCTTCTCCATGTCTTCAAGGAAGGATGGCTCCTCCAAGGAAGTAGCTCTCCAACAAGAATTTGATACCAATGCTTGAGTGTCATGGAGTATGCTAAGGTTGTCTTGGATATTATTCTCATTAATATTTAAGGACCCTTAAAGAAAATGAAGCTCTTGCAAATGATCATCCTCATCTTCTTCCTTCTTTCTTGGACCAACTTCATGAAGCTCAAGTGGTGATGGGGAAGTTGATCTTGTTTCTTCTTCAACTGCTACAAGGTATTCATTTTCATGTTTAATGGAATTTTGGTTTGCAGAAACATTTTGAAATCTGATCTCTATTTCACCAAGATAGAGTTGTGAGCACCCATCACTAGGTACTGCTTCATAGTTCAAGCATCCATCAGTAGATGCTCTTTGGTCCATGTCCATAGTAGAATTTGTTTCAGAATGATATTCAATAGTTTCAAGGTACTCTTCTTCATTTTCATGTGATGTTTCCTCATATTTGGGAGTGAATTTATATTTTCTTCATGTACTACTTCTTCTACTTCACCTCTTTCAGAACTAGGTGGTTCATGGGTCTCCTCCTTTTGCTCCTTCAATCAAGCTGATGCATTTTTCTCCTTGGTATTCTTAAAATCAATATACTTTCCCCAACTTTGGATAGCCAAAAATTCTAATTCTTTCATAATATTATTGGTCATGTCTTCAAGGATAGGTTCCATGCTTGTTATTATCTCCTTACCATCATATGAGGTTCCCTTTTCATCCCTAGTCATAGTCTCCAAAAAAATGCCTTCTTCTCCTACTTTTTTTCCCCTCTTCAACAAAAGAAATTTTGGGTTTCAATATATAATGGTGGCCCATGAATTATTGTACTCATAAATATCAGACCAAATCAGATTCCAATATCATGCTCTAATACCACTGTAATGTCCCCTTTTTGGAATTTTATTAAAATGCCCAATTTTCCAATTTTTTCACAATTTTGGCTCTTGACTAGTTTTAGTGTCTTGGTCTCCAAATAAGCCCAATTGATCCATAATATTCATAAAAGTTGTATGAATTATATTATAAATTAATTATTATTTTCATGGATTTATTATGCTCCTGCAATCAGTTCTGCAATTCTATATCAAATTCAGAATAAGATAGTTGAATTTACTAGCAATTTTGGGGCTCAAATACCTCCCGGGTAATTGCTGGAATGGCTTCCCAAATGTACATAAACTCACTTAAATTATAAAATTGAAGCATGGGATGTGTATAATACATTATAAGAGACTCATGTGCAGAACCAATCGAACTCCCATGGCTGTTATCACTTCCTTCAATCAGATATAAAAAAACTAGTTTTGCCTTGGGGAAATGAGATGTAGTTTTCCCCAAATGCTATGAAATTCGACCCAATGGACACAAATTATCAGTTAAATACCATGAAACCCATAATATAATTTAATTACATTTCATTAATTCATATATTGTCAATGGTGCACACATAGATTCGATTCCAACAAGATTGCAAGAGTTTACAACAAGGTATTGAGGAAATGGCACTGTTTCTTCAATATTGGACAATAATACATGAAATATCTTTGATTTTCTACCTGATATATTTTTTAAATAATAAAAAAAAAAGATAATTTACATCATAATACAAAATACTGTAGCAATATAATATCCCTCAAATATATGAATATCTCACCAAGTGCGCCTCACTCCATACAGCTGAAATATGGTGAGAAAACTTGATATGAATGGAAGCACAAGATGATATTGAGATGTCCATGACATTCCTATTTATTTCACCTAAAAATAATAATCCATTACATCTACATGAAATACCTGAATGGCCTTTAAAAACACCAACTAGGATGGGAATCTTTCACCCTCGAAATTGGCTTAAGCAAGAAAACTAGTCATCCACTAGCTCTCACAATTCACAAATGAGAAAAATATTATTCTCATGGCTGATACCTGTATTTTATAAACATTTTTGGTCTTCTAAGGTTCCAAATACATCCATAAACCAAATCCAAGTCGAATTGGCGTGGCTTCTCATGCTATGCCATGTGGCCTCTCTCTTCACCTTCCCTCTTCTCCCAAATTTGAGTAGGAGCCCCTTGGCCTTCTCCAACTCCCAAATTATACCTCTAAGATGCTCTAATCAGTCCTGAAATGTCAGTGTGTCATTATTTCATCCTTAATATCTGAATTGTTTCATAACTATCATATAATCTCCATCATTGGTGTCATAGATGTCGTAAATTAAGGGGAATCTAGCCAAGTGTCCATGAAACTCCCATTTTGATCTTCCTCTCCCATGTAAGCTACAATTGGTCGAAAATTATACCTATGAAGTATATGGAAAAGTATATTAACCTCATAATCCATCCCAAACATTAGTATTCCGATAGATTCTAAATTACAAGAGGAGGATGCCATTTAACATATGAATTCTAGCTTGAGTGGGCCCAATAGTCTCCATGTGTCTCCATTATCCATAGCCATTTCAATTTTATCTTGTATTTATTTAATAAGATGAATTATTAAATATTTATCCTCTTCTAATGTTTAAACATAATTTATTATCCCCCTTATTCCAAATCTCAAAGCTTCCACCCCCAACCTAGGAAACTAATGATTTTCTTCCTTGGCAATTATTTGACTTTTAGCTTCCCTTTGACAAATTTCATGAATATGGAAAATGTGATTTGTCCATTGTGACCCAATGCAAAATTTGGGACATTAAAAATAGAATAGAATAGAAAGTGCTCAAGAACATGCTATCTCAATCTGAAATGATAGTATGTGGAATCCAAAAATGAACCCAAACATGCTTGAAGAAAATCTTAGCAGTGGCTTCGACAGAGATTATTTTCTTGCAATATATCACAATGGCCATCTTAGAGAAGCGATAAAAAATAACAAACACACAATCATTACCATTCTTAGTTGAAGGTAGTCCAGACATGCAATGGATGGAGATGGATTCCCATGCCCCATTCAGAGTGGGAAGGGGGGTGTAAAACCCTTGCTTTTTTATGGTTAGTTTCACTATGGTGTATGCAGTGTAGGATATGATATATAATCCAATGTATTTTCATAGTTTGGGCCAATAAAAATACTTTTGCAAGACTACCATTGTCTTCTCTATGCCAAAGTTCCCTGCCACCCGACTATAATGCGCTTCCCAAATCATATTCACATGCTAGACTGAAGGAACACTGATATGGCCCAGGTGGCATATTAGTCCTTCCTGGAGATGAAATTCTACCATTGGTGTACCTACACACAAGGATTGATATATGGGAGCAAACTCAGGACCATTGTCATATAGTTGAGGCTACTCAAGGGTATGGTGGTCACAAGAGTTGAGCACGGTGGTTAATGTTGCTACTAGAGGTCGACTGAGGAAATCAACGACTCGATTGGTGTTGCCCTTCTTATATTTAAATTTCATGTGGATCTGTTGCAATTAATTGGACCTCTTTTGGTGGCGTTCATTTTGTAACTTTCCTTGGGTTTGCATGAATTATAAGGGCTTGTTATTAGTGTGTATGATTGTTTGTTTTCCAAGGATGTAATGCTTCCATTGGTGGAAGGCTTGGAAAATGGAGTACATTTCATTTTCATAGGTGGGGTACTTGCAGACTGTATATGAAAGTGTCTCACTGTGATATGCCACTAGATGGCCATGTTGAGTGAGGACCACACTGACAGTGTATCCCAAAGAATATGTCTCAATCCCAAAGGGTTGTGGCAAATATTGTAAGGTAAGGACAGGCATTGAACATAAGTTTTTATTCAACTCCTCAAACGCATGTTGTTGTGGCTTGGACTAGGTAAAATTGTCCTCATATGCACCTTTGGTCACCTAGCTAATGGACCAAGCATTATTAGAGAATCCCAACACAAATATTTGATAGAAGTTTGGAAGGTATAGAAGATGTGAAGCTTTGTGAGAGTCGTCGAGGTTTGCTAATCACGAATGGATTGGATCTTTGTTGTATCTACATGAAAACCATGTTCATCCACAATGCATCCCATATACTGAACCCTTTCCATACCGTATGAACACTTCTCTATATTGGCATAAAAGTTGTGTTTTTGCAAGGTGCTAAGGACCTGGTAGATATGTTGCAAATGTTTTTCCCAATGATAGATGAGGATATAATCTAGATATAGGACCACAAAATAATTGGTGCATGGCCATAGAATGTCATTCATCATCCTCATTAAGGTCGTTCGAACATTAGTCAAGCTGAAAGGAATGACCAACCACTCAAAAATTCCTTCTCGTGATTTGAAGGAAGTCTTCTAGACATCGTCCTGGTGCTCAATTAGCACTTGATGATAATCGAACTTCATGTCAATCTTGTTGAATTACTTGTCTCCCCTGAGATCGTCATGGAGGTTTTCTATCCAAGGAATGTGATACTAATTCTGGACTGTGATCTTTTTTAGATATCGGTAGTCAATATAGATTCAGCATGTCCAATCTTTGTTCTCTACCAACACAATTGGGATGCCACAAGGTGAGGAGTTAGATTGAATGTTCCCCTTTTGGGTTAACTCTTGAATTTGGCATTTTATTTCTTCATTCTCCATGAGGGAACACATTTACATTGACCCATTAGGTAAAGGAGCACCATGGATCAAATAAATGGAATGATTGACCTGAAAATGTACAGAAACCACGACAGGTGACGTGAAGATGTATTTGTATGCTTCCACGATCTTGTCCACATGTTTCTGCTACATATAAGGGTTTTGTGTGGAGGTGGCAGATGTTGCTATATGATCTTTCATTCACCCTCAAAATGAAGCACGGAGAGTATGAATTTCCTTTCCTGATAGATTTCCTTCTTGCACTTCTTTGCTATGATGAGAGACATTAAAATTGTATAAAGTGTCTCTTGTATCCTTTAGAGTTTCTTTCCCAAAGTAATAATGACACTACGAGGTCTAGACTCATACACAAAATGACATTTCCACATATATGGTTGTCCTAAAAGAATATCACAAACTTAAATCGGGGAAACATCATGCATTACCTCATCTTTAAAGGGATTTATGTCGTAGGATAGGTGACACTATTGACTGATGCAGATGTGTCATACAAGGATCAACTAACCAATGTTGTAGGGTTGGGGATGTGGAACGGTCAGAAGATTCAATGTTTTGACAACCTCAGTTGAGATGAGGTTCTTCTTACTATGACTATGAACAATGAAATGTAGAAAAGTCCACTACACCCATAGTTGCAAATGGAAGAGGCAATCCCCTTCCTATGGATCCTCTGACCCTTATGGTCGGGTGTTTGCAGTTGCGATGGTGGAACTAGGTTATGTGTCAATGATCTGCTTACCCGTTTATTTATTTGCATAACTTTATGAGTTAGATTCTATATCTGTGGATTTTTTCTCTACCAACAATAATTGTTTTGAGAGGCAATCATCAATGGTCTGCCAAGGTATTTTGTGGAAATCACACCACTTGTAGGTGTCCTTTTATTTCCATTACCCTTATTTTCCTGTGGCTTGGATTAGATGACAAGACTTTGGCCATCCATGATATTTCCTTTGGGTTGTGAATTAGGGCCACTTTTCCCAGCTTCTGTTGTTAATTTGCAGACCCAAAATATTGCTTAAACTTTTTCTCTATCTTGACGACATATCAGTAAGATGCTCCGAGTGAGGATATGTCTAGGAAATCCATCTCCAATAGAATTTACCTTTGTAGGACACTGCGGTACTTTATAACCAAGTGCCATTTGGAGTCTCTAATACACAGCTTTGACCACAGGGTATGGAATACATTGGTATACTCTAACACTGTTTCATCTCTTTCCTGGCGCAATGTCATCCACCAGGTGTATTGGTCATGATATTTTTCAACAGGGTATAATTCCTCTTTGACGACATTGAAAAAATATTTCCAAGTGGGTCATGTATTGAATATCTCATATTCATCCCTTGCGCATCTCTCGTAGTACCTGTACCACCTGTCTTTGACATCAAGGAGGGACTTAAGGAGCGCCAAGGCAGTCTTTTCATCGTCAGAAAAAAAATGAACATAGAGGTAACCCTTTAACATACTCAACCATTTTTACAAAACATATGCATATCTATTTCCTTCAAATAAGAGGATGTCAAAGTTAACTTGTACCTTGAATGGAGTCGCACCCCCAAAACGACTGCTCATTGAAGGTGCATTTGTCACTGTTATCATTCTTCAAAGGATATGGGAGAAGTTATCCATCATCTTGTTTCTCTGTCGTCCAAGGGATTCCTCAAGAAATAGTTTACTATGATCTCCTTCCCCATCATATTTCTTTCATTATCCTGTCACATGAAGCCGCTTAGGACGATGAGCGGTATTTTCCCCAATCTCAACTAGTTCAAGACCCAAATCTCGATATTCAAATATTGTTAGGGACATGCATTGAGAAACCACAATAGAAGAAATATTTGATATCACTGATCCGAATCTATGTGAGAAAGAAATGAAAGAGCATATATATTCAGATACATAGGTATATGGTAATAAACATAGTGATACAATAAACTCAAATTCTATTAAATGAATGAAATAAAACAAACTGTAAAACAAAAGCAACTAGAATGGTGGTAGTTGTATATCTGAGAAGATATGTGGCAGCTACACTCACTCATGAAAAGTTGAACACAAAAGGAGGTCGAAGGGTATTTTATCATAAATACTTGGATATCCATACAACCCTAACCCTAACCCTAAGAGATGAATCATCATAAAGTTTGCGACCCCAAGGTGGTTAATTAAATAGTCAACTTCTCATCGTCATAAATTTTGCATACGATCTCTGCTAGGGGCACTCGATAGCCCATTGGAAAGTTATGTCCCAGTTTTGAAACTTTCGAATGGGTCCAATCACATGCAATTAAAATCACTTTGCACCCTGAATCGCCAAAAAATGTCGTTTAGGGACTCAAAATGGCTCTGGAGGTTTTGGACTGGAAAAATTGTAGAAAATTACAGGAACATTGCCAAAATGAAAAATTGTTTTGAGCTAGTGGAATAGGTGGGTGACCACCTATATCCATATGGATCAAGCCAAAAGTTATATTTTAATTTAACTTATAGGCTAATAACTTAAAATTAGGAGAGGCTATACTTATATAAATAGAGCCTCCCTCTCAATGTAAAAACACAACCAGGTATGGATTCATTATGAGATATTTTCTATTTCTCTTCGTTTATTTGAGCTCTTGACGCTATGAGCACCTATCTTGGGATGATATTTATTTCTTGAATGTTAATTTGATGAAGCTATAGGGTTTGTTTTACACATGCCATTGGTTGATGCTAAATAATAGTTTTAATAACTCAAGCACAAAGGTAACCTAAGGTGCTATCTTGCTCATCTTTGTTAAATGTTGGCAATTTATACTTCTAACCTATTTTAATGGTGCTTTTATGGTGCATTATCCTAAATTTTTATGGTTTATTACTCATATTTTTTTAACCTTGCAGGAGGACTCAAGAGACCTTCTTTCATAGGAGCTCTCCATTGTTACTAGGTCTTGGATTTCTTCTCTTGTGCTAGTTAGGACTTCTACCTAACTCTTTTTGTTGTTAGTTGATGCCCTAATTTGAAAGTATTGAAATCCATTCTAAGAGAGTTATGTTGGTATCAATCTCTCAATGTCCTAGGGATTGATACAAGAATTGTGTGCCTTATCTTTCCAACAAATCTATCTCTCTTTTATGAATTCACAAGCCTTTTATTTTACACGCATCTTTATATATTCAATAACCCCAAAAATGTAATGCAATCAGAAAAACCCTAAAAATATAAATAATTTCCCAAAATATTTTCATTTGATAATTCTATTCCACCCATCAAATTCACCCTTGTGGATTTATCCAGAGATCTATAAGGGAGTCCCATTTTTCCTTCGGGCATTGGGAAACATGAAATTGTCAAAATTATGGTTTATGTAGGGTTTTTGCAGCTTTGTCTAGGCCTTAAAGTGCACCATAGGCCACTTGATCATCTCCCCTTCAGAGCACATTTTCTGAGATAGTGCCTTTGGAAGTGTGACCCTGCCTTGGGAATTGTGAAGTGTATTGAAGTGATGATATTTATTGTTATTGATTGGTAGATCGAATTAGATCCGTTTATACGATTTATGTGTCTTTAATATCTATTGTTGACTCCATATAATGGACTAATATTAGTCATAAGGCTTCTACAAGGGAATTTGTAGGGTGTTGGTTTCTATAGACCTATGTTGTTCCTCCATTAGGGAATCTCCCCTGGGTTTAGGAGTTACCTGAAGGAGTTGATGAGTTAGGTTGTGGAGACATTGGGTCTATCTCCTCCCATATGCCTACCATCACTGGTACAAGGGATACTTAGTCCTCCTTGAAAGAATCATTAGTTTGAGAGGTGATTGAGTCTAAGGTATTAAGTACAATCTAGAAAGTGTGATTGTGCGTGATGCTCTGATATGGATTTTTTTCATCTTTTTTAACTATAAATTTTCATTTGAATTTGCATGTTAAATACTCATAAAACATCCTTAAAAATAAAAATTTAAAATTCTTTAAATCATTCACAAAGAAAATAAAAATGGATATGCAAACAAGAAATAGAAAACACAATTGATAACGAAGTTCACTCCTCTTGGGATAATTCTCAGTGTGATTTCCAATGGGAAGGATGATCTATTAAGTCTTCAAAATATTACAAATTGAGTATTCTGGAATCACTTCATAATTTGTCCTATCAAAATTTGAACTAAATAGAACCACTGAACCCCTTCCTAAATTTTTTGAAATACAAGTATAAACTTGAATATATTTTCCTAAGACCTGCTCTGGCATGCAAAATGAGAACACCCTCTACCCTTCATATATGACCTGTACTGACTATACTTTCATGCCTCAAGAATTGTGCACATTAATGTATGTACTTCATGACTCTATATATTTTCATATGGTTGGCACTTCATTGTTGAACCCTAAACTCTAAAATCCCCATCACTTTTCAAATCCATGACTTTTTATAAGGATCAAAACATTGGTTTTTGGGGTCGCAGGCCATGATCCACCCTCCCTTTTCCACACAGGATCCTTTGCATAAAATATTAACTATAAATTTCCATTATCTACCAAGTTTCATCATAATGGCATGTTGGTATATCATTGGGGATATGGGGTAGAGGTCTTAGGGTCAAACCTACGGGCCTTTCTCTTTCCTATGCTATTTTTGAATGGTGGCATGTTATATTAACCCACATTACAATATGGTAATAATATAAGTTTCGCGCATCGATATCATTTGTTTGTTGTGATAAGGTTTGCATTGGATGGTTTAAATGGTTTCAGGATATGGCCCCATGTTACATTCCAGCATATGGCTTATCATATGGTTGAAATATATAACATAATTCATAATGGGGGGCCACGGTGTTGGCATGGGGTTGAGGGCTATGCGTTTGAACCCTCCCCATTTTTTTTAACACATAACCAATATATTATGTGATTTGTCAAAGGTGCTTATGGTGACCTTGGTGAATTTCTTGGGTTCGTTTCCCATAACTCCATCCCTTAACCACATATATTATAAACCATTATTCACCTTGTATAACATTTTTAACCCTCCTTGTCAAAAATTCAAATGCTGACAAGTTCTTCATCTGGAGGTTGTTTCGCATGAAACAAACGTCATTGGAAAGCTACTGAAAATCTCTTTCATCCCATAAGATTTTATTTTCATTTTTAAGACTTTAAATTTGATCGAATTTGAGATAATCCACCTAAATCAAACCTTCCCACTCGGAAGCTTTTGTGCCACCAAAATCATGAAATCATTCAAAAATAAGTGAGGGTACAACTCCCTCACTTTTCTAGTATCTAACCACATTTCTTTGCTTGTATGCATTCCTTTTAACCCCACATGAAGAAACTCTATGTCTCCTCTTCATGAATATTTGACCTTCTTATCCAATATTACATATTCTTGAAGTTCATTGAGATACTCAGGAGCAAAATTGTTCAGAGAAGGTGCTTGAACTTGTACATATTGGTCTACAATCATAGGTGGCTCATACAGTTTCAAGTTTTCCACATTAACAACTGAATACATTCATATAAGGAGGAAATTATAAGCTAAAGTTTTATTAGTGACTTTGTCCAAAATTATAAAGGGTCAATACCTGATAGGTTTCAACTTTCTACCTTCACCTTGGAGTCAATCTTTGCTGATATGAATCCATACTCGATCACCAATATGAAAATTACGATTTATGCGATGCTTGTCATGCATTTGTTTGTATTTGTCCTGACTTGATTCCAATTGTTCCTACACTACTTGATGAATTAACTGGATATGTTGAATAAACTTTCAAGCTTTACCTGCATCAACCTATCCACATTCCACGATATCTTTCCCAAAAATAAAGTTTAAAGGAGACTTTGGAAAGTACCCAAAACATGTCTTGAATAGAGACTTTTGAGTAGAAGAGTGTATATCTCTGTTGTAGGCATGTTGTACATAATGCAATTGTTCATCCCAAATTTTAGGATATTTAGCACAATACCCTCGAAGAATATGTACCATGGTTTGATTGACCACTTCTGTTTGACCGTCGGTTTGTGGATGAAATGTTGTGCTTTTATTTAGCTTTGTCTCCATAAGTTCCTATAAAGATGACCAAAATTTACCAAGAAAGCAGGAATCTGGATCATAAATAATAGAAGTAGGAAGTCCAAAATGGAACCATACATTTTGAAATAACAAATGAGCAGTCATCTCAATTGTGATCTACTTTTTACAAGGCATGAGTGTACACATTTTACTGAATTGATCCACAACAACATACATATAGTCATGTCTTTTTCTATACATTGGTAAACCTCCCACAAAATCCATCGAAACAATTTCCCATGGATGAGAATGAACTGGAAGTGGAGTGTACAAGCCTTAATTTCGATTACTTGGTTTACTTGTTTCACACAACAAAACCTTTAAAATATTTGGACAGTATATCATTCATTCAATTCCAATATAAAAACTTTGTAATCATGCTACAGTCTTACCTACTCCAAAATGTCTTGAAATGAGAGAAGTGTGAGATTCTCTTATCACATGCACTCTTTTAATTTGTGGAATAAAGATTTTATCAAGATGATACAACCACTTGTCATTGATATCATAGTTCAATTCTTCATTCTAATAGCCATGCCTTAGTGATTCATAAACTTCTTTGAAATCTTCATCTGTAGTATATTGTTCAACATAACTTACATGAACTAAAGATATTTTTTGAATGACAATAGAAGCATTTTTTGGAGGTCTAGATAGCATATATTGAACTTTGTTATGAATTCCTTTCTTATACTTAATAACCAAATAAAATCGTTGTAAAAAATCCATCGATATGAAATTTCTTTATTGTTGTAGCTTAGTTTGTGATTGTAAATAGTGTAATGCTTGATGATCAGTATGTATAATTGTTTCTTTACCCATTAGGTAATGTTTCCACTTTTTAACACTTTGTATTAATGCATACAACTCTTTGTCATAGGTTGGATAGTTGATTTTTTTTAGAGAAAGTTTCAGAATGATAGCATATTGGTTTTTTATGTTGCATTAAGATTGACCCCATTGCATAACCACTAGCATCAGTTTCTATCTCAAATGGTTGTTGCAAATCCGACAGTGCACTATACTGGAGTTGTGTTGATCTTTGCTGAAGTCTTTTTTTCCTTTCCATCCCATGGAAACACTTTGTTCACGCTTGCCAAAGCATGTAAAGGAAAATCTATAAAGGAGAAGTTTGGAATGAACTTCCTCTAGTGTTGGGATGCTCCCAAGAAGCTTCTTACATCTATTACATTATTCAGCTTAGGCCAGTTTACAATGACCTCAAGTTTAGAGGGATCAATATTCAATTCACCACCCCCTACAATGTAAACTAGCTATACTAAATATGTATTTCCAAATTCACACTTAGACATCTTTAGGTACAATTTTTCCCTTACAAGTACATCCAATACATGTTTAACATGCTTGACATGCTCTTCCCAAGTTCGACTAAAAATCAGAATATCATCTAAGTGGACTAGAACAAAATCATCAATGAAGGGCCTAAACACACCATTCATCACCCTCATAAATGTTGCGGGTGCATTACAAATCTCAAAGGGTATTACCATCCATTCATACAATCCATGTTTGGTTTTAAAAGGTGTTTTCCAAATATCATTGTCACTAATACAGATTTGATGATAGCCACTTCGTAAGTCTAACTTAGTGAAAAATATTGAATTTTTTAACTCATATAAAAGATCATCAATTTGAGGAAGAGGATATATGTTCTTTATTGTAATTTTGTCCAGTTCCTTGTAATCAATGCACATATGCAATGTACCATCTTTCTTTGGCACCAACAAAATTGGTGAATCAAACGGAGAGGAACTTGGTAGAATGGCCCCTCTCTTAATAAATTCCTAAACATGTTTCTTTATCTATGCATTCTCAACAATGGAATACTTGTACATACCAATATTAGGAAGAGGCATCTTGTAGTAAATGAATTTCATGTTGAATTTCCATTTTAGGAGGTAATCCTTTAGGTTGTTGAAACAAAATATCATAATCAGATACCACCTTTATCAAGTCCTTTTTAAGTTTAGGATCACAACCTTTAAAGGATTCAATTTTTTCAACATCCTTTTCTTTTACTATCATAAGAACAAAGTTATTACTTGCATTTATTAACCTCTTCATTTTATTTGCAAAAATTAAAGAAAGTTTAGTTTTCATGTGATGTGCATGAACAATATATTCAACACCATATTTACTGAGCTGATACCTATTATCTTCCCTGTAAAAGATAGCCTTCATGTCATACAGATATGGAATACCCAACACCATACCACATATATCCATTAAAATTACATCTAGATCTACCTCATCGAGAAATATAGAAGTGATGGAAAACCTACGTCTATATTGTTTTGTAGCTTGTCATTGTGCATTATCACATACTCATCCAAGTGGATATGGCTGAGCATGTAGCTTAGTTTCCAATTGTAATTTCTTAACAATTTCTTTAGAAATTAGGTTTGCTTGTGATCCACTCTCAAAATGAGTATCATCTTTTTTATGTTTAGAGATTACTCTAATATGAAATAACTCACTCCTCTTTATTTCATAAATGAAAACTTCATTTCTTGAAATGAAACAAGAAGGAATTTTACCTTGAATACTTGTGGAAACCACCTTAGTTTCATCCCCAGAATCTAACCCCAAATCATGTTGGATTTATACTGTAGTAGTCTTGTTACCTTGTTTATTCCAAAACTTCTCATGCTTGTACTACGGATGAAGTTTCCTACATTTGGAAGCATCATGACCTTTCTTCTGACAATGAGTAAAGGTAGGTTTATCTCCTTCCTTATTCACAGTAGATGTATGTTTACCTTTCTCCTTACCTTCAGACTTGTTTCCATTAGGTTTCTTCTAGTGAGCTTATTAAGTTCCATATATTTTTGTTTGGTATGTTACACAACCTCTTCAACCTAGTGGTTCAGTCAACAGGAACATGGGTTTTACATAAATTGATCTTGTATTTTTTGAGGAGACGGTTGGGAGGAATGGTCTTCTTTGGGTGTCTGTCCCCCTTCTTCAATTTTCTAGGTTCCAAGACGTTTTGTTTATTACCTGTGAAAATTATTTCATATCTATATTTTCAGGTATATGAATGTTAAGGAATTCCTTAAACTAAGTAATCATTACTGAATTAGAATAGGATAGGAGGGTCATATTTTCTATGTAATATTGTATAAGAATGCTATAGTTTTTTTCATAAAGTTAAATGGCAAACTATAAATTATCATAAATTTCTTTGTTCATATTTACATATAATATCATAAATAGTTTTTGTGAGTTTATTATGTTGTTTTTCTTTAAGTTTCATTTCCTTTACATCCATAGATTATTGTTAAGTAAACAGTGAAATTTATTCATCCATGTTTTTAATTTAAGATAGTTCTTATAAACTGTTAATATTTCCAAGTTTCCAAAAAAGGTTTGAAACCTCCATGAAGTAAACTCTCTTATCACCTATTGTAACTGATAGGATTATTAGGATAATACAATAATTTCTATGACAAAGTGCTCTGTCCAACAATGAGTTGTAGGACCAGAGTTAGAATCATATGTTCCTAATAATATTTTCTTATATTAAAATCCTTTTATATATTAAAGAAAATCATCATTTTCATCTGAAGGCTTAAAGCTTCCTTAGAATTCAAACTAGGGTTAAAGGACTTAAATAAATACTTACACAAGAATCGATTAAAAAATCCATAAGATCTTATCAAATATTGTATGCATATCTATAGGAAAGGATGACAGGTAAATATTTATACTCATAGAATCTACTAGTATTCACTAATACGACCTAAGGGCCTATTTATTCAAATAAATAAAAAACAGTTATATTATAGTGATAAACTTGAAAACGTTTCCAAGAAATGAGTTAGGGTTTCCTTTTATAAATCATTTTAAAACATAGTACAACTCGTGAGAATTCACAACATATATTTATATAACAAATTCAATATTTTATATTTTACATAGGTCGCTGGATCAAATTTTGTCGAGGCTATTTGGTCAAAACCAAATTTTAAAACTACTTAACATTATCAAAATCCAAACAAATGAAGCTTGTAGCTGAAAGCTTAAACTATCCATCGATTTCTTCATGTAGTGGTATAACTGCTTATTAAAATTTCCAAACTGCTAATCTATTTAGATCAAGAGTTCAAATCCCATAAGGGCAAGTCTGTTGGAAAGTAATCAATTTTTACCAAGTGAGTTGTAGCTTAATAACGAGTCAAAAATCTCATATAAACTAACTCAAAAACCATTAATAAATAGTATATAAAATTACAAAGAAGCTTCACAAACTATGATGAAAACAAAATACCAAAAGTACCAACATAACCTTCTTATGACTGGTTATACATTTAACAGAGTAAAAAGTTACAAAATAAGTGAATCTAATGGTATAGTGGCCTTAGGACCCTAAATTATTTCTAAAACATGACTTATGGTATTAAACCACAATGCCAGAAACAACAACATGATATAACCAGAAGTTAATCATCTTATTACAGCTAGTGAAAGCAAAGTTGCAGGGCCATAACCCCGGTGAAATGGTTCTATCAACCTGTAATCATTGTGTTTTACAAATCTCTATTAAATCTCAAATCTATAGTAACTAAAATGATACATTACATAATTCTTCCCTTCTAGACTCCATGGTTGGAGTGATTTTTTGTATAAAAAAAATTCCATAGGGCTGAAAAACTATAGGGTTTACCGAATTTCAATGGAAGGAAACACACAAGAACCATAGACTCCAAATCCAGGATAGCACTAACAAGGAACATAGCCACAAAGATAAAGGAATGCAGGTCTTACCAGGACCATGCTTCAACTTCCACGAAGGGAGTTTTCAAACCAACGTAATAACTCCAACCAACAACTCCTACAAAGAAACAACGTAGAGGTTAAATTATAGTTTTAAAACATAATCATGAACATTGAAAAAAATAGCAAATTCAAAGGATTTTACCTTTAAAGTTTTGACATTGTTTGTGTAGACCGTCCACCAAAACATACGACGAGGGAAAATTACATTTCTAGCCAAGAATCCAACCCTTTACAACCTGTTTGGCTCACTCATGAAGTTTGGGAGTGTCGTAAGCTAATGAAAGGACGAGAATCCTGAAGGCCAAGGCCGAGATCATTAAGGCCAAGAGCCTCGGCTCTTCCACAGTACAGTGACGCATTAACACAGCACAAAGGTAGTAATGCATTACCGAGACAAGATAAACCCTTAGTTTTTTGAAAGGACATAAGTGCATGCCAGCTGGAGGCCATATAGCCTTGATGTGGCTACTATCAATGCCACTTTATTTTCTTTTGTGCTAAACCCAAAACTCTATAGTTAGAACCATTGGTTTATACCCCTCATTTCCAACTTATAATTTATGTGTTGTTTTCTTTAGTATATGGTAGGAGGTAGTATCGCCTATACAAATGACTAATTCAAGGCTTGGGGATAATTTATTTTTCCCCTTAACATAGTTATTTTTTTTGTTAAACTTCACCGAGGACTTTTCTTGGGTGTGACCAAAACAAGGCGAGCTCTCCATCATTAAAACTTGCAATGGAATAGGTAGTTTTGTGTTAGCCCAAAGATAAGTAAGACTTGTAGCAACCTTTTTTACCTGGCATCTAAATAAGGTTAAAAAGTATTCAAAACATAACCAACAATTACACCAACTTTAACTGACATTAAATAAACATGATTCACCTTTTTACGACATGATATCAATTTAACTAGTTCATTATAACGGAAAGTTGCATTTTTTTTAAAGTGTCGTAACTAAGTAGTCATGAGTTAAGACGCTAACTCAATTCAAATGATAAACTTAAGGGGTTGGTGTGATTTGTTTACATTATGTTTTTAGGGTAAAACATTCATAGCAATTTTTTTTTACTTGTGAAATTTGGAGATGTTACATGTGGTATCAGACCAATTTTCCAAACACTAGACCTGAAGATTGGCTCAGCTCGCAAAAAAAAAAAAATATTGATCATGTTTTTAAACTAATTCTGTACAGTATTATAAAATTGTACTTTGTAGGAAATGGAAGGAGTAGAAGCATTGACAGAAGATGGATCCCATCATAATAATCCAGATAACATATTTGTGGAATTAAATAATCAACCATCAAAATTACTACAAACTGTAAAAGATTTAAGAGCTGAATTAGAAACTGAAAAGGAATATAACGAAAGAATATTAAGAACTTAGGAGGAACGAAATCATATATTACTAGATAAAATACACAACGAAGGAAAGGATAAAAGAAAGGAGCATGAAACTGGTTATGGAACAGTATCATACAAATGTAAGAGTATGAAATTAAAATTTTCTTATAGTGAAATTAAATCTTCTTCAGGAATTAAAGTAAGGTCAGACAAAGAAAAGTATAAATACTCTAGTGAAAGTAGTGATAGCGATAGTGGTCCTAGAAAGAGGAAGTATAGACCTTATGAAGAAATCGCAGGATCATTTAAAAAGATAAAACCTCCTATTTTCAATGGAGAAGTGGAAAAGGGTAAAGACGCAGAGGCTTGGCTATCAGGTATGAAAAAGTACTTTCATATTTATAACTACTTAGATAGACTAAAAGCATGGATGGCTATCTACAACTTAACCGAAAAGGATGAAATTTGGTGGCAGGACATAAAAATAGTTAAAACCCTTAATGAAAAATATGTAACCTAGAGAATGTTTAAGAAATACTTAAAAAGAAAAATTTTATCTAAACAATATTATGAAGAAATAACTAAAGAGTGTAATGAACTTATAATAGGCTCAATGTCAATAAAGGAAATAGGTAGTAAATTTTTAAGTTTATTAAGATGTGTACACTATATAATTGACGAAAAAACTAAGATACAGAGGTTTCTGATCATTTTCCTACTAGTTTTAAGGACATAATTGAATTTGATAATCCAAAGACCCTTGAAGAGGCAATGCGAAAATCCATCTTCTGTTACGAACAAAGTAAAAATAAGAAAGAAAGCATACCTAAGTGGAAAAATAAGAGAACAAGTAACTTTGATTAGAGATAAAAAGGTTTTAAGCCTAATAAAAGATTTTCAAATAATTCTCAGAATTTTTCTAAGAATAATTATCAAGGCACAAATTTTAAAGGTAAAACACAACGAAACATTACAGCACCAAAAGGCAGAGACATTCCTAATAATTATGTTAAAAACAATGAACATAAATAAACTTTGAAGTGTTGGGAGTGTCAGGGACCTCACTATGCAAAGGACTGTCCAAACAGAAGGAGAAACTACAACAATGTACATACCATTAAGTAGGAAGAAACGGTTGGTGATGTAGCAAATGAAATGTCAAGAATTAATGCAGCCTTGGAGCATCGACAAGCTGATCATAAAACTTCCATGGTAGAAATACAAGGTATGATACAAAACAAGCATGTTTCTATTTTGATTGACCGAGGTACTAGTTTAATCAATGTGTCACCTAGTATAGCAGAAAAATGCAATTTACCTTTAAAAATGTTTGAAAAGTCTTGGTTGGTTCATTTAGCTACAGGAACGAAAAGAAAAGTAGTTAATTATGTTGAAAACTGTGAAATGTTTATGAGTCAATTCAAAGCTCAAGTATAATTAAATGTATTACCATTAGGTTCTTATGATGTTTTAATAGGTATTAACTGGTTGGAAATACATCAAGTAGTTTTAAATTGTTTTAAGAAAACATTTACTTGCTTAGATGATAAAGGAGAAAGAGTTACAGTCAAAGGGATACCTAGAAAAGTTTATGTTAGACAAATTTATGCATTATGAATGAAAAAGGATGTACGAAAGGGTTTTCAAGTTTTTTTGTACATGTAATCAATAATGAACACATGGATAAAGAAGATATGCTAAAATTTGATGATATTCCAATATTACAAGAATTCTAAAATGTTTTCCTGGAAGAGATTCCAGGATTACCTCCAAAGAGAGAATTGGATTTTACTATTGAGTTAGTACTAGGGTTTGTACCTAATTCAAAGGCTCCTTATGGGATGAGCATATTATAACTTAATGAATTAAAACTAAAACTACCAGAACTAATAGATAAGTAATAAGACCAAGTGTATCCCCTCGGGAGCACCTGTTTGATTTGTTAAAAAGAAAGATGATACAATATGTTTATGTAGATATTACCTCCAGTTAAACAAAATGACAATTAAAAATAGATAACCTTTTCCCCACATAGATGATGTGTTCAATCAGATATGTGGAGAAACGATATTCTCAAAAATAGACTTGAGATATGGATATCATCAATTCAATATTAAAGATGAAGATATTTTTAAAACTACATTTAGAACCCGATATGGGAATTATGAGTTTGTATTTATGCCATTTGGGCTAACGAATCTTCCAACAACTTTTATGTGTTTAATGAATAGTGTCTTAAGCAGTAATTAGAAAAATTCGTAGTCATCTTCATAGATGGCATATTAATTTATTCAAAAACGAAGGAAGGACATGATGAACACTTGTAGATAATACTACAGGTTCCAAGAGAACATAGACTATATCCTAAATTTAATAATTGTGAATTCTTTAAAGATAAAATACAGTATCTAGGTCACGTGATATCCAAGGAAAGAATATTAGTAGACCCGGATAAGATAAAATAAATAATAGAATGGATCGTTCCCAAATATGTATAAGATGTACGGTCATTCATGGGAATTATGGGTCATTAACAAAAATTCATAGAAGGATTCTCGAAGATCACAAATCCCATAAAATCCTTGCAGAAAAAGAGAAAAAGATTTGTATGGGATCTAAAGTGTGAAGATTGTTTTTATAAATTAAATGAATTGTTAACTACTACACCCATATTAAAAATAACAGATCCAAACAAGGATTCTGTTGGGTGCATTGATGCATGCAATGAATGTTTGGGTGGAGTACTAACACAAGAAGGTCATGTAATAGCTTATGAATCAAGAAAGTTAAAAACAAATGAAAATAATTATGCTACTTACGAACTAGAGTTGGCTGACATAATTCATGCTCTGAAAATGTGGCACCATCATCTAATTGTTAAACAATTTCTATTAATGTATGGTAACATAAGGTTGAAATATTTGTTTGATCAACAAAATATAAATTCAAGGCAAGCTAGATGGTTAGCTTTCCTTAGCAAATACGATTTCAAGATCAAACACACCAAAGGAAAAGAAAACAAAGTGGTTGATGGATTAAGCAGAAATGCAAGAATGAATTTTATGATAAATTGGAAGAAAGGATAAAAATAGACAAGGAATACCAAAATCTAAGAGAAAATGTAACAAAAAATGAAACTAAAAATGTAAAAACATATTTTAGTTTAAATTAAAAAGGCTTGATGCTATATAAAAACAGACTATATGTGCCTAACATACTAGAAATTAAATTGTTGATTTTAAATGAAGTACATAAAAGTCCTTATTTCGGACAGCTGGGGTATCAAAAGATGATAGAAATGCTAAGAGAATATTATTTATGACCTAATGTGAAGAATGAAGTTGCTGAATATATACCTAGGTGTATACAATGTCAGCAACTTAAAGCTGAGCATCAACACCTAGCAAGTCTTTTACAACCACTGCCAATTCCATATTGGAAATGAGAAATTATTAATCTCGATTTTATAACTGGATTACCTAGAAATAAGAAGCAAAATGATTCTATAATGGTAGTGGTATATAAACTAAGCAAGGAAACACATTTTATACTTGTTAAAACTACTTATAAGGATGCCAACATTGCTGACATCTTTATGAAGAAAATTTTCCAGTTGCATGAAATTTCCAAGGATAATAATTTTTTATAGAGATCCCATGTTTACTGGTAACTTTTGGAAGTCATTGTTTAAATGAATAGATACTAAATTAAATTTAAGTACCTCTTATCATCCACAACCGAATGGATATACATAAAGGGTAAATAAAGTTCTAGATGATACGGTAAGGATGTACGTTAGAGATCATCCAAAGAAATTGGAAGATTATTTTGCACTTAGTCGAATTTGCGTATAATAATCACTATCAGGATTCAGCTAAACTTAGTACTTTTAAAATATTGTATGGTAGGAAATGTAATACTCCCCTTTCATGGAGTAATCTGGTTGACATATTAATGTAAGGACCCGACTTGTTAAAAGAACTATAACTAACATTGAAATAAATACAAATCAATCTGAAATATTGCAAAAGACAAACAAAAGAGTCATGAAGACCTTAAAAGAACTCAGAAATAATTCCAAGTAGGAGAGCATGTATTTGTCAAGGTAAAACCCATAAAAATATCCTTTAAGTTGGGGAGTTATGCTAAATTAGCACCCAGGTATTGTGGACCATTTGAAATATTGGCAAGAGTTGGAATTGTAGCTTATCAGTTAACTTGGCCACCTACTCTGAGAATACATAATGTATTTCATATTTCCATATTGAAAAAGTATATGCACGATGCCACTCATGTGATCGAATTGGAATGTTATTCAGGTAGAACCTGAAGGATATTTTCATGTAGAACCAGACTGTATTCTCGACATGAGGAGAATTTTTCTTAGGAATCACACCATTGGACAGGTAAAATTGCAATGGAATCACCTCACTCCAGATGAAGCAACCTGGGAATTGGAGAGTCGTATGCGGGAGTTATATGCAATTTTGTTCCAGGAAGACTCAGAAGAAACTTAATCAACATCGAGGATAATGTCGAACTTAAGAGGGGGTGTTTGTAACCCACCTACAACTGAAAAATAAATATTTTTATTTAATTGAGAAAACATTGTGTTAAAATTTATTGTAAAGTTTTTATGGCTAAGGATGCTCAAGGATGACTGTAATTGAATATTTATTTATTTAAATAATTAAAAATGAGATACACCTATCCAACAAAGAATTTTGAAGAGTGTTCAATGAACCATTAGGAGGAATGAGCAACTACAGAAGGCCAAATGACAAGTGGTACCACTAGAATTTCACTTTCTAGCTATTGCAAAAGGAAAAATCCCTAAAATTGTGGTCATATTCCCTGAGAAGAGGAACTAAGAATGTGTCTCATTTAGTTACAAAACTGACCCAAAGACCTAGGAAATATTATAAATACCATTGAATTAAGCAGGAGGCTCATTACATTCTATTCCAAGTTATTAGAGCCTTGTGAATTGTTGCAAAATAAAAATTTAGGCACACAAGAGGAATTCGATGAAGAGATAGATAAAGTGAAATTGCTAGTGATTTTACTAAGTTGCAGATACTTCTGTGTGGTCTCTTACACAACCTCTTTGTCCTAGTGGTTCAGTGAACAGGCTTGGGGGTCCTAAAGCAAGTGATCTTGGATACTTTCAGGAGACGATTGGGAGGAATGGTATTCTTTGGGTGTTTGTCCCCCTTCTGTAATTTTCCAGGTTCTAAGATGTTTTGTTTATTATCTGTGAAAATTGTTTCATATCTATATTTGCAGGTTTATGAATGTTAAAGAATTATTTAAACTAAGTAATCATTACTGAATTAGAATAGGATAGGAGGGTCATATTTTCTATCTAATATTGTATAAGAATGCTACATGTTTATTTTCATAAAGTTAAATGGAATACTATCGATTATCGTAATGTTCTATGTTCCTATTTGCATATAATATCATAAATAGTTTTTCTGAGTTTACTATGTTGTTTTTATTTAAGTTTCATTTCCTTTACATCCATAGATTATTGTTAAGTAAATAGTCAAAAATTTTCTTCTTAGTTTTTAATTTAAGATAGTTCATATAACCAGTTAATATTTCCAGGTTTCCAACCAAGGTTAGAAACCTCCAGTAAGTAAACTCTCTTATCACCTATTATAATCGATAGGCTTATTAGGATAATACAATAATTTCTATTACAAAGTGCTATGTCCAACAATGAGTTGTAGCAACAGATTTATAATCATATATTCCTACTAATATTATCTTATATTAAAATCCTTTTGTATTTTAAAGAACATCATCATTTTTAGCCGAAGGCTTAAAGATTCCTTAGAATTCAAACTAGGGTTAAAGTACTCAAATAAAGACTTACACAGGAATCGATTAAAAACTCCACAAGATCTTATCAAATATTGTATGCATATCTATAATAAAGGATGACAAGTAATGATTTATACTCATAAAATCTACTATTATTCACTAATACGTCCTAAAGGACTACTTATTCAAATAAATAAAACAATTATATTATAGCTAATAAACTTGAAAACATTTTTAAGAAATGAGTTAGGCCCTTTCTTTTATAAATAATTTTAAAACCATAGTAGAAATAAACCCTCGCGAGAATTCATAACATATATTTATATAACAAGTTCAATATTGTATATTTTACATAGGTCGCTAGATCAAATCCTGTTGAGGCTATTTGGTAAAAACCAAAGTTTAAATCTACTTAACATTATCAAAATCCAAACAGATGAAGGTCATAGCCAAAAGCTTAAACTATCCATCAATTTCTTCACGCAGTGGTAAAACTACTTATTAAAATTTCCAAACCACTAATCTATTTAAATCAAGAGTTTGAATCCAATAAGGGAAATTCTATACACAAGTAATCAATTATTTACCAAGTGAGTTGTAGCTTAATCACTAGTCGAAACTCTCATATAAACGGACTCAAAAACCATTAATAAATAGTATATAACTTACAAAGAATCTTCCAAAACTATGATGACAACAAAATACCAAAAGTACCCAACATAACCTATTTATGCGAGGTTATACGTTTCACAAATTAAAACGTTACAAAATAAGCAAATCTAAATGTATAGTAGCCTCGCGACCCTAAATTATTTCTAAAACAGAACTTACAGTATTAAACCACAATGCCAAAAACAACACAATATAAACATAAGTTAAATATCTTATTACAGCCAACTGAAGTAAAGTTGCAGGGACATAACTTTGGTGAAATGGTTCTATCAACCGTGATGATTATGTTTTACAAAGAACTATTAGAGCTCAAATATACAGGAACTAAAATGATACATTACATAACGGTTCCCTTCCAGACTCCACGGTCGGAGGGAGTTTTTATAAAAACAAAAATTCCATAGGGATGAACAAATAGACAGTTTACCAAATTTCAATGAAAGGAAATGCACAAGAACTAGAGCCTCTAGATCCAGGATAGTGCTAACCAGCCATAGAGCCACAAAGAGAAATGAAGGCAAGTCTTACCAGAACCATGCTTCCACTTCCACGAAGGGCATTTCCAAACAAATGAAACAACTCCAACCAACACTTGCTGCAAAGCGACAATACATAGGTTAAATCACAGTTTTAAAACATAATTATGAACAACGAAAAGAAATATAAAATTCAGTGGAGTTTACCTTTAAAGTTTCGACATTGGTCATGTAGACAATCCACCAAAACATACACCTAGGGAAACTTACATTGCCATCCAATAAGCCAATCGTTTACAACTTGTCTGGTGCACTCATGAAGTTTGGGAGTATTGTAAGCCGGTCAAAAACCGAGAAGCCTAAAGGCCAAGTCCAAGAGCCTCGTCTCTTCCACAGTACAATAACAAGTTAACACAACACAAAGGTAGTAATGCATTACCAAGACGAGATAAACCCTTAGGGTTTTAAAAGGACGTAACTGCGTTCCAACTAGAGGTTTTAGAGCCTTCATGTGGATAATATAAATGCCACTTTATTTCATTTGTCCTAAACCCAAAAATATATAGTTAGAACCATCTGTTTTGTAACATCCCCCAATAACCTGTTAAATATGGATATATAAAAAAAGAAAATTAAGTATACTTTCTTTCAGATGAATTTTGGCTATAACCTCTATAAACATTCAACCTTAATCTATTTTAAAAATAACCAACATTAACTTCTGTAACTAAATCCAGCTTTGCACCCAAAAAAGGTTGTTTCCGCACTGAATCTTCCTTTCCAACTTTTTCTTTCCGCATTCTGCTCATCTTCTTTTCACTGCGGACTTCGGAATCAAAAGCCTAAAATCCATCAAAAACCATTCATCCATACATCCATCTTATGCATTCCACCTTTCCTCCTTCCTTTGCGAGCTGTTGGAATATGAAGCTTATCATGAGATGGGATCCTTTTATCCCCCTTTCTACTTTCTCTATTATGCAATGCAGATCGCAGATCCTGGAAATATTGTCCTTTAATTATTTAAACTTTTCCTTTCTGCTATCCGATTTCTGCTGTGTGGATTGAAAATCATGGAAGTCTAATATTCTGGATACTTCACCTTTATATTTCCTCTTTCTGCTGTATGGATCAAGGATCATGGAAGTCTTAACATTCATCGACTTCATCTTTCTTTTGAGCTACCCGTTTTTCACTATGCGGATCGCAGATCGCATAATTCTAACATTCTTGAGACTTCACCTTTCTCTTTCTACTTTTCACTGTACAAATCATGGATCGTGAAAGTCTTAAATTTCATCAAACTTCACCTTTCTTTTCAGCTATCTGCTTTTTGCTGTGCAGATTGCGGAAATCTAACATTCAATTTAGACTTCACCTTTATTTTATGTATTTATCTTTCCGCTATGCAGACCGCAAATCATGGAATTCTTCACCTTTTCACCACTTAACTTCCTGGGAATTCCACAGGCCTTCCTAACCAAGGTTTTTCACCTAACTTTGCAATGCATCCATGGCCCGTCTAAGGAAATTCCCAAAACTGAAAAGGACTCCCGGATTTAACCCGTTTGAGTTACTTAAATTAGCTCAAACTGGGGTGTTTTGGGGGGTGTGTAGTGGCCGATTCTTAAGAACCTCAGCAGCCAAAATATCCTTCATAGGTCTTACCCCCATTAGAAAAAATAGAGCATTAGAGAGGACTTCACTTAAACAAGGAAGGCCAAACCCGAGAGAGCACGTTGGCTTCCCTAGAGGGGTTCCTTAGGCAACTTTTAACCACAAAAATAGGCAGTATCCTAGAAAAACTTTAAAGGAACCGTACCACACTGTTTAGCAACCAATATCAACAAACACTAGTTATAGTCATTAAAACAAAGCAGGATTATCCTTTTCTAGGAATTAAGTCAATCAATGAGGTCCAGGGGATGGAAACAGGGTAGGTTCATATCTTATTAATAATAATATTCATAACCCAAAAATCCTAAACATAAGAACACATCCCATTCATCATCCCTACTTTTCATAAACAGCGATATAATCCTACCTTAAAGGTAAACTCTAATTCCACGGGGTTAAAATGATAAACTTCGAGTTGCAGAGGAAATTTATCTTTCCAATGATCAATTTAAGTGAGGGTTACAGAATGTAAGGGATGCACACCTTTAATAGATATAAGGTCAAGATCATTCGATCAATAGTCGATAATAATTTCGTAGGAAAAATATAGCACCTGAGATAGCACTGAGAACTAGAAGTGGTTGTGAACAAAGCACCATTAATATCCATGGACAAGGTTGATCCCCAAACATATCAACAGTTGACAGTGATTTTTCTGGAAGAACTAGCATGGACAAAGAAAGAGTTGTTGTGTGTGATAGGAAATGTGCGTAAATGGTGTGTCCCCTCCCCATTGGATATCACACTCAAACATTGGAGGTGTGAGAGTTACGTTATGGAACGCAATGGTTTAAAAGTATCTCATATCTCAACATTCAGGACTTGAGTGAAGAAATATCAATGGCTATGATTTATTGTACTAATCCAACTAGCACGGATTAACAAACTCTTGGTGTGCACAATTTTTTTATAAAATACACCTAATGATATTTGGGGATTTGATAGTGGATATGTGCATGGAATTTTAATACAATTCAGTTTTATGCTAAATGGATTCTGTAGTTTATGGAGGTTGGGAGAGATCCAACAAAAGAGGATAATTTCACTCGTTCAACTAACAGGGAGTTAATAGTGGAGGTTGGACGTAGCATTATTGTGAAATCCATTCCATCACAGACCAGAAGTCCGACTCTTCATTGTATTTAGAGGGACCATAGGACGGGTTGGATAATCTTAGCAGTTTGGATAAGGATAGAACCAACTAAAAAATACATATTAGTCTATCATAAAGACTACATACAGAGGCTTGGCACCACAACAATAGGATAAAAATAATTCAAAATTTAAGAACATTCGGGGGATACTTATACGAGCACACACACCCATTTAACAACAATACTTTCATCGAAATCCTAAAGCATTCCCTTATCATTTCAGAAACATGGAAAACATACAAATATACTTCTAGAGACAAGCCCTAAGCTCATCAGTCACAGGATACCATGCAGTAAACTGGTAATTCCTTACAAAGCACTACTACACCATTTTAGTTTCCATTTATCCTAATACAATACACCATCATCTAGAAAAAGAGTATGAAATAATAGTTCATAAGCATCATTAAATCTAATATACTATTTCATCATTTCATTGATATTAAAACACATATTTAACATAACAAACATACCTTGAGCTTAATAGGTTTGTAGAAACAATACTAAGAAATGAAACATGTTGTAGTTTGAACTGCAATGAAAAGGGAAGAACCACATTCCACCCAACCGTAGATTAGGCACAAATATCTCCATCCTTAATCACCCCCGAGCTAAGCTATGCATGCCAAGAGTGGTGACAGTCCAACTTAGCTTATGTTATCTAGTGAGAAATCGGTGCCTAGTACAGAGTTCTCACACAACAAGCGATTCATTCTTCCAGCATACTCAGCGGCGTCCCTCCTCCTAGTATATGCTTCCTTATTTATCCTTCTTCATTTTTGGTTGTGTCTTTTGAAGCTAAGGACCCATTCCCCCAGTAATTTCTGCTCTGCTACCTCTTTGATTCCTTAGGGTGGGTCTAGCGCCATACATGCATTCCCACACCTCGTGTAACAGTTATGGTAGTGACCCTTCATGTCCCCCACTCTTGCATGCATAGGTTCCTCATTCAACATGGTTGTCCCTATCATTTAGATTTCATTACAAGCATAATTTTTTTCAGTTACATTTGTCCTCCAAGGACTCACTAGCATATTCCAGATCCCCCAATTACATCCAAAAATTAAACAGTCTTTCAAAATATTAAAAATAAAGTTTATCAATTGGGGGATATTACATCCTTTCCCCCTTAATGTAACACTGTCCATAGTGTTCTCATTCATCTTCCGTACTTTCTGGAAACAGACCTAGGTTCTTCTTTCGTAGGGAATATTATAATTCCCAGGTCACCTCCTTTGGGATAAAGTACTTCAAATGCACTTTAACCTCAGCGACGACTCGGTTTCGAAGCACAGTTTCTTTTCCTGTCCAAATGCACATAGGTTCCACCTAAAATTCACCCTCTGGTTCCACCTATACCACATTCCAATCAATAATGTGAGTGGAATCATATACATACTTCTTCAGTAATGAAATATGAAAAACATTATGAATCCTTAAGTGTGTTGGGAGATCCAGCTTATATGCCATGTGTCCAATCCTTTCCAATACTTGAAAGGGTCCACAAAATTGTGGTGCTAACTTGGTACAACTTTCCAATTTTAGGGAGCTCCTTTTGGGATTAAATTGAAGGTAGACATGGTCTCTGACTGAAAACTCTTTATGTTGTCTTTTCAAGTCCTCATAACTCTTTTGGTGATCCTACACCACATTCAAGTTCTAATGTACCTCCTGAACAGTTTTTTCCATATCTTGCAACATTTCAGGACCTACCAACAAATGATCCACCTAGATATCCCAACTAACAGGGGTAGTAAACTTCCTCCCATACATGATTTCAAATGGACTCATCTTGGCAGAGACCTGGTAGTCATTGTTATATGCAAATTCTTCCAGATGCAGATAGTATTCCCACTTAGTGGGTCTTTTCATGGCATACATCCTTAACATGTCCTCAATGACTTGGTTTGTTCATTTTATTTTTCCATCTATTCCAGGGTGATAGCGAGTGTTTAATTTTATCTTGGTTTATAGTCCTGCAAACAATCACTTCCAAAATTTTGATGTAAACTTGACATCCTAGTCAGAAATTACCATTTTTGGTACTGTATGAAGTCAAAAATTTTCCTTTAGGAATATTTATGCAACATTGATAGCCTTATAACTCGATTTCACTGGTATAAAATGAGAATACTTGCTTAATTTGTCAACTACAACCATAATTGAATCTTGTTGTTTTTGAGTTAATGGAAAACCAATGATAAAATCCAGAGAAATTACCTCCCATTTCCATTCAGAAATTGGTAAGGGTTGTAACAAACCTGCTAGATGTTGATGCTCAGCCTTCACCTGTTGACATTCCAAGCATTTAGACAAGTACTCAACCATATTTTTCTTCAAACTAGGCCAAAAGAATTTCTTTATGAGGGCTATTATCATCTTCTAGTAACCAGGGTGTCCTGCATAAGGGGGTTTGTGCATTTCATTCAAAATAAATTGTTTTAAATCTGAAACATTAGGCATGTATATTCTTCCTTTAAACCAAATTAATCCTTTCTGTTCTATTTTGAATTTTGTCCCATTTAAGTTTGCCTCTTATGCCATTAATTTATTCAATAGATTCCCATGTTCAGCATCATGGATGCTACCTGTTTTTATTCTGCTCAATAGATCACCTTCTGGTTGACTCACGGTGATCTCATATACTTTGTGAGTTCTTCAACTGAGTGCTTCAACCATTTTATTTTCCTTACCTTTGTGAGATGACAATTCTCCATCATTTTAGGAGTGATTAAACTTAAAGTAGCTCCTAGATCAATTAATATAGACAGATTTTGTTAGAGATAGTACCTTCAATCTCTACGATTTCATATTGATGATATACCTGTTGATCTTCAAGAGCTACATTTATCTGGTGGAAAATCTTACCAATTTCTCCCAGAGTGGAAGCTTCTTGCAGGTTGTGTACAATCTTGTTGGATTCATAGAGGAGTGGGAAGTTCCTTCGTATGTGGGGACCTTCGCATTCCCAACACTCCAAAGGTTCCCTAGGTGTTGTAGCGTCCCCTTTTGATCCAAGTTGCACAGGTTTACTGTCCTTATGCTGAAACTGTCCATTTTAGTTGTAGGATTTTCCTTGAGGATTCCTTGGCAGGTTCCTAAAGGGTGGTTGTTGGAAGCCCTTCTTCTCTTGATTGAACTTTTCTTGTTTCTTGTCCTTCCAAGTTTTGGAGAATTCATCCCTTTGTTTATACTACTCAAAACATAGTATTTATTTTCTGAACACTTCATCAAAGGTGATTTTTAGGGGTGAATTATAGTCCATAGGTGAATTTTAAGAAGTGACCAAAAAAAAGGTGGGAAGATTTTTAATATTAAAATGGTTTTTTTATTTAATAAATTATCCCAATTTTTATTTTACATATAGTTTCCCCAAATTAAATACCTGCATCATGAAACTGTGAAAATTCATAAAATGGAATTTAGCCCACTCAATTATGGGAAAATATTGTCATTCACCCAGATTTCTTCGGTAATGGAGGTCAAATCACCAAAATTTTCTAGTTTTGGAGCAGAAACGAAAATGGTTCTCCTAGATTCATGGATGATAGATTAAAAATTTGGTATTTCGCACCTAATTTATGGATCTTTGGGTAAACCGTTCTTATTTCATCCTCGATTTGGGTAAAATGGGTGAAATGGACTTAGTTTGTCCTCATATTGGTTTGTGGAGCAATTATTTTTCTATATTACCTTCCCATCTTTTACCAAATCATCCTGCATTTGTCGATTTGGTCCACATTTGAGAAAAACATAGATATTTAGTCATTTGTGTACTCAATTTGGTCCATATATGAGAAAACAATTGATATATTTAGTCAATTGGGGACATTTTTGTACCTATATAATGTCGCAACAATTAGGGCTCAGCATCAAGCTTGATTTCATGCAAATTGTGTCTTTATAGTGGATTCGTGGAAAGCAATTTCACAGTGGTTGACTCCTGATGGAAGATCTCTGTATTTTTTCAAGGTTCTTTCTATCTACAGACTTTTATAGGTTACTTTCTTCTTTAAATTATTTGTTGGTTCTTACTGGGTCAACTTATGTGTAGACCTAGAACCTGCACTAACTAAGCTTGTTGAATCCTGATCTATATTCGTTTAAAAAAACACATGGTAACGACTATCCTCCCTGAAATTTTACAGCTTTTGTCCCAACATTCTAGCTATATGTTTAGTGTCATCATCAGTCAGGTTAGGATGAGTCGTAATTCGTATGGGTCTCACCGATATACAACGTGTTTTTTCAGTGCAGATAGATTATCTAACGTCTTTCTAATTTTCTGTTTTCTATTTCGATATTTATGTCTTCTACTAAGGGAGTGGTGGTTTACTTGATTGAATTTTATAGCAGGATTACACTTTGATCTATGATCTAGGATCTGAGATGGAATTTTTATTATGTTTCTAGGGTGCTAGTTTCAAATGAAGCTATAAGATATACCCTTATTGTTTATTACCTTTTCTTTTCAACGTCAGTATGGTTTGATCCTTTTGATCATTTTAGCATATGGAACTATCACCATGGCAGGCCTGGTAGCTAGACTATGTAATCATGACGTCTATATATTATGATTAGAATCATATTTCACTTCCTCTTCAGTTCTATTACTTGGTATGGGGGTTCCCTATTTCCTATCTATACATTTGAAAAATCCCCCATATTGTGGGGTATCGAAAAACATAGGAAGTTCAAGTTTTGGAAATGTGTGGATACTAAGTAAAACAAGGGATAATATTTGTTATTAGATTTCCTATTTCAATCACACTATCAGTTGTGGATGGCTTTCCTATGCATGGAGGATTTATTGGAAGACAATAATTTCTTATGGTTGTCAAGTATGTGTGTTTACAGTAAATACATCTTAGGAAGGAGATGATAGATTGACATGTGAACTTTATGGATGAAGTCACAGGATCCTTTCACTAATCTATCACTTATGATATTTTGTAAAAAAAATAATCTTCTTAATGCCAACATTAGCAAATCATCGGTTTACAAATCATTTGATTCATATTTATTCCTCTTAGGGGTAAATAAAAGGAATTCTAGGTTCGACATCCCATCATAGTGTAAGTACACCAGGTTCTACCCATCACAAGGACTTGATTATGTGTCCAAATATCACATGTCTGGTGTAGTTTCTATTATTGATGGTGAAAGACATTGTGTTAGACACGTAGATGGGTAGGATCATTTGTCCCTTTAATGCAAAAATTGGATGAACAGCAACATTTTTGTGTCATGTTGATCTCATTCAAAAGTGGCAAATTAGCTAACTAATAGTTGATAGCTCTTGAACCTACATATCCTCACCCTCCATTGTCTATTGAACCATTGGTCTCAGTGCAGATCTTGTACAGGTTCTGCAATTTGTTAATTCATACTGTAGATTGTTGTCACAGTCTAGGAAACAAAGCAGGTGGCTAATTGAATTTTTCTTATCCTATATGTTTGTGTATTGATTTCCATCAAAAATATTGATACAATACGGTTCTAAATATATCTTGAATAGCGAAACCTCATCTTAGGAAGGGGATGGTGGGATGACAATGTGAACTTCATAGATGAATTTACTGATATTTTGTTATTAATTTGTCATTTGTGATATCTCTCTCAATTTTTTTTCCTCTGAATGTCAACATTAGCTCATCACTGGTTTAGAAGTTTTTTATTGATAGCTATGTTGTTATGAAACAAATATTTGAGATATAGCATAAAATACCATAGTGCACACCATCTAATCCTCTTAACAAATTCCATTGATATTTTTTCCCATGAACATATATTTTGCACCTTTCTTGATCTTTGTTTAGCTGATTTTTACTGTTATTTATGCTCAGAGTTGTGTTTTGATGCTACTCCTACTTTCAATCTCAACCTAGAATTTTCTACAACTTACTGGTCATTGCTTTTATGTGGCTGCAATATGTCTTTTGACCACTATTTGTGCTAAAAACTACCTAAAAGGTGCCTAGATTTGAGTACTAGGGAATTCTTTTTGGTGGAATTAAACTCAGAACCGAAGAAGAAGAGTGTTTACCTCATGAATGATTCCCAAAATTTCTACAGGTCTCTTTTCAATGTTTTCATGCCTAGAAAACACCTAGAATTAGGGATTTAAGACTGCTTGTTGTTGTTATTCATTCTTAGGTATCAAAGTATACTGCTTGCTACCTTCTAGAGGCTACAACCATGCATAGGGATGTCGAAATATTTCCATAAATGTTGTTGTTCAAGGATTGTCCACTACTGTCTCATAGACCTAACAACTTAGATTACTGTTTCATGATTGTTTGAGGGCTGACACAAAGCCCTAGTGTGCCCAGAGTTTAACATGGTGGATTTTTACAATTCTAGTCAAATGTGTGCCCAGGGGCCAAAACCTCCATAAGACTATCTAGAAGTGTCTAATATGCACGTGGATTTAAGGGTTAGGGTGGTTACATGATTTTTGATGGCTAAAACAGTGCCCAAGATCATTGTTTAAGGATGTTAGGAGGCTGGGACATACTGAGAACTACCCACAAGGTCGATTCAACCCAGAGGAACCACCCAGATTTTCACTTTTCACCTCTATTTATACTATTTGATGACTTTTTTCACTGTCATGGCTTCCAAAACTAAACCATCAATGTTTTCTAGGGTTTGAAGTTAACCCAACATTTCTAGAAGTGAATATATGCCCCTTTTCCATTTCTAGAACATCTAAGAATCAGCCTGGCATTCCTCTTACAGAATAAGGTGAACACCCTATGATAATAGGGGGGTAATAGGAGGAAACCCTATTTTTAGGAGGAAAACTTTCCTATACTGTCACCCTAGAGATTCCTATTGTGTGGTACTAGGTTTACAGTTAGGATCTAAGTTGGATAAGAATCAATTTCCCTTGGCTGACCTCCTAGTTAATTGCATCAATAGATTATAGGATCTTGTTTACATGTTCTTTGTATGAATTCCCTAATTGTATTTCATCATCCACCAATTCAGGTAGTCCTTGAATCATGATTGATGTTGACAATCAATAAATCCCGTGGTTAGTTTTTTATGGCAAGTAGATAGAATCATTTTGTCGTTACAGCAAGAAAAACTTACGACATAAATTAAAGTTTTGAAGTGATTGCATAGAGTATAAAATGGCATTTGGGTAAGAATTTGAACATGATAATAATTTTGCAACACACCTATATAATTGTTAGGAGATTGAGGATGTGATTTAAGGGAGAACTGCAGAAGGAGATTTGTGGCCATGTCTAGCCTGTGTATCACTCATGTGAGGATGCTCTGTGATTCATCAATTTGCATAGTTTTTTCATTTCATGATTGATAAGGCAGAGTAACTAGTAGTCAGACAACCTATATTCAAAAACCATCACACATTAATTGGTAGGAAATTGATATATGAGGAAACAAATATGGTAAGGATTGGAAAGTGCTATATGTCACTTGTATAATTATTAGGAGATTGAGGGTGTCATTAGAGGGAGAACTACATGAGGAGATTTGTGGCCATTTCTAGCATGTGTATCACTCATGTGAGGATGCTCTGCAATGCAGCAATTTTCATACTTTTGCATTTGATTATTGATAAGAGAGGGAAACTGGTGGTTAGACACCCTATCTTTAAGGATCATCACACGTCAAATGGTTGGAAAAGTGATATATGACAAGACAAATATGGTAAGGGCTGGAATTTGCTGTAGACAATGACAATTTGATTTGGCATGCCGCATGATATTTGAAAATCCAATTATGAGTAGAGTGATGGAGGAAGATATTTAATTAAATTCATTATTTAGTGGGTTTTATTTATATAGTGTGTACCATGTGTTTTATTATGCCCATCAGTTTTGAAACACAATTTTATTCCAGAGCAGTCAATTTATGTACACCATTACCATTCATGAATATGTCCTAATGCATCAAATGTTCATGCTCGTTGTTGATTTACCATTGAGAATCCACATGAACTTTTATAGCAATTGATCTAAGGTAGTGAGATTGGTAGCAGACAAGCCGATGGAGTGGATTCACATAATCAATTTAGCTTATGTGTAATTCTAGAAAAACTTGTTTTCTTTCATGATTGTCAGATTATGCTAATATCTTGACACTTATCTAGGTAATATTTCCATGAATCCCTCCCTATGCAACAAATGGGCCCTATACCTTATCGAAGTACCATTGACTTCCAACTTGAACTTTGATGTCCAATTGATCTGAAGGAGAGAGATTGGAAATAGATACAAGCTTACAAAACTAAATCAATTTATTTGATGTGTAATTATCTCAAATCTTGTTTGTTTTGGTGATTGTCAAGGTATGATGGCAATTACCTGGGTAAGAAGATTTTGGGTATTTCTAGCGTCGAACTCTTTCTAAAGATGGAAAAAAAATATTTTGAACTACGGTTTGAGTCTAGTCTTTGTAAAATTTAAATTGTGCCACCAATCTATGTTTTTCTATAGATTGAAAGAACTGTCAGTTGAGTCAAGGGTATCAAATGTGATACAATGTTGTTTGAACTATATATTGCACTTGAAATTCAATTCAAATTTCAAGCCTTGAAATTCAATTCAAATTTCAAGCCTTGAATTTCAAACCCTGCTCAAGTTAGGTGTTGGTGGTAATGGAAATATTCTCTGGATTAATGCAACAAAGTTCGTACCTACTCAAAATTATTTCCATGTTGTATCGAGTGTTTAGATTTATATGGGTGCTATTGGTTGGATTTTTTCTTTGTATTTCATCATTCTCCGCTTCACAAGTCACTGCTTGGACGATGTATTGTTCTATAAATCTCTTATTTACAATTGTTGTCTGGTTTGGAAGCTTTGAGTTGTTGCCTAGTTGAACAAGACTAAGCGATATGATTAGATGTTGTAGGTCTTGTAGATTGCAAACAAGTCAAATTTAATTGGTGCTATACATACTAGGAAGAAGTCAACCACAGTGTACACAAATTAAAGGTTTGTCTAGAATGCAACATTGTAAGCGTGAATAGGATATATGGAAAATAAAAAATGGCAGAAGTACAATTTGTTATCAAAGAATGATCAAAAGTGTGGTTTATTCTTTTCTAAATCTTTATTCCTGTGATGGTTTAAAAAATTGTTAGTTATTCCCTTTTACACAAATTAATAGAAATTTGTTGATTACTTATTAAAATGTGAATAAATTCCAAGCTTGAGATAATGTGTTGGAAATATTGTCTAAGACTACCTAGAAGTGTCTAAGATTCACATGGATTTACGAATTAAGGTGGTGACATGTTGTTTGATGGTTGAAACAATTTCCAGGATCATTGTTTAAGGATGTTAGGAGGTTGGGGCATACCAAGAACTGCCCATGAGGTCGATTCATCCTAGGTTTGCAGCTAGGATCCAAGGTGCATAAGAATCAATCCTAACTACCAGTGAATATATTTGAAACATTGTGTTCTTATGTGAAGGGGAAATATTTTAAATTTTAATCCAATTCTCAATCCTTGATAATAATTCTTCAATCATTTATGATCGATGGATCCCTATTTTCTTTAAATTCTCATCTATCAAAATTTTTTGATGCGTTAATGGCCAGAGGATGTTATTTACCTTTTGCAAGGAATCATTTTCCCAAATGTATTTCTAGTATTTTTGTTGGGGATATTGTAACTTCATGGTATAGAAATCTCTGGATTCCCCTCTGATTATATTATCTAGATCGTTTGTCGTATTTGGCACTTTCCCCTACATTGCTAATAGAAGGAGTTGGCATTCTTTGTATCACATTTAGAGGCAACTTTAGTGCCCTATTTGATTTCCAACTCAACCAACTGAGGTAGTCATAATCCCATACTGGAATATCTGACATGTGGGTTAGGTACTGGGCCTTAAACCATGCTTGCTTAGTATGGAAGTTTGTACTTTCTTGCACATATGGCCTGGCAGGAATTCTATCCTCCTCCCACGGTAGGATATTTTTCAGTCCTGACACGGTTTTCTTCTTTACAGATTATGGAAAATTATACTCTCTTTCACTGTTTTCTTGGAAAGAATTCTATCCTCCCACAGCAGGATACTTTCCTCTCTGGACACATAGTTTGCTTCATTATCAGTCACATAGTGGTGAACTTGTATGGCATTCATTCATGTATTCATGTATTTTGTATTGTTTGTGGAGTAACATAAGAATCAAGGGTAGATTCAGTCAAAGGACCAACATCATTAGTTGTTGATACATGTACATATTAAGCATAACTTGTAGCACCTATAGCATATTAAGTTCCTATAAAATACCTATAAGAAAAGTTAGGTAAAATAGTACAGGTGGCATAAACTAGGGTTTGAACAAGATGTTGCTCATTCATATCCATATCTAGTGGTCTATCTAGCACCATATCATGTATAAGTACCAATAGCACCATGAGTAGTATGATCAACATCTATAGCTATAAGAGAGAAGTATATATAGTATAATATCCAATAGTTCTAGCTTATCCACTAATAGCAAAGGTATATATCGGTAATGTTACCCCTAATATTGATGAGGGTAATCCTAGTGATTCCTTCACTTTACCTTGTACTTTGAAATATTAGGTGACAGGGGTACTTAATGCTATATCGATAAGGAATATTATACCTAGCACTTAGCATATTGTTTCTTTCCTAACAGTTCCAGAACTAAGTAGGTTTTGTTATGATTGTCTGAAGCATTTGACTTGCTATACTGGTGACAACATGCAGAAGCACTAGCAAGTTAACAACAATTCAACTAGTCAAACGATGAAGTTCTGGGTAGAAATAACACGATACAATGGGTGACAATAATAATTTCGACATCATTTTGTGTATTCATATATCAACGTTCAAGCATAGCATGACCATGCACCTTATATAGTTGAATAGTGAAATCTAGGCTTGAAACAAATCTATAGCATGTGAGAATCCAATAAGAGATAGGTTTCTGTGATAATATTATGGTGGCACCTTCTATTGTTTGTGCACTCATTTTTAATTTCATTTATCATCTTAGGGGGCCTCTTGTACCATAAAAATTAGAACTACCTAGACTTAAAGTTTATACGATTTTTACTATTGTTTATGCTCAAAGTTGGGTTTTGATGCTAATTCTAATTTCAATCTCAACCTAGAATTGTCTACATCCTTCTGGCCATTTCTTTTCAATGGGTGCAATATGACTTTTGACCACTATTTGTGATCAAAACTGCCTAAAAGGTGCCCATATTTGAGTACTAGGGCATTTTTTATGGTGGAATTAAACACAAAACCCAATATGAAGAGTGTTTACCTCATGAATGATCCCCAAAATTTCTACAGGTCTCTTTTCAATGTTTTCATGCCTAGAAAGTGCCTAGAATTAGGGATTTAAGACTACTTATTGTTGTTATTCATGCCCAGATCTTAAAGTATACTGCTTGCTACCTTTTGGATGCTACAACCATAAATAGGGATGTCGAAATATTTCCATAAATGTTGTTGTTCAAGGATTTTCCACTTCTATATCATAGACCTAAAAACTTAGATTACTATTTCATGACTGTTTGAGGGATGAAAAATATCCCTAGTGTGCCCCAAGTTTCACATGGTGGATTTTTACTGCTGATTCTAGTCAAATGTGTTCCCAAGGGTAAGAACCTCTATAAGACTACCTAGAAGTGTCTAATATGCACCTGTATTTAATAATTAGGGTTGTTACATGATGTTTGATGGCTAAAAAAATTCCTAGGATCACTGTTTAAGGATGTTATGAGGTTGATTCAACCTAGAGAAACCGCCCATATTTTCACTTTTCACCTCTGTTTATACTATTTGATGACTTTTTCACTGTCATGGCTTCCAAAACTAAACCATAATTGATTTCTAGGGTTTGAAATCAAGATATTCCCCTTTTCCATTTCTAGAAGATCTAAGAATCAATTGTCCACATGGAATTTCTCTAAAAACATAAGGTGAACACCCTATGCAAATAAGGGGGTAACAAGATGAAACCCTATGTTTAGGAGGCACAATTTCTCAAGTAGAGAAAGAAAGTGGAGGGGAAGGTGGCATGGGGATTTGATGACAAATTCCCTTATATGATTGAAAAGGTTTGTTTGTGCCAAAACAATGGAAGTATCAAACCTGAGCACAGAGCTCACAATAAAAAGGGAAGAAAACAAAAAATCCATCACCAAGTGCCAAGTCAGTTTGATCCAGGGGCGTAGACTTTTTGAGTAAAGTCAAGTATGACTTTTCTAGGTCAAGGTAACTTAAGGAGACCTAGGGTATCACATGTTTCTAATTTTATTTATTTTGTTGAGAGGTTGAATAAAGAGGATAAGTATACTAGATCATTTTCCCAATGTAATCGATAGGGTTAGTTGATCATTTCCAAAATTGTAGCATCTAGTTAGTGATTTTTCAAGTGAGTCACGAGTTAGTTGAGTTAATCATGGATTTGGTTCCTTCTTTATAGGATCAAAGAAGTAGAATTCGAGTTGTATTTAGTTTAGCTGATAAAATTTAAGTTAATTAGCTTTTTGGTAGCTCAATAGAGCTAGTGTTAGCTTGTAGAAGTTGAATATAGAGATTCAAGTGGAAGAGGGATCAAAATTATCAATTCCTTGGAGAAAAACAGAGACAATTTCTCTCAGTAAAATAAATCTCTACATTGTATGACAAGCTACGAAAATTAAATAAGAAACAGAGTGATTTTCTATATGAAGTATTTGATTTGAATAACAATGAAAATAGAATATATTAGCTTGTTTTAATCTGATGGAAGAGTAAGCCATCTGTGTAAATATTTATTTTATATGGAATTGAATTTGAGTTTAGCAATTGAAATCCAAATAATCAATGGGAATCTATAAACATGATAATTGTGTGCACATATGCAGAAGGGATTATATGTCTATAGTCCATGTTAGGTATAGTGATTGATATTATGCTCGACATTGTTACTCTAATTTCTACACATTGTTAGCTTTCTATAACAAAGAAAATATTAAGGATAACTGTTCTATCTAATGTGTTTTGATGAAGATAGATCATCTCAGTTTCCTTATTGAAAAGGATGGTTTATGCTAAATAGATCATCTCAGTATCAAAATCTAGGCATTTTTGCTAAATATGCAAAGGATCATTTTCAAGTTGTAGAACTTGGGCTTATAATTCATTGATATACTATTCATTTCTTCGTTGATGTCATATCAATGCTTGTTATTTCAAATTGGTGAATAAGAAATTATATAAATTGTGTTAAAAATGGGGCATCATATACCTATTTAGTACACACCATAGGAGACATTTGTCATCATTTAAGGAAACTATCAGTTATGTTACATAGAACAAAGTATACATATGTGTATGTCATGCATGTTGGAATTTTGTGGCATGATGTATGTCATGCTTGTTTGAATTCTGTGGATTGTTTCCCAAAATAGTAATGTGGATCATATATGGTATATGTCAATCTTCTTCTCATATGTAGAGACCTCCATCTTTTTTTCAAACAAAAATGTTGTATTTTGAGCTTGTTGACCTGTCCTTAAACTGATAATTCCTTTCATTGCTTATAAAATATTCACTTTCATTGACTTTCTTTACTTGTGATGTTATTACCACCATAGGCATGTCATAATCTAGGCTTTCCTTGCTTGTAAACTATATTGATATTGATTTGGCTTTCTTTGCTTGAAAATTATTTTGATCTTGATTTTTTTATCCAATATGTTGCAATACCTATTATCTTTGGGTTTCAAGATTAGCTTCATTTACCAATGTCAATTTCAGTTTGAGCTAAATGTCATATAAATTGCATGGAGAAGTGATAATAGAAAGACTTGTAGTCTACATAAATTTAGACTTTTTATTTCAATATAAATCTTTTCATGATATGAAATGTGTCTCACATTGAAGTGATTTGCGTGATTTGAACACAATAATGACCTCAATTGGCTAGTGGATGCCAAGATCGAGCATAATTTATGATTCTATTATTTTATTGGTTTGTCAAGATTCAGGTCCCCACATGTCCGCTGGACAATTAAGGGATGAGATAACAAGTGGAGCCCCCACTTTCCTTGAATCTAGTCAGTGTAGTTGTGTTTCATTGACACCTTCTAGTTGTATTAGTGTTATACCTCCTTCAAGGAAAGAGTCAATGAAAGAGTCAATTAAAAGTCATTGAAAGAGTCAATGTAAACACTCATTGTAATTTGGGTCAGTATAAATTGATAATGTGCCATTTTACTAATTTTATATCATTTTTCTTATGTAGGATTCAATTCTGGTTTATATATCGATTTGTAATTTCAATTTTGGAATATTAAGTAAGATGTCAAACATGGATTGTGGAAAGAAAAATAAAACATAAAAACGAAAGGATGTAATATCATATTTTCAAAATCATCAATCCAATAATACACATCCTATTAATGCTTCAAGCTCTCTTGAGCAAGGTATCGGTTAGAGAGAACACTTTTGAGAATGCATCTGCAACCCAGACAATGGATGGTAGAATACATTCCTCTAGTGATCAAAGTGAGACAAATGCACTTCCATCTGAAATTGGTAGTTCAAGTGTTGAAGATTTTTCCATGGAAGGTGACACAGTGCATTCACGAAAAAGGAAAAAGGGACAATGGGACATACGGAGAAAATTCAAAGTTGATTGGGTCTCAAGATACCCATGTAATGAACCAATACCTCCAGAAAATGAGAATGGTACCTCAGAAGAAGTTAAATGAATTTCATGGAGTTGGAAACTTGGCAAGGTAGTGAAATTGCAGTTGAAGTTAGACACAATCGAGAAGCATGTTGGGAAGGTGTATGATAAGAAAGTTGCAAATGATGAGAATAAATCTACTACCAGATGGGAATCTGTTGGCGAATGTTGNTTACTAAATAAGAAAAAACTCGAGGAAAGTGGAGGAACCATCACATCTCAATTTGGAAAGATGATGGAAACAAATTTGTTATCAAAGATGATACAATTAAGCAATGTATTTCACCTCCTATCCAATGGTCATCCTATGACAAATTATCCAAAAATGATGAAATATCTATCTTTTATTCAAGTGCCAAATTTCCCATATTCTCAATGGTCTTTATCGAGTAGTTGGGAATGGGGAAAATATCTAGCTCAAGTAGAAAATGATGATATGAAAGAGAAGATTGCAAATGCTGCATTTTTGTCACTGTATTTGGATGAAGTTGCGGCTATTGATAATACCTCATGGATTTGCATGAGAATTTATATGGTAAATGACCATATCAGGCATTCCTATCTACTTGGAATTCATAAAATGAGCAAAAGTTCTAAAACAGAAAATATTTATGAACTTGTTATTGATAGTTTTAAGGAAATTGGTGGTATGGATCATACCATGATTGCAAAAAAAGTTAGTATGTGTCGGAGAAGATGGAGCATCAATAATGCAAGGAAAAAGGAATGGCCTTTGTGCTAGACTGCAACTCTCAGCTTCACTGTATATGCTTGGTATTCATTGTATGGATCACAAGATGAATCTTGCATTTAAAATAGTGAGAAACTGTTCATTAGTTTCAAAGGTTGAATATATTGTATGTGAGGGTCATGCATACTTTTGTTGGAGTCCCAAACAATTTTTAGAGTTAAATTTTTTTTTGATGGTGTTTCAAATGGAAAAAACTATGAAAATAGGTTGATACAAGATAGATATAACTTAACGGACCAGCTGAAATACTATTCATTAAATATGCATCCTTGGCATGGATGATGTATGAACATAGCTCAAGTGTAGAAAAAGATCAAACTCTTTTATTTCTACTAACTGATATAGAGACATTATTAACATTGGCTAGAATTCTTCCTATTCTTCATGAAATTAATAACCTCATGAATATGGCTTAGAGTCGCACGATGTATATTGCTGAATACACAAGAGAAAGAAAATTAACATGTCTTGCATTGGATAATTTGTATACTATGGGAGAGTCTTTTACAGATTTAGCGCTTACATTTTGGATAAGATAGTCAATATAGAAAATGATGAATTTTTTTTGAAGTTTGATGAAAAAGGGATGCTATGTTTGGAAGTTCATGGGCATATGGCTCCCTTTTATTATAATGATAAGATAGGAAGCTCCACCAAACAGTGCACTGTTTCAAAAGAACGATTTCACGATGTTGTAATTTCAGTGAGACGCAACTTGATAGAAATTGCAAAATCACTATCATCATAGATAAGAGAACAGTTTCCTCGAGATGAATTGTTGGAGGCCATGTCTATCGTATACCCTCAATATTGGGACCATAGTCGAGGTTTAAAAACTGTAAAGGATGACTTTATAGAGAAATGAAAGATTTTGTAGAGCCATTTTTGTTGAGAGGCCGAGATACAAGGAGAACATATTCAAGGTATTTTAGATCAAGAAAAAATGATAGATCAAATTGAATGCTTTTCTAGAACAATGTGGGACCAATTTTATCCATATGATAGTAAATAATATGGTGCAATTACAAGGTTATGGACTAAGATTAGTGGTAGAGAAATGCTACGGCAAAGAATGCCAAAATATTTCAAATTAGCGGATTTATGTCAAACCATGATTTTGGGACCAATGGAGGATGAGAGATTGTTTAGTGCACTGATATTCTTGAAGTCAAAGTTGAGGAACAAGATTGATAAAAATGTGGATACATGCTTAATATTATATGTAACAAAGTATGAGGTTGAAAATTTTCCATATGAAAGAGCATTGTCTCTCTGGCGATCAGATTGTGAAAGAAGGGGAGAAAACAATATAAAAAATTTCTCTAATGAACTTATGTGGAGCATAATGTTTTGGATGATCATAATGACGGTTCATCTAGAGAAGGTTGTGCTCAGAATGTCGAAAATGAGGACTAGGGCCAGAATGTGAATTGGAAAATGAATTTAACCTAAGATTGTATATGATTTAATACACATTAAGGACTCCCTAGTCTTATTTTTGTCCAGGTGTTCCATGTACCCTTGTTGGTGATCACTATATGTGAATTTGAGGTTGTGTTTTAGGTAAAAATAGATTCTACATTGTACTTTTTTGTTGTAACATTCATGATTTGAGCTACATTACCTTCATGCAACTTATTTTAATATTGATATTTTTATATTTATCTCTTGCATTGTTTATTTCTTGTATGTGACAGGAAATGACTCTGGAATTTGAGAAAGCTAGGCCTAGGAGCTATCTCTTCACATAAATAGTGTACTAACATTAAAGGATAAATAACTAATTTTACGACACTTTTGCTAAGCAAGAATGGGATCATTCAAGTACATGAAACCACGTTGGTGTTTAACATTAATATCTTTACAAAATTTTATGGTTTTTTTATTGCTTTTGTTTGAAGCATTTTGTAAATTTTTGAAGTTTGTGTGTATTTTGGTTAAATATTGTGTTAGTCCCTTGAATGCTTATAGTTCTCATTTGATGCTTGATTTAGCTATTTGTTGTAGCTTGAATCAATATTGGTTTTAGTCGATTTCCATTGAATGAGGGTTTGAGAAAATATATTTTTATTACCTTTTAGTTGCATGAATTAATTGTCTTCACTTTTTCGAATTTCTTTTATGTTGATTGCATATTTTCTTTGTAAATACTTATCACTATTCAAAAAAATAAATGAGCTCTACATAGCTAAGCGAAGAGAAAACTGGTCTATGCACTAGGTTTCTATGCATTGATCATAGGATACCTATTGGCATGAGACCAACATTTATCTAATGCAATAATCAATTGGTATAATTACAATGCATAATTTTATTAGCCTTCAGTGACAAGTATTCTTCCAGAAGACTGTCATTATCAACCAAAGAGATTGTGAGGTTGTTTGTACTTCACTGATGGTACTATTTCTCTATTTGTTGAGGTTGTTGCTTTTATTTTTTTGAGACAATGATTCTGTTCTAGAAGTATATTTTTTTTGGACAAGAATTCATAGTTATAGAATTCTTTATTCACACAAATGAAGGGTTCAACATTTGCATTGAATTACACATCTCAATGGTTCTTCCCTGTTCTAGGAATTCTTTCAGTGCATGTTTAGGAAGCTGATTTTCTGTTGCAGCCTTTGTATTGGGAAGACATGGGTGTGTTGTTGCCATGGTCTGTATTGATCCATATCCAAATATAGATAATTTATTCATCAGCAAATTATTTGATGCATGCAACCCCATTAATACCTTAACACAAAAAAACTCTACTTGAACCCCTGATTAGGTGTCTAATCATATATATTTGGGAATTTTTTCATGATTGTGAGAAGTTTCATCACTCATTAATGTGTATTATCCCCTTGGGATTTTAAAAGGCATGCCCAAGAGAAGTCTTGTGTTGATTTCCTTGATGTGGTAGAACATGAATCAATGGTGATGAACCCATTGGTTGTTTGGCTCAAAGAATTTCTCAAGCCATTTGTGAATTTGAAAATCTCAAAAGGTGAATTTAGTGAATTGGTAAAGGTAATTTCCTAGACTAGTCCTATTAATTATACATAGGCTTTAACCAATTTGTTCTTGTAGCTAGCGTCTAAAGGGTGCTTCCAGGCTGGGGGTGCTTTACCGTTCTTTAATTTGAGCAAGATGTATTGGCACATGGATTTTCTATTGGATAGAGTGCTTTTTGAGAAAAAAACACCCTTGAAATTCCCTCCACCTCCCCATTATCAACTCATCTACCTTTAAGTGTAAAGGTGGCACCTCCACCATCCAATTCCTTGCAAGGTACAAGAGATTAAGATGTTCACCCACATTGTATACATGAATGTTGGAGTTGAAACTGTAACGACCCAAAATTTCATAAAAATTTAAAATTTTTAAAGTGACATAAAATGTGTTAAATCGCAGTTTAGTAACTACTAATGGTTAGCGGAAAATGAAACAGTTTAACAAAATTTAAGTTTTAGTTTCAAATAACAGAAAAACTAATACAACTTTAATTTTCATATGTGATAGAAAGAGGACTTGCATTTAGTTGCTTCTAGCTAACTGATGATTTACTTTTGTCAAGTAGGTGAGAAACCTTGTTTGAAATCGTGGCTTACTTAGCATTCTGCTAACTCAAATGGACTACTGGTTCTTACAGGTTCAGCAGGTAAGCATAAGATCATGTAGGTGTTTATTTTAAATTATGTCGAGAAAGTACTTCCCTAGCATGTTAATATGCTAGTATATAAAATGATTATTAAGCTGCAAGTCTTCAAAGAGGTAAAGTAAACTTCCTTCATTGTTTTGATTCTATGACAGTATTTATATCTAAATCCATATTGACCTTTTATCCTTGACATAATCAATGCTATTAAAAGAATGAGTTCTTCCAAGGTTCCTTCTGTCGTAAGATGATTATCTTTTATCAATTATAGTACATGGTCATTTATAGATTTCCACAATGAGCATAGAGCTCATGGTCTTGGTACATAATTACTTAAACTGTTTCGTGTTCTTACTGTTATTTTTACTTTAATACTCAAGTGTACTGCTCTATATGTATGAACATAATCTTATTTTTTTGATGGTAAAGTTTACAATGAGTGGTTATCTTCTTATGACAAACTCTTTAAATAAAATTAGTCTTTAGTATTTTGAAGACTCCTTCATTAATCAGCATCAAGTTTTTATGTGGAGAATTTTAAGGCTCTTCCAGTCTATTAAGAATCATATTTAAACCCTAATTTTCCTTTACTAGTTATGACACATTACCAAACTGGTTTGATTTGTTGTAAGTAACAATATCTTCTTGGAACAGCTAGTAGACAAGTTGTATTCATAGTATTTATATTTTAACCATGACACAATTATTATTGCAATATTATAATAATATATTGATTTATATTCCATCAATATGAAGCTATAACAATTATCCTAACTTGTAACCTAAAGTAGTTTTACCTACCTATCTACTACTATAATGTAGTCAAAACTAGTGGCAACATACCTTAAAGTTCGATCATACACTATAATAGTTCCAAGGCATGATATAATCGATGGCATGATTGACATTATAAGAAATCATATGAACTATCTTAATTAATTGATGTCATGATTGATATTATTGGTAATCATACGGTTAAAATTTTTGGCAATGATTAGTTTAAAAATATATTTTGCAGCGCTGACATTGGAACTCGACCCACACTTGTTGATATTTTTGGAAGGGCAAGTGGACAAGGCCTCCTCCATACGTTGGTTGAGGTAAAACGGTGTAACCCTACTCCTTTTCATTTTAGTCTGAGGGTTTTTCCTCCTGCAGGCTACGTTGTGAGTCTTTGCGGACATGAGAGGCCTGTAACCTCCTTCATCGTTGGCACTATAGTCTGCATTACTTGTAAAGTGATTTTTGGTATCCTATTTTATGGTTTTCATGTTCTCTTGTGAGTAAGAAAAACACTATGAGAGTGGTTAAAGGTTTCTTCAAGTGGTTTGAAGCCTGTAAATGGTCTTACCCTTGTGACTGTACGTCCATTGCTTTAGCATTGTGAACTTGAGACTGTCTCTTTGATGTCTCTGTCACAGAGTTGGCTTAAGGTTTTTCTTGCTTTTGGGTTCAGTGCATTCGAGCTGGTGTGGAAAATTCCTTCTCGGCTTCGATTATTTTGTTTACAGGTAAACATTTTACCCTACTCAATTTCCTCTTGTGAAACGATTTACCATATTAGGGTTTTACGATTTCAAGATTAGAGTTTAAATATTTTTTAAATTTGTGTTTTGTAGACTCCTACTACCATCTCTATGCTATGGGTGGAATGCAAGCTCGTGCACCAGTTAACGTCGTGGGCTTCCAACTGGTAAGCCCCGATCTTGTCGAGGGATTCTCCCTGCTTGCGGTTTGGGTTGTTGGACGTGGTTCCTATGGGTGGATACAAGGCTTTGGTTCTCTGTTGGTTATGATGTTTAGTTTGTTAATTATTATCCATGTTTTATTTAAAAACCATGGTGATACTTCGTTGGGTAACACAAGCTCTTGAAGCCGTAATGTATATGTGTTTTTTGGTTATGTAGTTTCAGCCTTATGGCTTAAGCGATGTAAATACTTTTGTTTAATATTTATAAAGAGCCCACCTATGAGCTCAGAGATGCTAAGTGACCTCTATCTCATGTTGCTTCAGTTTTCCTTTTTACATTTGAACGTAAAGAAATGAAGACTGTGGAACAATCGAGTTGTAGAATGAACTCGGTTTTACCTTTCCTATCAGTAATGTATCTTATTTACAGTTTAATTTAAAATAATTTTGTATAATTGGTTTTACTAGCAGGCTTGGGTTTCGACCCTTCGACTCTATAGGCTATAATCCTACCTTTTATTAAGGATTTTATAAAGCAATTGGTTAACAATTACTGGTTTAACTGTCCATGATTTACCTATGTAATGTCTTTATTAATATTCTATATTTATAATTATTTATAAAGCACTGTTGTGAGATAATATTTTAATTTGTAGAACTCGTCTTTTTAAGGGTTTAAAATTTCTGTATAACCCTACAGTTTATAAAGTCTTTGTTTTTACTTATAGCATTCTTAACTCTATTTTAAAAATAGAATAATAGATGATGAAAAGATTTATAGTTAAAGTGTGATGCTAGCTTTGTAAAAATAAGAAATCCTAAACAATTTTTACAACTTTTTTCTTCTAGTTTTAGTTAAGAAAATACTTACAGTTTTAGTGGAGCCTACTTGAAAAATAGGGTATTGTTAACTTTCAGTAAATTTTGTAATATAAAAAGGATTGTAGAAGAATCCTTTGATCTTGGATAAAAGACACTCTGATCTGGAATGTTAATGTTTATAAACTAATTTACAATTTCCTTTTCACATGGTTTTTAGATGTTAATTTACTTACTTTACTTTTGTTAACTATAATTTCTATTTATCAACATTCTAATAATGGAATAATATTTTCTATTCCTTTTCATAACTATTTTTCTTATTTAGTTAGCTGAAGTAAATAAATATAGACAATACATAGCACTGTTATTTTATAAAATTCATAAACAATGAAATAAAATCTATTTACTGTTTTCATTCAAATAAAATAATCATTTCATTCACCTAAGCAATCCAGCTGTGCTAGAGTACAACCCGAGTTTAGCTGTGGAAAAACACATCTTGGAAATTTTAATTCTATCTATTTCACTTTTCACATAATCATTTCTATTTCTACTATAACATATAATTTTACTGAATCCAACATTACTCAGTTACTTTTCATTCATAAACCCTAAAATACTAAAATGCCTGAAGTAGAAAAACTAAGAATTATTTAACAGAAGACAATAAAATAAAATAGAACCTGTTGAGGACAAGACAACAATATCTTAAGGAGGTTGTTCCTCCCAACCAAACTCATGGAGAGTGCTCAGAAAACACTTCCTCGGGACCCCTAAGATTGTTCCTAGTCTTCTTGGCTGAGAACTGGGTGGAGAATGCAACTGTAAGACCTCTGTCACTTGACTGGTCCAGTTATCTCAATAATCAAAATATACTCTCAGCAGTATGAACCTCAACTTAGAAGTTGTAACTCATTCAATCTCAGTAGTTAACCCCTCAAACACACTCCAGAAATCCCCTCCATTGAATTTCTCTTGAGTAAATTCATTCACCCTGAATGATCACCTCTCTATAATGAGTAGCCTCAACTCTCTTCAATGGGAAATTTTATAGAGATGCCTAGGTCTTTTGGGTCAGTTTTCATTTAATGAGCCACCTGCTTTGATTCCACTTTCTTGGGGAATCATGACAACAAATATAGGGAAGTTTCCACCTGCAACAGTTGGAAGTGGTTTGAGGATGCTGCCACTTGTCAGCTTTCTCTCTACCCAGTCTCCTCCAATAAATAACCAGTAAACACTCTTTTAAAAGCTTCCCTAAGCTGTTGTCTCCTCATTTATTTATTTATAAATAAAATAATCTGAATTTACATTAAATATTCTTGACCCCACTGGGTCATCAATTACAACTTAGCATAAAATTTAACAGAATCTTCCTCAAATATTATAAAATTTCTTTTGCAAATTGGGGCATGTGACACACACCCCCTTAAATTATAACATCGTCCTCGATGTTATTTATTCCTCATCCTTAGAGTTCCCCTGAAATAGAATTGGATATGCATCCTGCATATGTCTTTCCAATTCCCAGGTGGCTTCCTCTGGACTAAGGTGCTTCCATTGCACCTTCACTTGACCAATGGTGCAGTTTCAAAGTGAGATCTCCCTCTGCTTGAGGAAACTATCCGGTTCCACCAGAAAATCTCCTTTAGATTCCAGCTGCACATCATTACAATTAATAACATGAGTAGCATCATGCACATATTTCTTTAATACAAAAATGTGGAAAACATTATGAACTCTTAAATTCAGTGGGAAAGCTAACTGATAGGCTACCTATCCGATCTTGGACAATATTTCAAAAGGACCACAATAATGAGGTGCTAGTTTGGCACAACTACCCAACCTTAGAGAACTCTTTTTGGGTCTCACCTTAATTAAAACATGTTCACCTACCTGGAACTCCTTTGGAGTTTGTTTAAGGTCTGCTTGACTTTTCTGTCGATCTTGCACAATTTTCAGATTACCTTGTACCCGCTTTACAACTACTTCCATTTCTTTCAATAATTCAGGTCCTAATACTAACTTTTCCACCGGATTACTCCAAGAGATGGGAGTGTTACATTTCCTTCCATACATAATTTTGAAAGGACTATACCGAGCTGAAGCTTGATAATTATTATTGTAAGCAAATTCTACCAAGTGTAAATAATCTTCCCATTTACCTGGTTGCTCCTTTACATACATTCTTAGTAGATCTTCCAGTACCTGATTTACTCTTTCAGTCTATCCATCATTTTGAGGATGGAAGGAGGTACTAAAATTTAACATGGTATTTAATCCTTTAAACATAGATCTCCAAAAGTTACCTGTAAATTTAGGGTCTCAGTCTGAAATTATGACCTTCGGTATTCCGTGCAGTAGAAAAAATTGTTTTAAGAAAATATCAGCTATATTTGTAGCTTTATAAGTGGTTTTTACAGGTATAAAATGGGATGCTTTACTCAATTTGTCAACCACTACCATTATGGAGTCATTTAAGTTCTGATTCTTAGGCAGTCCAGTAACAAAATCAAGGATAATTATCTCCCATTTCCATCTAGGGATAGGCAAAGGCTGAAGTAGCCCAGATGGATGCTGATGTTTAGTTTTTACTTGCTGACATTCAAAGCATCTAGCAATATATTCTGCCAGGTCAGTCTTTATGTTTGGCCAGAAATAATCTTTTCTTAGCATGGTTATAATTTTCTAATAACCTGGATGCTCTGAATAAGGAGTTTTATGAATTTCGTCCAAAATTAATAACTTAATCTTAGGTACATTAGGTACATATATTCTGTCTTTATACACTAATAATCCTTTTTCATTTAAGATGTACCATATACTTAGACTTTCTATTATATTTTCTTTTGTTTTTGCTTGTAACTTTAGGTAATTTTCATCTTGTTCTATTCCCGCATTAAGTTGTTCTTCTAGTTTTGTTGTATAAGTGTTGATAGCTGCTGTAAAAATCAGCCTTGCATTTCTACTTAATGCATCAGCAACTTTATTTTCTTTCCCTTTGATGTGTTGAATTTCGAAATAATATTCACTTAGAAAAGCTAGCCACCTAGATTTCCTAGCATTCAAGTTAGGTTGATCTAACAGATATTTTAATCCCTTATTATTCGTCATTAAGATAAATTTTCTTCCAATTAGATGATGACGCCACATCTTGAAAGCATGTATGACAGCTGCTAATTCCAAGTCATAGGTCACATAATTATTTTCATGAATCTTAAATTTCCTAGGCTCATAAGCAATGACATGTCCTTCCTGAGTCAATACTCCACCTAAACCGTCATTGCAGGTGTCAGTACATACTATAAAATCTTTATTTGGATCAGCAATTCTTAAAATTGGTGCGCTGGTTAATAAGGTTTTTAAATTTTAAAAACTATCTTCACACTTCTGATTCCAATCAAATTTCTTTTCCTTTTTCTGCAAAGAGGTTATCGGATTTGTGATTCTTGAAAACCCTTCAATGAACCTCCGGTAATAACCAGTAATCCCCATGAATGATCGGACATCAGTTACGTCTTTTGGAACTGGCCAATCTTCGATTTCCTTTTTCTTTTCGAGATCCACCAAAATTCCTTCTTTAGTCACCACATGACCTAAGTACTAGATTTTATCTTTAAAGAAGTCGCATTTACTAAATTTCACAAAAAGTTGATGTTCTCATAACTCTTGCAAGACAATTTTTAAGTGTTATTTATGTTCTTCTTCAGATTTCGAATAAATTAATATGTCGTCGATAAATATGACCGCAAATTTATCCAGATATTTGTGCATTACATTATTCATTAGACACATAAAAACAGCTGGAGCATTAGTAAGCCCGAATGGCATGACGACAAACTCGTAATGTCCATATCGAGTCCTAAAAGTTGTTTTAAAGATGTCTTCATCTTTAATTCTAACTTGGTGATATCCATACCGTAAGTCAATCTTTGAAAATACCATGGATCCACGTAGTTGATCAAATATATCTTCTATGTGAAGTAACGAGTATATGTTTTTGATAGTCATCTTATTTAATTGGCAATAATGTATACATAGTCGTAGAGTTTCGTCCTTTTTCTTAACAAATATGACAGGTGCCCCCCAAGGAGACACACTGGGTCGAATGTAATTTGTGTCAATAAGTTCTTTTAACTATGACTTAAGTTCAATTAATTCAAGTATATTCATTTAATAAGGGGATTTTGAGCTGGGCACTGCACCAGGTACCAGCTCAATGGTAAAATATAATTCCCTCTTTGGAGGTAGTCCCAGAATTTCTTCCAGAAATACATCTGAATATTTTTTTAGAATTGTTATATCCTCCAATTTTAATTTATCTATGTTGTTTAGGTGTTCTTCATTGGTTACTGTTACTGCATAAGCCTTACAACCCTTCCTAACAGCTCTCTTAAGCTGCAGAGCAAAAATCTACCTTACGACTGTTTTTCTAGGGATTCCCTTTATGCTTATTAATTTTTCATCATTATTTATACAAGTAAAGGTTTTATCAAAGCAATTCAAGACCACCCTATGCTGCTCTAACCAATCCATACCAATTAATATGTCATATGAACCTAAAGTTAGTACATTGTGCTTAACAAAAGTTTCAAATTGATCCATAGTTACTACGCAATTCTTTACAAAACTAATTACCTTTCTCTTTGCACCAGTAGCTAACTGAACTAACTAAGAACTTGCAAACTTTTCAACTAGAAGTTTACACTTTTCTACCAGGTTAGGAGAAATATAGCTTAAACTAGCTCCTGGATCAATTAAAATAGATATGGGTATTTTATTTATCTTACCTTCCACTTCCATCATGGAATTTTGATAGTCTGCTTGCCGATTCTCTAAAGCTGCATTGATCCTGGGCATTGTCCTCGCTAAATCACCAACAGTCATCTCCTCCTATATTGTATGGATATTACTGACAATATTTTTTTGATTGGGATAGACTGAGGCATAATGTGGACCATTGCATTCCCAACACTTTATGGGTTGTTTTCGTTCAAATTTCTTTGTGTAGTTACTGTGATTGTTAGCAGACTCTTTATTATTTTGATTGTTCTGATTGGTCTATGAATTACTCTTATTCCCATAGAAATTCTTATTAGGAAAATTTCTGGTGTTATTATTTTTAGAATTTCGATTAGGCACAAACTCTTTCCTCTTTTGATCAAAGTTATTATTCCTCTTGGCCTTCCAGTTGGCCACTCTCGTTTTTATGATTTTGTTCATAATAGAAATTGGCTTTTCTCATGGCTTCTTCTAGGTTTTTTGGATTGTCATACTCAATCCTATCCTTTATATGATAAGGTAAATAGTTGAGAAACCGATGTACCTTAGGTTTATCATCCACAATGTATGGCACACACCTAAGAATACTTAGAAACTTACTATTCAGTTCTTTCATATTCATTGTACCTAGTTTTAACTCATAGAATTCTTTAGCCCTTTCTTCATAGTACTGTTCAGATAAAAATTTATTTTTGAAGTATTTCTTGAATGTACTCCAATTTATGTTTTTCTCTCGTATACCTTTCACTCTTTTTAAGTTTTTTTGAGATACATCAGCTTTCCCTGTAAGATTATAAATAGCCATCGTAACCTTTAGTTGATTAGAATAGTTATAAATCTGGAAGTACTTCTTCATCGCGGATAGCCAGGATTCTGCTTCCTCCCCTTTTTCAGTTTCTCCATTAAATGTCGGCAGCTTGATCTTCTTGAACTCCCTAGAGATTTCTTCATAAGGTTTATATTTCATTTTCCTAGTATGGTGGTTATCATCACTACTGTCACTAGTATAATGAGAGTTATGTAGATCACCATATACTTTGGAAGATGAGCTACTTTCATTTTTGATCTGTTTAGTCTTTTTATACTTATGTTGATAACCTATGTCTTAAGAATCAGCTCTTTTACCCTTTCCCTCAGTGTGAAATCTTTCTATTAAGATATGATTTAGCTCCTCCTGAGCTCTCGGAATCCTCTCATTTTATTTCTTAACTGATTCCATTTCTGATTTTAATTCTTCTTCCAATCTTTCCATACTTGTGATTAACTCAAAAAAAAAATTCTCTGTGTATATCATTCAAAGAAAACAACATCAGCATAATAATTTAAATTTATTGTTCCATATAAGCAAGTTGAGATTCATTAAGGCCTTTTGTTTGAACCTTGTGCTCTGATACCACATGTAGTCACCCAAAATTTCGTAAAACTTTAAAATTTTTAAAGTGACACAAAATGTCTTAAATCCCAGTTTAGTAACTGCTAAGGGTTAGCGGAAAATGAAACAGTTTAACAAAATTTAAGGGTTAGTTTCAAATAACATAAAAACTAATACAACTTTAATTTTCATATGTGATAGAAGGAGGAATTGCATTTAGTTGTTGCTAGCTATACCGATGATTTAATTTTGTCAAGTAGGTGAGAAACCTTGTTTGAAATTAGGGCTTACTTACCGTTTTGCAAACTCAAATGGACTACTGGTTCTTACAGGTTCAGTAGGTAACCGTAAGATCATGTAGGTGTTTATTTTAAATTATGTCGAGAAAGTACTTCCCTAGCATGTTAAGATGCTAGTCTATAAATTGATTATTAAGCTGCAAGTCTCTGAATAGGTAAAGTAAATTTCCTTTGTTGTTTTAATTCTATGACAGTATTTATATCTAAACCCATATTGACCTTTTATCCTTGACATAATCAATTCTATTAAAAGTGTTGATGTATTTGTAACTTCGGAATGTATTCATTTATGTATCTTATGTATTGTAACCCGATTTTTATTCCGGGATGTATCTATTATGTATTTGAGTCATGTTGTCATGCCCCGATGTTCCGATCGGGAGGATCAACAATGTAAACAAGTCATGTCAAGTCATAGTGGGTAACTCTCCGACTGTGTAAGAGTTAAATTCCCCACAGTTCTGGGGCACTAGGGTTATTAGACACTCCTAGAGATGTCGGCTCTAGTAAGTAATTGTTAAGTGAGGCCGACATGATTGAGTGCACTTCAAGTGAACGAAAGAATATAAATAGAGAGTGAGCCTCTCTATTTATCACACACATCACTCACTCACTCAAGTGTAGCACATAAGTGAGGAAGGAAATACACTGGGACTAGACAAGAAGAAGACTACTGCTGTCGGGAGTGCATCTTACTGTTTTGGGGTTTTACATCTTGTGTTGATTCTATCTCTAAGGAAGTTGCGGGGTTTTCTCCATTTATGGTTTCCCCGATCAAAAACATTTTCTTCATTGTCTCTTGTCTTTGATTGTTGTACTTGTTATTCTCTCAATAAAGATCCTAACATAATGCTAGCTTAATGTTGAAAAACTAACATGGTATCAGAGCTAACCTGAGAAGAAGACACTGTGTAGCTATGGGAACTAGGGCTTCCCAGTTTGTGGATCTTCCTCCACATATTTTCAGCAAAAGTAAGGTGGAACAACTCTCCTCCTTAGGGCGCATCTTTCTGTCGAAATAGAATCCAATTCTGAGGTTTTTCAGTTTTGGACTTGTCACTGCTGTCGGAAATTAGGGATTTTCGTAGAAGAGGAATTTTTCAGTGAGCCCAGGCTTGGATTGATATCCTCCCCAAAATCGAATTTAGGGACAAATTTCAAGGCATTTGGGTGGACAGAACTCTGGAAAAACAAAACCCTAATTTTCTCCTGAACCAGCCCTGCAGGATTTTAGCTCAAGTCTCAGATCCAACATCTTGAACCTGGTAAGATCTAAAATATTTCGTATTTCCATTTAAGGTTCTGATTTAAGATGTCTCATCATACCAAGCTTGATGAAAATCTTGAGGGAGCTGAAAACTTCCGAGCTTGGAAGTATAGAATCTCCTTGGTCCTGGAAGAAAATGAATTAGACTCCTACATTCATGAGGAGGTTCCAGTTCTAGAGGGAGATGAGGCAAAGGCCTTACATAAGAAGAAGATGGTTATGGAAAAGAGGATCATTGCTGATTCTATTAAGGATCACCTTATCCCATAGGTGTCCTCTCTTAAGACACCTAAAGCTATGTTCGATGCCCTAACCAAATTGTTTGAAGGGAAGAACATCAATCGGAAGATGACCCTGAGAAACCAACTGAAGAATGTGAAGATTTAGAATGCAGAAACAATCTAGTATTACTTCACAAGAGTTTCTCAAATCAAAGAGAAACTAGAAGTAGTTGATGGAGAAGTGGAAAATGCAGAGATTGTAATGACTACATTGAATGGCCTTCCTAGGTCATGGTATTCTTTCTTCCAAGGAATCTTTGCTAGGAAGAAGTTAGTCAAGCTCAGCAGACTATGGGAAGAGTGCTCTCAAGAAGAAGCTCGGATAGCAACTCAAGAAGAGAAGATGGGAAGTGAAGACCAAGCTCTTACAATACGCTCCAAGTCTCACTCCAAGTCAAGCAAGAGAAAATCTCATGTTTCTATAGGTAAGCACTTTCACGAAGATAATAGAGATGTATCTAGGATCATATGCTATACTTGTGATGAAGCAGGACACTATGCAAGGAATTGTTCTAACAAATAGAATATAGTAAAGAAGAGAAACAAAATAAGACATCATGCTCATGCTGCAGAGGATGATGAACCATCCAAGAAGAGATCCAGATATGAAAGTGAAGATTCTTCAAGTGAGGATGAATATGTTCTGATATCAACTCTCAGAGGTAACATTACTCATGGAAGTGATGATTGGATTATAGATAGTGGGGCTTCTAAACATATGACTGGATTCAAGGAATCCTTTGTAAGACTGTCAGAGCATGAATCACCTCACAAGGTAAAGCTAGGAGATGACTACCAATATCCAATAAAAGGTAGTGGGGAATATTCATATAAGTTAGACTCTGGAAAATATCTAACAATGAAAGAAGTATTGTTTGTGCCAGGACTCAAGAAGAACCTTCTCTCCATATCAGCATTAGATGCAAAAGGAATGCGGGTTGCATTCATAGATGGTCAAGTCATCATGTGGCCAAAAGGAAATACTATCGATGATGTGGTAGTAATTGGAGAACAAGAAGGAGGATTATACAAATTGAAGGGCCATCCAGAACAAGCCTTGGTCCATGACACAGTAGAGCCAAGTGAACTTTGGCATAGAAGGCTTGCACATGTGCATTACAGAGCACTACCTATTGCAAGCAAAGTTGTCGAAGGTCTTCCAGAAATTCAAGCAAAACATGATGGGGTCTACAAAGGATGTGCGAAAGGAAAGAATACAAAGAAGACATTTCCAAGCAGTGAAAGAAAAGCAAAAGGAATCTTGGAAATCATCCACTCCGATGTATGCGGTCCTATGTCATCAAAATCTCTAAGCAGGTATGCATATTATGTTTCTTTTATTGATCATTTTTCTAGGAAGACATGGGTTTACTTTATGAAGAACAAAGATGAAGTATTCAGCAAGTTTAAAGAATTCAAAGCCTTGATCGAAAACCATACTGAAAATAAGATCAAGACCATTCGATCAGATAATGGTGGAGAACTCACTTCAAATGAATTCAAAGAGCTATGCAAAGAATCATGGATTAAGAGGGAGTAGTCCACTCCTTATAATCCACAACAGAATGGGGTTTTGGAACAGAAGAACGGAACTATCATGGAAGCTGCAAAAGCAATGCTTCATGATCAAGACCTTCCTATGCATCTTTGGGCAGAAGCTACTAGAACAACGGTGTATGTACAGAACCGTACTCCACATAGAGTACTCGAGAACAAGACTCCTGAAGAAGTCTTCTCCGACAAGAAACCAAAAGTCATCCATCTCAGAATATTCAGCTGTCCTGTGTGCATCCACATTCCAAAAGAAAAGAGGACTCAATTAGATCCTTCAGGAAAGAAGGGTATATTTGTGGGATACTCTGAAAGCTCGAAGGCTTACAGAATATATTTCCCAGGATATAAGAAGATTGAAATTAGCAGGCATGTGACATTTGATGAATATATAGCTTACAACAAATCCAGAAAGAGACCTACTGAAGAACCTGAAGAAGCAAAAGCACCCAGAATTCATGACACAACCCTGAATGAAGAAACTCGAGAAGAATATCGAGAATTTGAAGAACCACAAAGACCTGTAGATCCACCTCTGGAGAAGAATCCTCATAAGAGGAAACCTACTTGGGTATGAGAACTTATCCAAGGTGCGGAAATATATGGGGCTCTAGAAGAGAATCATAGATAAAGAAAGAGGACCAGATCCAATTCTGGGTATGTAGCTTTACTATGTGATTTCATTGATAAAGAACCTTCCAGCTATGAAGAAGCAGCAGAACAGAAAGAATGGAAGGATTCTATGATCGAAGAGTACCAATCGATCATGAAGAATGATGTTTGGGATGTTGTCCCAAGACCAGATGGGAAGTCAGTTGTAACTTCCAAATGAATCTACAAGATCAAGCATGCTACAGATGGTAGCATTGGAAAGTATAAGGCAATATTTGTAGCTCAAGGTTTCTCTCAGAAAGAGGGAATAGACTATGAAGAGACCTTTGCACTTGTAGCCAGATACACTTCCATCAGATCAGTACTCGCTCTGGCTGCAGTAATGAAATGGAAGATACACCAAATGGATGTCAAGACTGCCTTCTTGAATGGTGTAGTAGAAGAGGAAGTGTATGTAGAACAACCACTCGGTTTTGAGACACGTGATAGGGAGTCTCATGTATGCAGATTGAATAAATCCCTGTACGGTTTGAAACAGGCACCCAGGACATGGTACAACAAAATTGATAGCTTTCTATCCAGTTTGGGCTTTACCAAGAGTAAAGCAGATTCCAACCTTTACTACAAGGTTGAAGATGGCAACCCAGTGATGCTCCTACTATATGTAGATGATCTGTTCGTGACAGGAATGGATGGGTTGATTACTGATATGAAGAGAAAGCTTGCTGCCGAGTACGAGATGAAGTACTTGGGTATGATGCATTACTTTCTAGGTATGGAGGTGTGGCAGAGTGCAGATGGAATCTTCCTTGGACAAGGAAAGTATGCAGTAGAGATCCTGAAGAGGTTTGGGATGATGAACTGCAAGACTATGGCCACACCTATGGCATCAAACCTGAAGCTATTGAATTATGCTTCTTCAGAGACAGTTGATGCTACGATGTATCGTCAGATGATTGGGTCCTTGATGTACCTAACGAACATGAGACCAGATATTTGCTTTGCTGTGAACACCTTGAGCCAGTTCTTAACAGATCTGAGAAATGTTCACTTGATTGCTGCAAAGCATATTCTGAGGTACTTGAGGGGTACAATTGATTATGGGCTCAAGTATGATGCGAATCAGAAGATTAACCTGGAGGGTTATGTTGATTCATATTGGGCAGGCAGTGCCATTGATAGGAAGAGCACTTCAGGATGTTGCTTCAGTATGGGATCAGGTGTGATCTCTTGGTTTAGCAGGAAGTAATCCTGTGTGGCACTGATTACAGCTGAATTAGAGTATGTCACAACTTGTTCAGCTAATCTGAGGCAGTATGGCTGCGGAAGCTACTGTCTAATATATTTGATCTCCATATGGATGCTACTTGTATACATTGTGACAATCAGAGTTGCGTGAAGTTGTCAGAGAATCCAGTGTTCCATGACAAGTCAAAGCATATCGAGATCAAGTATCACTATATCAGGGATATGGTGCAAAGGGGAGCAGTGAAGCTCCAATATGTTGCGACGGAGGAACAAATAGTTGATGTATTAACGAAGCCATTGGCTAGGCTGGAGTTTGAGTACTTCAGAGAGAGGCTTGGTGTTCTCCAGATTGAGGTTTCCTCCAAGAGAAAGTGATGAGACCCATAGCCATTCTGACATGGTGAGAGGATTGGTTCCTTCCATGGTCAGATGTAAGGGCTGAGCCATTCTGTCATGGTGAGAGGATTTAGTTCCTTCCATGTCAGATGTGAGTGATGGCCATTCTGTCAAGTAGGACAGATGTAAGGGCTACCGCCATTCTGACAAGTAGGTCATATGTAAGGGAAGAGCCATTATGTTCATGTCTAAAGGATTTAGTTCCTTCCATGTCAGATGTGAGTGCTAGCCATTCTGTTGAGTAGGACAGATGTAAGGGATACCTCCATTCTAACGAGCAGGTTAGATATAAGTGCAAATCCATTCTGACAAGGAGTTCATATGTGAGTGCTGGCCATTTTGTCGAGTAGGACAGATGTAAGGGCTACCGCCATTCTGATGAGCAGGTTAGATATAAGTGCAGAGCCATTCTGACAAGGAGGTTAGATGTGAGTGTTGGCCATTCTGTTGAGTAGGACAGATGTAAGGGCTACCACCATTCTGATGAGCAGGTCAGATGTAAGGGCAGATCCATTCTGTTCATGGCCAAAGGATTAGGTTCCTCCCATGTCAGATGTGAGTGCTGGCCATTTTGATGAGTAGGTTATATATAAGGGCTACCAAATACCTACAAGGAGGTAGGCATACACCCAACATGAAAGAAGGCTGGCTTTGTATAACTTCCTATGACGAGATAGCACACACATGATGATGACCAGGTGAGATCCAAATCGAGCTATGATCCAGATCCAGTTATGATGACTTCAAGAGATCTAGATCGAGTGATGATCCAGATCCAGCAGTGAAGATCCAGATCAAGTGATGATCCAGATCCAGTCCAGAGAATTTGATCCAGTTCGAGAGATGATCCATATCCAGTGATGATGATCTAGATCAAGAGATGATCCAGATTCGAAGGATGACGATGACTTGAAGATGAAGATGACTTGAAGACTCAGAAGACTCGAGATGCAAATGATGAGATGATCCAGTTGATACAGAGAAAAAGACCAATGCTAAAAATTGTGTCGAAAGAATACCTTCCTAGTTAAGAGGGAGTGTTGATGTATTTGTAACTTCGGAATGTATTCATTTATGTATCTTATGTATTGTAACCTGATTTTTATTCTGGGATGTATCTATTATGTATTTGAGTCATTTTGTCATGCCCTGATGTTCCGATCAGGAGGATCAATAATGTAAACAATTCATGTCAAGTCATAGTGGGTAACTCTCCGAGTGTGTAAGAGTTAAAGTCCCCATAGTTCTGGGGCACTAGGGTTATTAGACACTCCTAGAGATGTTGGATCTGGTAAGTAACTGTTAAGTGAGGCCGACATGATTGAGTTCACTTCAAGTGAAAGAAAGAATATAAATAGAGAGTAAGCCTCTCTATTTATCACACACATCACTCACTCACTCAAGTGTAGCACATAAGTGAGGAAGGAAAAACACTGGGACTAGACAAGAAGAAGACTACTGTTGTCAGGATTGCATCTTACTGTTTTGGGGTTTTACATCTTGTGTTGATTCTATCTCTGAGGAAGTTGCGGGGTTTTCTCCATTTATGGTTTCCCCGATCAAAAACACTGTGTTCATTGTCTCTTGTGTTTGATTGCTGTACTTGTTATTCTCTCAGTAAAGATCCTAACATAATGCTAGATTAATGTTGAAAAACTAAGAAAAAGAATGAGTTCTTCCAAGGTTCCTTCTCTCGTAAGATGATTATATTTTATAAATTATAGTACATGGTCATTTATAGATTTCCACAGTCAGCATAGAGCTCATGCTCTTGGTACATAATTAATTCGACTGTTTCGTGGTCTTACTGCTATTTTTACTTTCATACTCAAGTGTATTGCTATGTATGTATGAACATATTCTTATGTTTTTTGATGGTAATGTTTACAATGAGCGATTAGCTTCTTATGAGAAACTCTTTAAATAAAATTAGTGTTCAGTCTTTTGAATACTGGACTTCATTTATCAGCATCAAGTTTTTATGTGGAGAAGTTTAAGGCTCTTCCAGTTTATTAAGAATCATATCTAAACCCTCATTTTCCTTTACTAGTTTTGACACATTACCAAACTGGTTTGATTTGTTGTAAGTAAGAATATCTTCTTGGAACAGCTAGTAGACAAGTTGTATTCATAGTATTTTTATTTTAACCAAGACACAATTATTATTGGAATGTTATAATACTATATTGATTTATATTCCATCAATATTAAGCTATAACAATTATCCTAACTTGTAACCTAAGGTCGTTTTACCTACCTATCTACTACTATAATGTAGTCGAAACTAGTGGCATCATACCTTAAAGTTCAATCCTACACTATACTAGTTCCAAGGCATGATATAATCAATGGCATGATTGGCATTATAAGCAATCATATAAACTGGCTTAATTGATTGATGGTATGATTGATATTATTGGTAAACATACGGTTAAAGGTTTTGGCAATGATCAGTTTAAAAATCTATTTCGCAGCATTGACATTAGAACTCGACCCACACTTGTCAAGATTTTTGGAAGGGCATGTGGACAAGGCCTCCTCCATACACTAGTTGAATTAAAACATTCTAACCCTGCTCCTTTGCATTTTCGTTAGAGGATTTTTCCTCCTACAAGCTGCGCTATGAGTCTTTACGGCCATGAGAGGCCTGCAACCTCCTTGATCGTTGGAACTATAGTCTGCATTACTTGTAAAGGGATTTTTGGTACCGTGGTTTATGGTTTCCATGTTCTCTTGTGAGTAAGGAAAACACTGTGACAGTGGTTAAAGGTTTCTTCAGGTGGCTCGAAGCCTATAAATGGTCTTACCCTTGTGACGACGCGTCCATTGCTTTGGCATTGTGAACTTGATACTGTCTCTTAGCTGTCTCTCTCGCAGAGTTGGCTTAAGCATTTTCTTTCTTCTAGGTTCAATGCATTCGAGTTGGTGTGGCAAATTCCTTCTCATCTTTGATTCTTTTGTTTACAGGTAAACATTTTATCCTACTCAATTTCCTCTTGTAAAATGATTTACCATATTAGGGTTTTACCATTTCAAGATTAGAGTTTAAATATTGTTTAAATTTGTGTTTTGTAGACTCCTGCTACTAGCTCTAGGCTATGGGTGAAATGCAAGCTCGTGCACCAGTTAACTTCGTGGGCTTCCAACTGGTAAGCCCCAATCTCGTTGCGGGATTCTCCCTGCTTGCAGTTTGGGTTGTTGGATGTGGTTCCTGTGGGTGGATACAAGGCTTCGGTTCTCTGTTGGTTATGATTTTTAGTTTGTTAATTATTACCCATGTTTTATTTAAAAACCCTGGTGATACATCACTGGGTAACACAAGCTCTTGAAGTCGTGATGTATATGTGGTTTTTGGTTATGCACTTTTAGCCTTACAGCTTAAGAAATGTAAATACTTTTGTTTAATATTTATAAAGATCCCACCTCATCTCAGAGATGCTAAGTGACATCTGTCTCGTGTTGCTTCAGTTTTCCTTTTTACATTTGAACTTGAAGAAATGAAGACTGTGGAACAGTTGAATCGTAGAATGAACTGGGTTTTACCTTTCTTGTCAGTAATGTATCTTATTTACAGTTTAATATAAAATATTTTTGTATAATTGGTTTTACTAGCAGGATTGTGTTTTGACCCTTCGACTCTACAGTCTATAAGCCTACATTTGATTAAGGATTTTATAAATCAATTGGTTAACAATTATTGGTTTAACTGTCCATGATTTACCTATGTAATGTCTTTATTAATATTCTATATTTATAATTATTTCTAAAGCACTATTGTGAGATAGTATTTTAATTTTTAGAACTCGACTTTTTAAGGGTCTAAAATTTCTGTATAACCCTACAGTTTATAAAGTCTTTGTTTTTACTTATAGCATTATTAACTCTATTTTAAAAATAGAATAATAGTGATAAAAAGATTTACAGCTAAAGTGTGATGCTAGCTCTGTAAAAATAAGAAATCCTAAACCATTTTTATAGTTTTTTGCTTCTAGTTTTAGTAAAGAAAATGCTTAGGGTTTTAGTGCAGCCTACTCGAAAACTAGGGTATTGTTAACTTTCAGTAAATTTTGTAATATAAAAAGTATTGTAGAAGAATCCTTTGATCTTGGATAAAACACACTCTAATATGTAATGTTAATGTTTATAAATTGTTTTACAATTTCCTTTTCACATGGTTTTTAGATGTTAATTTACTTACTTTACTTATGCTAACTATAATTTCTATTTATTAGCATTCTAATACTAGAATAATATTTACTATTCTCTTTCATACCTATTTTTCTTATTTACTTAGCTAAAGTAAATAAATGCAGACAATACATAGCATTGTTATTTAATAAAATTCATAAACAATGAAATAAAATCTATTTATTGTTTTCATTCAAATAAAATAATCATTTCATTCACCTAAGCAATCCAGCTGTGCTAGAGTATGACCTGAGTTCAGGTGTGGAAAAACACAGCTTGGAAATTTTAATTCTATCTATTTCACTTTTCACATAATCATTTCTATTTCTACTATAACCTATAATTTTACTGAATCCAACATTATTCAGTTACTTTTCATTCATAAACCCTAAAATACTAACATTCCTGTAGTAGAAAAACTAAGAATTATTTAACTAAAGACAATAAAAAAAATAGAACTTGTTGAGGAAAAGATGACAACATCTTAAGGAGGCTATTCCTCCCAATAAAACTCCTGGGGAGTGCTCAGACAACGCTTCCTCGGGACCCCCAATCTTGTTCCTAGTCTTCTTGGCTAAGAACTGGGTGGAGAATGCAACTGTAAGACCTATGTCACCTAATTGGTTGTTGAGGCCTAGAAATTCGCAGGCAACAACAGCAAGGGATTCTCCCCATTCAACGTTCCCAACTAGCCCGTGACTGTTTGGTATAGGGAATCCGTCCGGTTTGCGGTCTGGCTATCGTAGGTCAAGTAACAAAACAAAGGTTTTACCGGTTGCGGCCCGATCCAGCGTGTATTTTTGTATTTTTGACTTAATGTATGAGATGTAGGTGCCTAACTAAATGCAGGGTGATAAAGATGCAGGAGCATTCACAATTTGATGTGCAGGTTCTTACCTCTCATCTTAGACTCACCAGCATCTAGATCACATATGTAGCAATGAAACAAACTAACTATCTATCTATCTATCTATCTATCCCCGGGGAGCCAAATTCTAATTTATTTATGAGTAATGTGTATGTGCATGCATGATAAAGAGAAATTACAGATAGCTAATATTTCTTCCTACAACACATGAACGGTTAAAGATATTACAACAACCAAATAGCCAATTTTTATATCAACANATGGTGGTAATTCCACAAAATAAACCAGAAATCATTTAAACAAGAACATAGGTTCTAAGAGTTAGAACGATCTCACGGTTAATGGACAAAAGCTGAAAACAAAATAGTTCATCTTTCCGCCATCCACAACATAACATTTGAAAGTCCCACCAATCTTTCTCCAACAAGAAAAGAATATTTCTTTATTGCAAAGAGAAATATTTCTTCTTACAATATCGTTTTTATGTCTAACCGGGAAAAATCCCTGTTTACCTCTAAGTCTTCTATATTTATACAAAAGGGTAAGACTGTTGGGCTGCCCAAAGTGACCTTTGGGCTTCCCAACTTCTCGCCTCCCAAAATTTTCTTTTTCTCAAATGTTTATTACAAAATCGTTACAAATTACAAAAATGACCAATCCTTTACGAAGAGGGTCCCAGTTGGGTGTCTAGAAACTTCTTCCACACCAAAGCTTCAACGGCGATGCCTTCAAAGGCACAAGGTTCCAAAACCTGGATGTTTATCTCAAACTTCGCTGCCAGATTCTTTATGGCTTCAATCCTGGCTGCACTCAAGCGAAGTTGATCCTCCAATAACTGAACACTGATGGCTGAATGATCTACTTCGCTCCTCAAGATCTGATCATCCAGGGATTTAATGTGCTGGACCTTCACTTCCTCCTCCTGATATCTTTTCTGTAACAGTTCTATAAAGGAGTTATGGTCCGGGAAAGCATCAAGTCTTTGCTCGGCCTCTGTCTAGCACCGGTTGTAGGTAATAAGGAGCCATCTAAAAAACTCTGTGCATGCTCCTTTTGTCTTCTTAACTGCTTTTTTCAAAGCCTCTGTGGTATTTATAGCAAATTCTAGTAAGTCATAATCCAGCTTAAGGGCCTGTTGATCCTTTGATGGTAGTTCTACTGGGGTTTCTTCCTTGTTTTCTAGCCTTGCCATTCTTGCAGCTTCTTGTGCCAATCTTTGGGCATCTTCAATTATTTTCTTGGCTTCTTCCTCAACCTTTGCTTTTTCATCCCCCTTCCCACCTTTGGTGATTATATTTTTCTTGAACCTTCTTCTCAAGGCTGTCATGTTCAGTGCACTTCGGAAGATAGATTCTTCCCTATCCCAATGGTGGGTGTACTCAAAGTGGACATTATTTTCTTTGCAATGATTGGCCACTTTGCTGTGGGAATCATTTCTATGGAAGGGCATCTCGCCAAAATGAAACCTTTCCAACTCTTCCACAAATTCATCCTCTTTCTTCACCCTGGTGAATCTGTAGCTTCCTAACTTGAAGGGTAAAGGAGGATAGGCGGTCTTCTTATGTTCAAACAGGAAACTCCCTATGCCATCCAAGAAGACCTACCTAACTGCCTCCTTGTGGATGATGTAATCAGTGGCGTATTTGGGCAGCAGGGAAGGGGCTCTTAACCCTCCAAACATTCTAAAGTATAGGCCATCTTCAGTCAAATAGTAGTCTGCATACTCCTCCATTACTTGCAATGCCTCCTCTGACATACAATCACACTCCTTCAGAAAAATGAGTGTGTATAACGGCATGATGAAGTGTTCACATACTTCTCGATAATGGCTGTGATATTTGTGTTCCCATAGTGGTTTATAGGCAAAATAGACAGGCATTCTTTCCCTGCACTAGATGCACCTGAGGCAGGGGCAAGGCTGATTGCACAATATGCAGTCGATGAGTATGGAACTCATATAAAATTCAGATCTCTTTTGGTATTCTCCTCCCAAAGTTGAGGCCAAGCATGATGAAAGACTGTTAGATACAATGTTGGCCCAGTTGAAAATAGTCCCCTGGGTTGCAACATAAAAAATTATTGGCATCCATTCTAGCTTGAAGAACATGCCATGAGCTCTTCCAAAGATCCTGTTCAACATCAAAGCTATGAACCTTTATGGGGCCCTTCAGCTTGTTGTATCATATTCTCCTGTAGCCCTAGTTCTGAAATGCTTTCCAGTCAACAGCATTCTTTTGAGGGTCTCCACAAGGTCCATTCTGATGTTGTTCAACCAGTCATCAGACACAAATACTTGGGCTTCTGGAAAGTGATAGGCCACAGCTACATATCCGGGGCTATAAGCAGCATACCCCTGTTTTTCAAAATTCCCTAGGATCATCATTGTTACATCTGCCCGGGGTAGAATCCAACCAATTACTTCAGAGCATGGGAATAGCTCTGGTCTTGTAGCGATCTTCATCAGCGAAGATCTCTCAATGTTGGCATATATGGATTCTTCTTCCAATCCCATATCAGGCACTTCCCTGCGGGTAATCAATCTATATATTTCCCTCCACTGGTATTCAAGTTCGACACCAGAAATACATTTAGTATCTTCGTATATGTATTCATTTTTGGTGACAATTTCTACTTCATGCTCCTCCTCGACCACAGGGGCCTTCTTCTTTTGCCTCTTTGACATTCTGAGTTCGAGATCTTCCTGCCATATATAGCATTGTAAGCATTAAGCCATTCTCGGCTAAGTTGCAAACATTTACATAACAATGTGCAGCATTTTACTCTTTCTATGTGTACCATGACAACCATTAATTAATGAAGCAACATATGCATGTATACAAGCTAAAATGGCCTACCCAACAGAACTATTGAAACACAATGTGCAGTGTTCAGTGACTTTGTCTATGTCTGACATGATGAAAAATAGTTATATGCAGTAAAATGTGTAAGCTACCACTGCTTTCCAATACCAAACAATTCTAACAATATAATCGGGCGGGAAAACATCTACATTAACAAGAAGAAAACTTTCGCTCTCTGCGGGTGCCATTATCATTACCCCGTATGGGATAGACAGAGGAATCAACACAAGATTTCAACAGTGCTCTAAAAAAACCATGTCCACACAGTTTATGGTTAACCAACTAAAAACAGTGGCATATCCCCTTCGCCCCGGCTCGGGTTCAAAATCGACTGCGCGCAGAACGGCGTGGAAAACAATGGCTATTGTGGTTTGAGGGCGCGGGTATTGCAAAAACAAAAGGGGAAGAGGGTGATCACTTCAAGCACCATGGGTAGGCCATGAAAACCTCCCCCTGCAAGAACATCATCATATCGGGCTTTTTGGTGCAGACAGCGTAACGGCCGTCTGCACCAAACCCCCTTACACTAATCGCAGGGTTGCAAATGACAGGCCGTGGAGTAAAAACAAACACCCTACGGGACAAAACGCCCTCCCATGAACCACTATGATACGAACCCCTCCATATATACATGCGTGACTACGGGGTGAAGAAAAACAGGTGCGACAAAAAACCTAACCATAGCAAACATCAACCAAATGCTCAACGGAATGGGGAAAGGGAAACAATGAGCCTACCTGGAAACGATGCGTAACCAGAGTGGAGAGGGATGTCGAGCCTCACGGTTAAGACACCTGGACTGTGTGTACTGAGAATGGGGGACCAGGCGAACGCGACCGAGCGACAGCAACAATTTTGACAGCTTGCGACAGTCGAAACGGCAGTGGAAATTATCAAAATGATAATAAAATAATCCAAACAACCCCAATCCCATATATATATATGGTCGACACGTGTGGCAGGGAAAAGTATCGGACGGCGGATATTTTTGGATCGGAAGTCGACAGCGTATTTCCTTCCGCAATGGCGGAAGGCCAAACCATAAATCCATCTGCAACGATGGGAGATAATAGACAACGCGCGTTGGAACCTTAAGTCATCGGAGCAGAAGCAGGACGGGAGCCACAACAGCGGAACTGTGAAGGATAAATCAATCCGCAATGAATCAGAAGAAAATGATGCACACATCAGCAAGGTTAGCGCTTCCTTAATCCGTAACGGTGGAACCTTGGAAGACTATCACCATCCGCAACGGCGGAGCTGAAAACGACTCAACGGTCGGGAACGATAAAACTCTCCGCAGCCGCAACGGCAGAAGCCCCAAACTTACGGGATTGACGAAAAGAACAAATCGGGACTCGAAAGCCAAATGGTAATCGGGGAAATTAGTAGTTTTGCTATCTGGAACGGCAGAACAAGAAGTAATAAAAGTTCCTATGTGAAAACCGAAACCCAGCCGATTAAGGAAACCACATTGGAGAAAATTAACGAGGCCAAAATCGACTATCTATCCGCAACGGCGGGGGGGAAAGAAAAAATACTTCCGATTCAAGCATGCTGAAAGCGCATTTAAAAGCAACGATGAAGTTTGATCAAACATTGGATTATTTCAAACGTTAGAGGAAGAAACGAAGCCAGTGGTAGATCAATCCAAGCACTAGAAAATCCTTCTGAAAAAATCACTAGATCAAATCAAGGAAGAAAATCCAGCTAATCTAAGCAAAGGAGGGTCCCGAAATTTTTTTGGAATTTTGGGAAATTGTTGCAGCTGCAACAATTGGCAACTACCTGGTGAACCCCAGATATCTGAATTAACTCCTTCCCAGTTCAAGACCATTTAGATGAATAGTTGAAATCTTCTAGATGTTCGTATTCCTAAGCTGGCCAACCTATGCATTTAAATCATTCAGAAGTAGTCCATTCTTTGGGAAATGGTAACATCAGAAATATTGCAAGTCTGAATAACTCTTCTAAGGCCTAATAAATGAGATTTATTTTACCTAAACTTAGGTAGTTTCTAGCTTGGACACCACCGGATTGTAACAGATAGTAAACAGCATTATCCTTTTGTTCCTCATTCCCATGCCAATTGCACTTTTGTGCCATTTGAACTTTAGTTCTTTTGAGTCCTCCATCTACCTTTCTTTCTGATTTTTATTCAGGATCCTCTATCCATAGTGTCCTTTTGTGTGAGAGAAGAATTGGCTTTTCATCTCATGGACGGAGAGGAACTTTTGGCAATTTGAGATTCATGCTTTTGATACTTTGCTTTGATATGTCTTGTTTCTTTAAGGAGTTTTGACTCTTGATAGCTTTTAGCTTTTCTGAAATTATGGCATGGGATCATTTATATATGATATACTATTTACCTTGCTTCCTTTATGTGGGTCTTTTGATGTCACCCCCTTGGACATTTAAGATGTGAAATGGATGGAGCCTCGAAATAGTATTCCAGACCTCTTTACTTCTGAGTTATTTACAAGGGTTAAGTAAGACTTCAATGAATGCATGGCCAGTTAGGAACACTGCTACTAGAAGACATTATATGTTTCAAAGCACAGTATTTTGCTCAAGATTTCAGTTAATAAAGAACCCTGATGTTTCCATTGCAACCAAAAATTTGCCTCTTTATTCAAAACCAAAAGAATTAATAACAAAGCAGTAAAAGAAAACAGCCTCAAATCAATAAACAAAGAAAATAGTATCAATCATTAAAGAAAGCAAAACAATTTATTTATGTACAAAACAAAACAAAAGAAATGTGGGCCCACCCTTAAAAATCTTCAATCCAATAAGTTCAAGGGCTAGGCTGTAGTGCAGGCTAAAAATCTACCCATGGTCTAGCTGTGCTATTTTTGAAATTGAACACATGTCTATTATCCTACAGTCATCCCTTTCAGCCTGAGGAAGTTGAAGGAGCTCAAGCTGAGTGTGAATAGTAGAACTGGCCTTTCTTGAGGTATAATGTCTTAGCTTAAGCTCAGTTAGATAATTTCCCAGGACAGAGTCAGCAGATTCATTTTCCTTCTCCTAGCTTAGTGACAGTATGCTTCATGTAAGGCTCTCTCAAAATATTAATCTTATTTGGGGTACCCATGAGAGGCAACAATAAATGAGACTAATCTAAAGCAAAATAGCCTTTTAACCTCGCAGACCAATCTCGGTTGAGAATAAGCCCATATCCACTCGGTATGTCAGCCACAGTAATGTCAATAAATTGGCATATCCTGTTGTTTGCAGAAAAGAGAATGAGGACATTTTTCATTTCTCCCACTACTTTGACACATGTGCTGTCTAATTGCATTACTTCACAAGGTGTGGACTCTGACTGTCCATTAATCTTTCTGCAAACCTCCAATGGCATAACATTCACCGCTGATCCAGAATCTACCAAGCAATTATGCACATTATGATTCAGCATTTTTAGGGTCAAAAGAAAAGGAGGGGTATCAGCTTTCTCTTCCCAACCTGGTTCTATGTCTTCTTCTCCTGGTTGGTTTTGAGTGGGTATATCCTTTTTAATCTCTTCAGTTTCATTAGTGTTTCCCTCATTAACATCTACCTGTTCTTCTACAGGTTTGACAGGTTCATTGATTAGCTTGGTTTCCTGGTCAACAGTAGTGACTTCAAGTGTTTTATCTTTAACCTCACATCGACCTGTCTTTTGACATTCTCCTACAATTTTTTAATCTTCAAAATTATTGCATTGTCCTTAACTGTTAGGTCCATATCTTTCATGCCTATAGATGTGTATTCAGACCTGAGAGCATTCTCTTCTGTGTTGAACAGCGAGACACCATTGCATAAGAACATGGTATCATTATCTTGTTTCTTTATGGTCTGGTTTTTTTCTTCTCCTTCCTCATTGTCTTCATTCAATTTAGAGTCCAACAGCTTATTCATCACCAATGTTATTGAATTCAACCATTGAGGACACTTCTTTTCAGAATGAGGTTGTTGGTGGAAAGTGCAGAAATTGTCCCCCCCCCCACCTCTGTTATATTCATTGATGGTAAATTGGGTGGAGGTATTTTCCATTGGTTGTTATCCTGGTAGTAGGGTTTGTAAGTTTTCTGAGCTTCCCTTTCTTTCTCCAGATCTATTATCCAGTTGGATAGTTTCTGCATCATTTTTAGCATTCCCTCATAATCTTGTGACTGCTCCTCTTTAGGTTTAGACAGCAATAGGGTTCTTCTCCTGGTAGTCTTTTCTTCAGGTAGATCAGGATAATCTTCTATACTTTCCCTTTCAGCTTCTACCCTTTCTGCCTCTTCATAAGTATCTACCAATGTAGGTTTTGCTTTCATCTTGGTAAACATGGCCAGCTCAAGTCCTAGGGCTGAGGTATAAAACTCAATTAAGACCTTGTCTGAGGGTCTGTCATCTTCAAAAAAATTCTTTAAATACATTGAAAATCTTTGAGTGAAACTATGTACCTTCTCATTCTTCTCTTTCTTTAACAAACCAAGACCTTTCATCAGTGAAGCATGTGTCTTCAGGACTGTGTATTTACTTCTGAAAACCCTTTCGAGGGTGTCCCAATCAAGAATAGAGTTTGCAGGCAAATTGAAATACCAAGATGTTGTTGCTCCTTTCAGATTGTGTGGGAATAATCTACAGACCACATCTTCATACCCCCCAGCCCTTAGACCTTCAATTGCTAAATAGAAACTTTTCTAGTGGTATTCTACAGCAATCCTTTCCTTGGGGTCAAACTTAGGCAACATCTTGTCAAAGGCTTGAGGTAGGTTATACAAAGGAGGTGTGAGGTTCAAAGGTGATCTAGCTCTCCAAGCAGGCAATGGGTTGGGTTGATTCACAATTACACCAGCCATGAGCCAGGTGAACAAACAAAGCTCTGAGCAAAGAGTAATGTAAGATGAAAACGATCTTTCTTACTTCACAGGTAGAACCAAAACTTGTAAGTGCTTGGTCAGGTTAAAAGCTTTCAAATATCTACTTGTGGGGTAATCTTGGGAAAATAAGTTTCCACGGCCAGCCATTCACTGGCGGCCCTCCTTCTAGCGCCAGAACTGTTGAGGCCTGGAAATTCGCAGGAAACAATAGCAAGGGATTCTCCCCAGTCAACGTTCCCAACTAGCCCGTGACTGTTTGGTATAGGGAATCCGTCCGGTTTGCGGTCCGGCTACCGTAGGTCAAGTAACAAAACAAAGGTTTTATCGGTTGTGGCCCGGTCCACCGTGTATTTTTGTATTTTTGACTTAATGTATGACATGCAGGCGCCTAACTAAATGCAGGGTTATAAAGATGCAGGAGCATTCACAATTTGATGCGCAAGTTCTTACCTCTCGTCTTAGACTCACTAGCATCTAGATCACATATGCAGCAATGAAACAAACTAACTATCTATCTATCTATCTATCTATCTATCCCCGGGGAGCCTAAATTGTAATTTATTTATGAGTAATGTGTATGTGCATGCATGATAAAGAGAAATTACAGATAGCTGATATTTCTTCCTACAACACATGAACGGTTAAAGATATTACAACAACCAGATAGCCAATTGTTTTATGAATAGCATACATTACTCATGGTGGTAATTCCACAAAATAAACCAGAAATCATTTAAACAAGAACATAGGTTCTAAGAGTTAGAACGATCTCACAGTTAATGGATAAAAGTTGAAAACAAAATAGTTCATCTTTCCGCCTTCCACAACATAACATTTGAAAGTCCCACCAATCTTTCTCCATCAGGCAAACAATATTTCTTTATTGCAAAAAGAAATAGTTCTTCTTAAAATATCGCTTTTATGTCTAACCGGGAAAAAGCCCTGTCTACCTCTAAGTCTTCTATATTTATACAAAAGGGTAAGACTGTTGGGCTGCCCAAAGTGACCTTTGGGCTTCCCAACTTCTCACCTCCCAAAATTTTCTTTTTCTCAAATGTTTTTTACAAAATCATTACAAATTACAAAAATGACCAATCCTTTACGAGGAGGGTCCCAGTTGGGTGTCTAGAAACTTCTTCCACACCAAAGCTTCAGCGGCGATGCCTTCAAAGGAACAAGGTTCGAAAAACTGGATGTTTATCTCAAAATTCGCTGCTTGATTCTTTATGGCTTCAATCCTGGCTGCACTCAAGCGAAGTTGATCCTCCAATAACTGAATACTGATGGCTGAATGATCTACTTCACTCCTCAATATCTAATCATCCAGGGCTTTAATGTGCTGGACCTTCACTTCCTCCTCCTGATATCTTTTCTGTAACAGTTCTATAAAGGAGTCATGGTCCGGGAAAGCATCAAGTCTCTGCTCGGCCCCTGTCTGGCACCGGTTGTAGGTAATAAGGAACCGTCTAAAAAACTCTGTGCATGCTCCTTTTGTCTTCTTAACTGCTTTTTTGAAGTCCTCTGTGGTATTTATAGCAAATTCTAGTAAGTCATAATCCCGCTTGAGGGCCTGTTGATCATTTGATGGCAGTTCTGCTGTGGTTTCTTCATTGTTTTCCAGCCTTACCATTCTTGCAGCTTCTTATGCCAATCTTTGGGCATCTTCAATTCTTTTCTTGGCTTCTTCCTTAGCCTTTTCTTGTTCATCTCCTTCCCACCTTTGGTGATTATCTTTTTCTTGAACCTTCTTCTCAAGGCTGTCATGTTCAGTGCACTTCGGAAGACAGATTCTTCCCTATCCCAATGGTGGGTGTACTCAAAGTGGACATCATTTTCTTTGCAATGATCGGCCACTTTGCTGTGGGAATCATTTTTGTGGAAGGGCATCTCTCCAAAATGAAACCTTTCCAACTCTTCCATGAATTCATCCGCTTTCTTCACCCTGGTGAATCTGTAGCTTCCTAACTTGAAGGGCAAAGGAGGATAGGCGATCTTCTTATGTTCAAACAGGAAACTCCCTATGCCATCCAAGAAGACCTACCTGAATGCCTCCTTGTGGATGATGTAATCAGTGGCGTATTTGGGCAGCAAGGAAGGGGCTCTTGACCCTCCAAACATTCTGAAGTATAGGCCATCTTCAGTCAAATAGTAGTCTGCATACTCCTCCATTACTTGCAGTGCCTCCTCTGACATACAATCACACTCCTTATGGAAAATGAGTGTGTATAAGGGCATGATGAAGTGTTCACATACTTCTCAATAATGGCTGTGATATTTGTGTGCCCACAGTGGTTTATAGGCAGAATAGACAAGCATTCTTTCCCTGTCCTAGATGCACCTAAGGCCGGGGAAAGGCTGATTGCACAATATGCAGTCGATGAGTATGGAACTCATATAAAATTCAGATCTCTTTTGGGATTCTCCTCCCAAAGCTGAGGCCAAGCATGCTGAAAGACTGTTAGATACAATGTTGGCCCAGTTGAAAATAGTCCCCTGGGTTGCAACATAAAAAATTATTGGCATCCATTCTAGCTTGAAGAACCTGCCATGAGCTCTTCCAAAGATCCTGTTCAACATCAAAGCTATGAACCTTTATGGGGCCCTTAAGCTTGCTGTATCATATTCTCCTATAGCCCTGGTTCTGAAATGCTTTCCAGTCAAAAGCATTCTTTTGAGGGTCTCCACAAGGTCCATTCTGATGTTGTTCAACCAGTCATCAGACACAAATACTTGGGCTTCTGGCAGGTGATAGGACACAGCTACATATCCGGGGCTATAAGTAGCATAGCCCTGTTTTTCAACATTCCTCAGGATCATCGTTGTTACATCTGCCCAGGGCAGAATCCAACCAATTACTTCAGAGCATTGGAATAGCTCTGGTCTTGTAGCGATCTTCATCAGCGAAGATCTCTCAATGTTGGCATATATGGATTCTTCTTCCAATCCCATATCGGGCACTTCCCTACGGGTAATCAGTCTATATATTTCCCCCCACTGGTATTCAGGTTCGACACCAGAAATACATTTAGTATCTTCATATATGTATTCAGTTTTGGTGACAATTTCTACTTCAGGCTCCTCCTCGACCACAGGGGCCTTCTTCTTTTGCCTCTTTGACATCCTGAGTTCGAGATCTTCCTGCCATATATAGCATTTTAAACATTAAGCCATTCTCGGCTAAGTTGCAAACATTTACATAAAAATGTGCAGCGTTTTACTCTTTCTATGTGTACCATGACAGCCATTAATTAATCAAGCAACATATGCATGTATACAAGCTGAAATGGCCTACCCAATAGAACTATTGAAACACAATGTGCAATGTTCAGTGACTTTGTCTATGTCTGACATTATGAAAAATAGTTATATGCAGTAAAATGTGTAAGCTACCACTGCTTTCTAATACCAAACAATTATAACAATATAATCGGGCGGGAAAACATCTACATTAACAAGAAGAAAACTTCCGCTCTCTGCGGGTGACATTATCATTACACCGTGCGGGACAGACAGAGGAATCTACACAAGATTTCAACAGTGCTCTAACAAAACCATGTCCACGCAGTTTATGGTTAACCAACTAAAAACAGTGGCATATCCCCTTCCCCCCGGCTCGGGTTCAAAATCGACTGCGTGTAGAACGGCGTGGAAAACAATGGCTATTGTGGTTTGAGGGCGCGGGTATTGCAAAAACAAAAGGGGAAAGAGGGCGACCACTTCAAGCTCCATGGGCAGGCCATGAAAACCTCCCCCTGCAAGAACGTCATCATATCGGTCTGTTTGGTGCAGACAGCGTAATGGCCGTCTGCACCAAACCCCCTTACACTAATCGCAGGGTTGCAAATGACAGGCCGTGGAGTAAAATAAAACAGCCTATGAGACAAAACACCTCCCACGAACCACTATGATACGAGCCCCTCAATATATACATGCGTGACTATGGGGTGAAGAAAAACAGCCGCGACAAAAAACCTAACCGTAGCAAACATCAACCAAATGCTCAACGGAATGGGGAAAGGGAAACAATGAGCCTACCTGGCAATGATGCATAACCAGAGTGGAGAGGGCTATCGAGCCTCATGGTTGAGACACCTAGACTGAGTGTACTGAGAATGGGGGACCGGGTGAACGCGAGCGAGCGACAGCAACGATTTTGACAGCTTGTGACAGTCGAAACAGCAGTGGAAATTATCAAAATGATAATAAAATAATCCAAACGACCCCAATCCCATATATATATATATGGTCAACACGTGCGGCGGGGAAAAGTATCGGACGGTGGATAGTTTTGAATCGGAAGTCGACAGCGTATTTCTTTCCACAATGGCGGGAGATAATAGACTACACGCATCGGAACCTTAAGTCATCGGAGCGGAAGCGGGACAGGAGCCGCAACAACATTACTATGAAGGATAAATCAATCCGCAATGAATCGGAAGAAAACGACGAACACATTGGCAAGGTTAGCGCTTCCTTCATCCGTAACGACGGAACCTCGGAAGACTATCACCGTCTGCAACAGAGGAGCTCAAAACGACTCAACGTCCAGGAACGATAAAGTTCTCCGCAGCCACAACGGCGGAAGCCCCAAACTTACGAGATTGACGAAAAGAACAAAGCGGGACTCGAAAGCCAAATGGTAATCGGGGAAATTAGCAATTTTGCCGTCCGCAACAGAGGAACAAGAATTAATAAAAGTTATGATGTGAAAACCGAAACCTAGCCGATTAAGGCAACCGCGTCGGAGAAAATTAAGGAGGCCAAAACGGACTATCTATCTGCAATGGTGGGGGGAAAAGCAAAAATACTTCCAATTCAAGCATGCTGAAAACGCATTTAAAAGCAACAATGAAGTTTGATCAAACATTGGATTATTTCAAACGTTAGAGGAAGAAACGAAGCCAGTGGTAGATCAATCCAAGCACTAGAAAATCCTTCTGAAAAAATCACTAGATCAAATCAAGGAAGAAAATCTAGCTAATCTAAGCAAAGGAGGGTCCCGAAATTTTTTTGGAATTTTGGGAAATTTTTGTAGCTGCAACACTGGTCCAATTACCTCAGTAATCAAAATCTTCTCTCAGCAGTATGAACCTCAGCTTAGAAGTTGTAAATAGTTCAATCTCAGCATTTAACCCCTCAAACACACTCCAGAAATCCCCTCCATTGAATTTATCTTGAGTAAATTCATTCACCCTGAATGATCACCTCTCTAGAATGAGGAACCTCAGCTCTATTCAATGGGAAATTTTATAGAGATGCCTAGGTCTTCTGGGTTAGTTTTCATTTAATGAGCCACCTGCTCTGATTCCACTTTCTTGGGGAATCATGACCACAAATATAGGTAAGTTTCCACCTACAACAATTGGAAGTGGTTTGAGGATGCTGCCACTTGTCAGTTATCTCTCCACCCAGTCTCCTCCACCAATTAACTAGTAAAGACTCTTTTAACAGCTTCCCTAAGTTGTTGTCTACTCATTTACTTATTTATAAATAAAATATTCTGAATTTACATTAAATATTATTGACCCTACTAGTCATCAATTACAACTTAGCATAAAATTTAACACAATGTTCTTCAAATATTATAAAATTGTTTTTGCAAATTTGGGCATGTGACAGAAGCTAGCTTTTTGGGTGATCTTTGAAGGACTTGGAAGATAACACCTCATTTTTTTTAACTATGTATTTTAGTTAAGTCCATTCGTATTGGAGACCTCTTGTAATGCCCTTGTATTATTGGACCAATAAAGATCATTAATCTTCAATTTTTTTTAGTTAATAAATTTTTAATTTGCATGATCTTTCGCTTCCTTCGATTGAATGTATGTAAAATATACACAAATAGAGAAAGTTTACAAAAAGAAGTAGGCCATGTGGGTGATGATCACATGATAAAAATAGTAACAAAATTGACTTAGATCATCTAGTATAAAGATATTTCCTCTTGGCCATAATCATTTTAATTGAATATACTCTTAGTGCCACCTCGCCATAATCATTTAAATCAAATATCCTCATAGAGCCACTTGGCCAATAAAGAAAAATATTCAAAGAATAAAAAAGGATTCCATTAAGACACAGCAGGTTTGGCAGTGAAAGGGTTATAAAGTTATCATTCAATAGCCATGTTGGAAGGCGATGTTGACTTGTAGTGTTTCTCTCTCTTCTCCCACATGACTCTACCAACTTTGTATCTTGGCCTTCCTTTGCTATGATGAGTTTATCAAGATCAAAGAGAAGGGGAAACCAAGGTAGTAGGATGATCCCTACTTGTGGTGCATGGTGCTACTCCCCAATACTCTAGGAGTTGGCATAGATGAACCATGTCTAGCTCCACAATTTGAACATGTATGGTGATTTGCAATGAAATATTAGCACAAGTTTATTCTCTACATAATAAGAATATCCATTTGCTTGGGCCTAATGAAACATTGTAGCACTATTTTTTTGTTGATTATAAATAATACCTAATTCTAATTATAAGGCAACATGAAACTCTATGACTGAGGGTATTTTGTGCCTTGGTAGGGAATATTTCCATTAGAGGGGAGCAAGGATTTGATGACAAAAGTTAGAAACCTACTTCTAGTCTGACTTGGAAAATAAATATAACTATAAAACTTGCTTGAGGGTTTTGCATTCCTTGTAACCAGGAAAAGAGTTGAGGTATTCCATGTTGGACTAGTCTATGTCCGAGATAACGGGCCAAGCAAAGAAGGCATCTTTTTTAGCTCCACTAAAGGTTTCTTGACATTGTAAACTATTAAGAGTCAAGTAAAATGCTTAGGACCGAGTCTCCGAAATTAATTCAAATCAACATCCAACAAAATTTTGTGACATAACCACCTATAAGCATTGATTGACCTATATTTATTCAAGGCCTTGGAATTATTCCATTTCTAGGTTCTTCCACCAATTAATGGGGAATTGAAGTCCCAAATTCAATAGGAACGATTCCTAAAATGACGTTATTATCACTCCAAAACCAACCTGTCAAGGTTGGTGATTCCAAGGTACTCCTTTGGCTTTAGCCAAGGTATATAGCCTCTCAATTGAGAAGTAAAGAGGTATTGAACAATCTTAATTATTATTTTAAAGGAATATCAAGGTTGAGAACCAAGGTGACTTGGATATAGTCTTTCCTTCATTTAAGAGGATAGGCAATGACCTTATTGAGTGATTGTCGATAAACATGCAAAATGTAAATCTTGGTCCTTTCAATTTAGAAAAGACATAAAAACCTTTGTAATGCTGAATTTTATCAAAATATCCTCAAGAAATTCGAATTAAACTATCATCCTTTTGTGCAGTATAAAGGATTAACATAATTTGACTCAAACTTGACGGATTTTGGTCCTAATCTAAAAACACGCATAGGCTTCCAGGGTAGAGAAGTTAAAGGATAAATAATTGTGCAAGTGAAAAATAATTCCTTTCAATTAAAATATTGCACCTACTATACAATTCAATCAAATAAAACACTGAGGATTAGTAGAGAAGCTTAGAAAGAAATAATTGTGGCATTTTTTAATGTGACAGTACATTTGAACCCAATAGAATGGTTCTCTTCTAACCCTGTAAATCAAAGTTGGTTGATCTCCAACCGCACTCTTAAATGCAAAGAAGAGATTCAGCTAAAATTGGAATGAAAAGAGGAGAGAGTGAGGGTTCTGTTTGGGATGATATCACTAATAGAAACCAACAGACAACTAGTCATTGCATTTAAGGCAATGTTCTTCCCCATGTTTTATGCTTGAAACTTGCAACATCATACTTGATGCAGCCAATAAAACATTCACGATCCCTATCAATCACATCCAACCACTTATGACATCTTGTAGCAGCAATAGGGTGGTAGTTGGAAAGTTCTAGAGACTTTTGCTAAGCGTTTCCAGCTAAGATGATGATTCATTCAGTCAATTCAACACACATTTTGGAGGGATGCTCTAATGCAGTGTCCATATATTTGAGACTGTTCACTAACTATTCAATACAATGCCCTTCATTTCAATATGTTGCAGCTGAAGTATAAATAAGAAAGGGATTGTTCTTGGTTAGTTGTTGATAGTATATGGAGAATTAGCTATAGACAGCACCATACAGAGCCTCCAAATTTCTAAAGATAAATGTGTTATGGCACCCATCTTATAGCTATATCTATGTGCAGAATTTACAACCATGCAGTTGTTTACCTTCAATTGATTTTGTTTGCAGACTTTAAACTTCAACGCCATGCACCCAAACATATTGATTAAGACCAGCACCCAGGAGCATTCTAAGGGTCACCTCAGTGAATGTATATTTTGCAACTAATATATTTATCATAGATCTGGATGATGGGTACAATTCTCTTCGTCCATGAAATGGAAATGAAGATTTAACATATTTTTCCTAATCTTGGAATGATGTGATTGTTAGATGGTGCTTCAATCTATGAAAATGGTTTAAGCATTGATGGAGTTCTTGAACATGTTGAACTTATTTTCAAACATGATTCTATTGAGAACATCGAAGCTGGAGAATTAGCAATGAAGGAATCAAGTTATGGCACTTAGCAGGATTTGTGACTGTGAAAATTGCTTATGAAGCAATTTTCTATTAAGGATTTTACAATCTTAGGTTTTGGAGACTTCCTAGATTTTCTTAGAAGTCACATTTTTCAGTTTCCTAACAAAATAATTAAAATACTGGTTGCATATAAACAAGAAAACTTACCATTAACAACTTCTATTGTAAAGAACTAATTATTAGAACTTTGATCAAAATCTCCTCAAGCAATTCGAATTAAACTATCATCCTTCTGTGTAGTATAAAGGACTAACATAATTTGAACAGACTTGACAGCTTTTGGTCCTAATCTAAAAACACTCAGAGGCTTCTAGGGTAGAAAATTTAGAGAATAAATCATTGTGCAAGTGACAAATACTTCCTTTCAATTAAAATATTGCAGCTACTGTACAATTTAGTTAAATACAACACTGAGGAGAAGTAGAGAAGCTTAGAACGAAATAATTGTGCAGGTTTTCAATGTGCTAGTACATTTGAACCCAACATCATGCATTAGAGGAAATTTCCGGTCTAAAATGGGCCTTATAACAAAACACGCCAACAATAAGTTCTTGGGAGTTGTAATTCAAGAACCAATAGAATTCCAATAAAATGAGTCAAACATAATGGTTGAATTGAATTATTTGTCATAAAAAAACTACTTTTTTTGTTCATATTTTGGACTTGTATCTCTGTGTTTTTACTCAAATTTCGATCAGGAGAGCTCGTTGGATGTGGAATTTGATTCCACATCCAACGAGTACCCACACTGCATAATTTTGATGGACCCTGCTACCCCAAAAACAAGAAATACCTGAAAAAACATGATGATGATGTCATCATCACATTTTTCAGGTATTTCTTGTTTTTGGGGTAGCGAGGTTTTTCAAAAGTATGCAGTGTGTGTATTCATTGGATGTGGAATCAAATTTCACATCCAACGAGCTCTCCCGATCGAAATTTGAGAAAAAAAAACAGGGGGAGATATGTTGAAAATACGAACACAAAAAGTAGTTTTTTTCTTTTTTCCTCCAAAATTAATAAATATTATTTATTTATTTTAACTATTATTTTATTATTTTCCTTAGGAGGCCCATTTTAGACCTCAAAATTGCTCTAATGGTTCTCTTCTAACCCAATAACTCAAATTTGGATGATCTCCAACCACACTCTTAAATGCAAAGAAGAGGTTTAGCTGAAATTTGAAGGAAAAGAGAAGAGAGTGAGGGTTCTATTTGGGATGATCTCACTAATAGAAACCAACATACTACTAGTCACTATATTTAATTCAGTGTTCTTCCCCATGTTTTAGGATTGAAACTTGCAACATCAGAATTGATTCATCTAATAAAACATTCACGAGTCGTGTCAAGCACATCACACTACCTATGACATCTTGTAGAAGCAATAACGTGGTATTTGGAGTGTTCTAGAGACTTTTTCTAAGCATTTCCAGCTGAGATGATGATGCATTCAGTCAATTCAACACACATTTTGGAGGGATGCTCTAATGCAATGTCCATATATTTGAGACTATTCACTAACTTTTCAATACAATGCCCTTCATTTCAATCTGTTTTAGTTGAAGTACAAATAAGAAAGGGATTTTTCTTGGTTAGTTGTTGATAGTATATGGAGAATTAACTATAGAGAGCACCATCCCATATCCTCCAAATTTCCAAATCTAAATGTGTTATGTCACCCATCTTACATCTATACAACAGCCCTAGAATTACTCAACCTTAGGATATCTATGTGCATAATTTGCAACCATGCAGTTGTTTACCTTCAATTGATTTTATTTGCATATTTTTAACTTCAACGTCGTGCACCCAGACCTATTGATTAAGACCAGCACCTAGGAGCATTACAAGGGTCACCTCAATGAATGTATATTTTGCAGTTGATATATTTATCACAGAGCTTGTTGATGGGTACAAGTATCTTCATCCATGAAAGGGAAAGGAAGATTTAACATAATTTTTGTGATCTTGGTATGATGTGATTGTTAAGTGGTGCTTTAGTCTCTAAAAATGGCTTAAGCTTTGATGGAGTTCTTGAACATGTTGAAAGTATTTTCAAACATGATTATATTGAGAACATCGAAGCTGGAGAATTAGCAATGAAGGAATTGGGTTATGGCACTTAGAATGATTTGCGACTATGAAAAATGAATAATGAAGCAATTTTCAATTAAGGATTTTGCATTCTTAGGTTCTGGAGACTTACTAGAATTTCTTAGAAGTCACATATTTTCAGTTTCCTAACAAAATAATTAAAACACTGGTTGTGTATAAAAATGAAAACTTACCATTAATAGCTTCTATTGCAAAGAACTAATTGTTAGAACTTTTATCACAAGCTACATGGAACCTTGGTGATAATCCAATGCTCACTAGAGAAGAAGTCAATGTTGTTTTGCATAAGAAGTTTCCTCCAATCAGATTTGAGATATCAAATAGTTATTATTTTGAGTAAATCATGAATTATATAAGGAAATTTAAAAAAATCTGAACAAAAGAAGCCAAGGTATTCAACCGCATTACTGGCAAGGAGCAGCATAAGTGATCAATCAAGTCTGAATTCAGTTATTAATGAAAAGTGGACATATGATCCTGTACAAATAGTTGTAGCATTTGGTCACATGACTAGTGCAGATGCTTTGAAGTGATTTCTAAAAGCACCTATGCTATTAGATCTGGAGGAGTGGTCACACCGGGAACATGCTTTTTCTCCTACGCTTGGTCCAATTTTGATTGGCTGGACAAAGAAGGGATCATTAATGATTGGGTTTGTCTTGTGTTAAGAAGTGGAAAAGTGGTTTGCATTAATGGTTTGGAAACAATGGAAGACTTATTGGCAACTACAGTGAAGGGATATACAAATCAAACGGTAACACAACTTGTTTCTATTGTCTCTCTTTTTGGAGGAACTCATCACTCTCCTGTAGCAGTTATGAAATCACATGCTTGTCGATATATTGGTGAAGAATTGTATAGACTCTTTTGATTATACAAATTTTATGCGCAGACAGAAAATTTTATTAACTGTAAGTCATCTTAGCATAGGAAAATGGATGTTCATGATGTTTCTCTATATGCATCAATTTTAGGAAAACCACTTATTGTACATAATTATAATGGAGATCTCAAAATGCTGAACGAACCACTCAGATTATCATGGTTGTTTCCAAATTTATATTTGAATATTTTTTTGTATACATTTAGAATTTTGTGCCTTTACTGCAAATATATTTTTGTTGGGATTGAGTAATTCATGAGAAGATGCATCTCATGTACTTTTGCGGGAATGTGTTTCCTATGATGAATGCATTATGTTGCATGAAATTGGCCTTTCCATTGGTAATTTTAATTGGATAAAGGATTATCATTTTTTCTCCCTTGATGCAAAACATTCTAGCATGTCCAAAGAATGCCATGCATCAAAGAGTGTTGTGCAGAACAATGGACAATTTGATACAAAAAGAAAATATGGAAAACATCACTTGGAAGGTGTCCATTTCTCATATTTAGATACCACTAAGAAAAAAGGATAGACGCTTGATGGATTGAAGTCACAACATTTTAATGATAAAAAGGTTCATAGGCTATGTTCTAGGATTGTGATAATCACATGCATAGAAGAGAATATCTTTAAATTGATGGTTTAATTCAAAATTTGGACAAAAGAATTCAGGATAAAAATGGGAGAGTAATTATTGAATCTATTCAACATGATGAATTTGGGATAGATTTGGAGCTTGGTTGTAATGAATCACTTCTATAAAACAACATGCTCGTCTAAGTCGTGCATTATAGTGACTTTTACAAGAGCTATATTCCAATATTCTCATTTCCTCCTTGAATTGGTCCAAAAGCAAATGATAATTCTTATCATGCTTATGTGGAACCAACTTTGGCACTTATCCTGCAAAGCACCGGTGTTGCGGTCTTGAGTAATGAATTGGGCTTCATCGCCAAAAACATTAGAGGTCTTTGTGATGTTAGGAATTTAACCAAAAAAGGTTCCAATGCTAGCTATATTGGACAGAAGGGTATTGGATTTAAATTAGTATTTTGGGTGACTGATTCACATGAAATTCATTCAAATGGTTTTCATATGAAATTCAACATCACTGAGGGGTAACTTCACTTGATTTTTCTAACCCTTGTACCTCCTCTATGCAATATTGAATTTTTTAGCAGAGAGATATCCATTTGAAATGAGAATTTAGATGGTCCTATTTGGTATACATGCATAGTTCCTTCCTTTGAATGGCTCACTCGTGGAAGGAACAAGAATGAGGTCATGATATGCAAAATTTATAGATATTCATCCATCATTATTATTATTTCTTCACCGTATTCGTTGTATCATAGTTATGGATAGTATGAAAAATTATTTGATGATAATGCGAAGAGAAGACATTGGTAATGTCCTAGTAAATGTTTCACATGGTAAGGAAAGAACTACTTGGCTTGTGGCAAGTTGGAAGTTGAATGTCGGTACTATGAAGTCTGGCATACAAAGCACAAAAATCACTATGGCCTTCACATTATGTTAGGATTGTAGTGGAGAGTTTGTACCTTATCTTGAACAGCCAATATTTGCATTCCTTCCATTGCGAGCTTATGGTTTGAAATTTATTTTTCAAGAGTATTTCACACTTCGATCACCAAGGGAGGAGGTCAATGCTGATAGTGATAGTGCTTGGAACCAATGGTAACTTTCAGAATTTACAAAGTTTTTCAATGTTGTAGAGTATTTTAGGTCTCTTCACTGCTATCAAAGCAATCCATGAAAATTTCTCACTGTATATGATTTTTGTCCCATTGGTCAGACAAAACTATTTCAGTTCCATGAATGATTATTTTTTATTTACAGTTTTTTTGCTACTTTCCTTTAGAGGGTAAGGATAAACGATGAGTTCCATTGTTGAGTACAAAGAAGGGCTCACCAATTCATCACCCAGCTTGTCCCTGGAAAGTGCCAAAGGCCAAAAAAATCCCATTGGTTTAGTCTCTTGTGAGCATGTGATCTTATTTCCAATCTTTCCTTCAACTGCTTTTATAGTAGTATATTGAAGACATCATCTTGTTTCTAGAAGAAATTGTTATCATTGTTTTTTTCTATCAAGGATATTGCAAAGTCCTTATTATGAAATTGTTTGGGTCTTGCAATTTTTTGAATTATTTGATGTGACTTTTTGTATTTTCCATTTAGATTTGAGTGATGTTTAAATAGGTTGATTTTACTCACATTAGCAGTCACACCATTATGAATTGTACTAGATTCTAGAGACACCTTCAAAAGAATTTTTCAGGTTAGGTTGTAAAGTGAGTTTTAAAATTCTTTCTAGTAAAACTCATAGAGGTTATTGAAATATGAATATTACATATAGAATGCATTCTTTGGGTTTTATGTGCATTCAAGACAGTACACATAGATCTTGTATCTCTGCAAAACATATATGGTTTTGATGTGCCTTCAGAACATTAAAGATAGTGACTTTTTAGAATTTTCATTAAGAGCCCCATTGAAGAAACAATATGTTGACATTAAGAGAAACAATGTTTGGTTTTATACTTGTCCTTCAACGTCAGTTTGAACCAAAAAAAATTATGGGCTGGAAATCCTATTAAACTCGGGATTTCTCCAAAACTTGAGATTTATGAGCACAAATCACTTCTAAACATTCTTGAAGAAGAAAATATTGTCTAGGTGTAGATGTGAATCCCTATTGTTGGCTATTTGTATCATATAGTATATACTATAGAGAAACTATGCGATTCCTACTCCCTTTTCTCTATATATATTTATATAGTATTTTATAGTAGCCTTTTTTCCTAGTGGCACATTATCCATTTTGGATCTTCTCCTTATACAGCGATGATAAAGATATATGGAGCACACATGATGATATACCTTGAGAGAGAAAAGATTAAAGTCCTTGGTCATGTTGGTCTTGTAGGTAAAAGGGGTTGGCTCCCCGCCTTTATGGTACACCTTAGTCTTGTGGGTATGCGGGTTGCCTAACCACCTTGTTGTGACCCTTAGTTGACTTATGGTACTTTTGGTACTAGAACTCTTATTGTTTGTGATACCATAACCTCTTTGATATGATGACCTAACCTTATTGTTTTTATTTTTGTTATTTATGTGACCATTTTTACCTTTGGTACCCTATTGTTATAGCTGATTTTACCACTTCAGGTGAATCGCACTTGGTATGGCCTTCCCCTGTCCCTCTGCAGACTCCTTAGACCCTGTGGACCATTTTTTGTCCTTTGATGTTTCCTTGACCATCCCTAAAAACATGTGAAAATTGATACACACGACTTGTAAACCCTTAATCGCGTATATATGCAGGTTTGACCCCTAAAACCGTGTACATCGGGATGTGTACAAAATACAAATCCTTTTGGATTTTTCCTTGACATGCATCCAACTCACTTGACTCCTGGCCTTCCCTATGCCTTGAGATCGCTCGGATTCGACCTTTCATTACCCCTTTGAAAATATATATAAGGAACTCTATGGTACATTGAAGGCATATGAGAGAATTGAAAGCAAAGAAACTATAGTCCATTGTTGTTGGAACTTATGCTTGAGTCTGCATCCCTTTGTCCCTTGGAGCACTTTTGTGTTCTTCCCAAGCTTTCATTTTGCTTGTGAGCTTGCTATCAAGATATGGAGAATTGAGGTGGTGGAGGCCCAAGTGGGGGCTTCAGTTTCTCCGATTCGCATGCCAACAGAGGTTGTATCTATTGTAATCTCTTATTTATATGAATAGAAATATATTTTCCTGTCCAATAATGTGTGTTTGAATGAATATTTTATCCATGGGATGATTTCAAATGCTTATACATTGTTGATTATATATGCTAGAATAGATCTAACACCATGATATATAGTATGTTTGTATTGTTTACTTGTTGTTGAGAAAGTAATTTATCAATTCAAGCTGAAGTTGGAAAGCTCAACAAGGATCTACTTCAACCATCCGGAATAAGGTACAAGGTCTGATCCTTTAGTGTTAGACATTTACTTTCTATTGCATATTGGAAAGGATTGATTTCTAGAGTCAAGTTGTCTGTTGTGGTACCCCAAGCCATAGGAATTTCTCTCCATAACACCTATACTAAGTCAACCTATTTTTATTTTATTGGTAACCATCCTAAAAGTTGGGTTTGAAGAAAAACCCCTTAGATGTCCTTTCAAGTTATAAAAACAAGTCCGGTCCTTCATTATGGATACATCTAAGAAGATACATCTCAGCTCTGATATTTTTTTTTGGCGTCAAGGAGTATGTTGCTAGGGTTTGACTGCTTCATCCCTAGGTTACCCTATCTAAGTTTAAGGGTTTCTTTGTGCTCCCTTATTTGTCGAATCGTGAGTTGTGTTGAGTTGTGACCTTATGCATATGACCTGTGGACTGTGTGGTGTCTCTCTTCTTGAGCTGTGACCTTATGCATCTGACCTGTGGCGTGTGTTTTGTTTCTCATGCTGCCATGTTGGGCCGTGCATTTATGAATCTAACCCATGACTATATTAGGTTGATCCAAGACCATTTTGCTACTAGAAATATAGGTCGTGTTCATTTCGATGGGATACTCTTGGACTATTAGCTTTGGCTTCATCCCTATAGGTATCCTAAACCTTATTTGTGACTATGTAAGGTTTATCCTAATGGATTGTGACTATTTATGATCTATCCTAGATGGGCCATGGACTGCGATGACCTCCCTCATCCTTAAAGTGGAATGTGGTAACCTCTCCTAGTTAGTTCGTGGCTAATTTAACCTTACCTTTCTCAACATGACTTGTTTGGTGTTAATTATGCTAGAGGAAGTTTTGATCTTTTAAGGTTTTTAGCTGTGTTTTGGGCTAAATATCACTACTACTATCCTACAAGGGTCTTCACACATGGTGACTAAGATATCTTGCTTTCTACTGTATCTATATAACCTCAACCTACAATACTCTAACCAACTCTCTGACAAGGTATGTCATCTGTTCCTTTGGTAACTTGTCCTTTCAGTGACAAGATATCAACCTAAAAGTATCTGAGTATAATGTTGATCCAAATAGTTCTAGACTATCTTTATTACAGTTCTTTGTTAACTGATTATCAAATTTACTAGTATTGCTATTATTGCTTTATTTATTGTACATTGCTATCATTCTTTTCATTAGTTATAATATTGTTATTGTTTATGTTTTATACATTGTAATTGGTAAATCATCTCAAGATCCAACTTTAACACAGTGACAATTGTAGTTTTAAAGTTGCAAGAGATAAAATTATGTTTTGAATTTATTACAACAGTATTGTTCTAGATCTAGTTATGTTTTAGTTTTGTTTTAGGCATTAAAGTATAAAATTTTAGTTTGTTTAAGATGCAAAAAATGGTTAAATCTGAACTATAAATTTATATAATACAACCTTCTCTCATGATGAGGATATACATATTACGTGCTAACTCAGATGGGTTAGATGGTGTGCTATGTTCTTGACAAGAATCTGCAATATTGTTCAACTTGGCTTTCTTAGCTGGAAAACTGATTATAGTTTGAAGGAGAGAACAAAACAAAAGAGTGAAGCAATTTTAAGATGCAAAAAAAGGTTAAATCTAAGATGCCAAGATCAAGCATAATGTATGATTCTATAAGTTTATCATTTTGTCAATATTCAGGTCCCCACATGTCCACTGGACCATTAAGGGACGAGATAATAGTGGAGTCCCCACTTGCCCTTAATCTAGTCAGTGCAATTGCGTTTCACTGACACCTTCTAGTTGTGACTTGTGAGTCTACATTTTCTAGTGTTGATGATGTGATTCATGTTATTTGACTAATGTTGTTGTTCCTCTACTTTTACAATATTTTATAAATTAGTGAAAGATTCCCCATTTTTTACATTTTTTTTATAATGAAGTCAAATGTTCGCCAAGATTTTACAATATGTTATAAATTAGAGAAAGAAACACCAATATTTTACAACATTATATAATAAAATGAAATATTCTCTGGGATTTTACAACATTATATAATAAAAAGAAATATTCGTCAATTTGTTTATATATAAATATCATATTATTGATAAAATCACCTTCAAAATTTCCTATATATCGGAGATATTTGCCCATTTTTTATACATATAAATCTAGGGGGGTTATTAAAATCATCCCCACACTTCATTCAGTGTCTTGGGGTTATTAAATTTAATCTGATCTCTCTAAGACTATGGTAGGAATCTTAAGAATCATTGGATTTTTACCTTTTCATGTTTTATGTACGGCACGAACCATAACAAATCTAGAAATTAATTGATGAGATCCTCCATGGTCATCTAACCAAGATTCAATTCATAAAATTCCTTGGTCTTTCTTTCATTATAGCTTTCTAATAAATGTCATTTCTTGAAGAGTTTCTTGAACTCTAACCATTCCAGGTTCTTCTCCTTTAATCCATGGGAGATATTTAGGTCTTTCCACCAAATACTAACCTTTCCTTTCAGGTTTTAAGCTACCATCCTCACATTCATGTTGTTGGAGTAGTTGTATATTTGAAAATACTTTTTAATATCCAGCAACCAAGCTTTCGTTTCTTCTCCAGTCCTTGATTCCCCATCAAAACTGGTGGGTTTAATTTTCTTGAATTCTCCTTCCAGGTGGTCCACTTTTCTCTCGTTGTTTGGGCTTGATTTCCATATTTTTGAGTTTCCTAGGAAGAATTTCCTTTTCTTTCGGCATTGTTCCCAACTTCCATGTCCCTCCCTACTTCTGCTAGTGGTTTTTATCCTTTTTTCCTCTCCTGCAAGATTTGTAATAATATTTCATTGAGCTCATGTTGCTTTTCTTGAGCCCTTTTCAATTGTTCATTCTCTGCTTTGAAGATCTATAATTCCACTATTAGATTCTTCACTGTCTCAAGTAATTGGCTAGCTTCAGAATGCTTTGGTTCCAACTACGTTGGGAAAGGTATTGGTCTACCTTCTTCAGGTGGGTACTCCTATTCGTTTTGTGAGGCCATCACTATATCCTGTTACAGAACAACTCCCTTTTCATACACAAAACATTCCAACACAAAAAAAAATTAGAAAAAAAATTACATAATGCAACAGAACTAGATGTTCCCCATGAGGCGACAGGGTTGAAACCTATGGCTTTGATACCACTTGTAACATCCCCCAATAACCTGTTAAATATGCATATATAAAAAAATGGGAAGTATAATTTCTTTCACATGAATTTTGGCTATAACCTTTATAAAAATTCAACCTTCAGATATTTTAAAAATAACCAACATTAACTTCCATAACTAAATCCATCTCTGCACCTAGAAAGGTTATTTCTTCATTGAAGCTACCTTTTCAACTTTTTCTTTCTGCATTCTTCTCATCCGCCTTCCGCTATGGACTTCAAAATCAGAAGTCTAACATCCGTCAAAAAAACATTCATCCATACTTCTACCTTTCGCACTCCACTGCAGGCTACGGGAGTCAGAAGCTTATCATGAGATGGGATCCTTTTATCCCCCTTTCCACTTTTTGTATTTCGTCATGCAGATTGTGGATCTCGCAAAGATTTTCCTTTAAATATTTAAATTTTTCCTTTCTGTTGTGTGGATCATGGATCACGAAAGTCTAACATTATGGAGACTTCACCTTTCTCTTTCTGCTTTCCACTTTCCATTGTATGGATCACATATCGCAAAAGTCTTAATGTTCATCAGACTTCATCTTTCTTTTTTGCTATCCACTTTCCACTATGCGGATCGTGGATCGCAGAAGTCTAACATTCTTGAGACTTCACCTTTCTCTTTCCTCTTTCCTCTTTTTGTTGTATGGATCACGAATCATGGAAGTATTAACATTCATCATAATTCATCTTTATTTTTCGCTATCCTCTTTTTGCTGTTCAGATCATGAATCACGGAAGTCTAACATTCTTGAGACTTCACCTTTCTTTTTTGTTTTCTACTTTTCGCAAATAAGGGATTGCGGAATTCTTCAACTTTTCACCACTTAACTTCCTAGGAATTCCGCAGGCCTTCCTACCCAAGGTTTTTCACCTAACTTTTCAGTGGATCCATGGCATGACTAAGGAAATTCCCAAAACCGTTAAGGACTCCAGGATTTAAGTTGTTTGAGTTACTTAAACCAGCTCAGAATGAGGTGTTTTTGGAGTTGTGTAGTGGCTAGTTCTTAAGAACCTCAGCAACCAAACTCTACTTCATAGGTTTTACCCCCTTATTAAAAATAGAGAATTACACAGGACTTCACTTAAAAAGGGAAGGCCAAACCCGGGAGAGGACATTGTCTTCCCTACCAGGCGTTCCTTAGGCTGGTTTTAACAATAAAAAAAGGAAGTATCCTAGAAAAACTTTAAAGGAACCATACTACAATTTTGAGCAACCAATATCACCAAACACTAGTTATAGTCATTTAAACATAGAGGGATTATCCTTTTCCAGGAACTAATTCAACCAATTAGGTCTAAGGGATGGAAACAAGGTAGGTGCATATTTTACCAATAATAATCTTCATAAGCCAAAAATCCTAAACATAAGAGCACATCCCATTCATCAACCCTACTTTTCATCAAAAACGATATAAGCCTCTGTGAAAGGTAAACTTTAATTTCATAGGGTTAAAACGATAAACTTCGAGTTGCAAAGGAAATTTATCTTTCCAATGATCAATTTCAGAGATGGTATAGAATGTAAGGGATGTACAAATTTAATAGAAATAAGGTCAAACTCGTTCGATCAACGGTCGACAATAATTTCGTAGGAAAAATATAGTACCTGAGATAGCACTGAGAGCCATAAGTGATCATGAACAAAGAACCTTTAAGATCCATGGACAAGGTTGATCCCCAAACAAATCAATGGTTGACAACAATTTTTTTGGGAGAACTAACGCGAAAAAAGAAAGATTTGTTGTGCGCGATAAAAAACGTGTGTAAATGACGTGTCCACTCTCCATTGGATATCGCACTCAAATATGGAGGTGTGAGAGTCACTTTATGGAACGTGATGGTTTTTGGATGTTTTAAAAGGCCTGCATATCTCGATGGCCAGGACTTGAGTGAAGAAAGATCAACGACTATGAGTTATGTCGCTGATTCAACTAGCACGGGTTAACAAACTCTTGGTAGGCATGGAATTTTTGTAAAATCCACCTGATGATATTTGAGGTCCATCGTTGATCTAGATCTAACGGTCCTCAAAAAATTTGTGGATTCAACTATCAGGGGATTTTCTAGAAGAGATGTGCACGAAATTTTAATACAATTCAGTTTTGCGCTAAATAGAGCCCGTCGTTGATCGAGGTTGGGAGAGATCCAACGACAGAGAATCATTTCACTTGTTCAACTAACAAGGATTTAATAGTAGAGGCTGGACATAGAAATCTTGTTAAATCCAATCCAACACAGACCTGAATTCCGACCTTGCGTTGGCTTTAGAGGGACCATAGGACACGTTGGCTAAACTTAACGGTTTGGCTAAGGTTAGAAACGACTAAAAAATACGTATCAGTATATCGTAAATACTACATATAGAGGCCTAACATCACAATCATAGGAGAAAAATAATGTGAAATTTGTGGAAATTGAACCCAAGAGATAGAACAATTACACTCACAAAATTGCTAATCAAACATGCAAAATTCACACCAAAGGAGATTGAAATTAGAGCATATCACTAATCTGTATTCAATAAGTGTACAATAGGAAATAGTGAATTAATAGGCTACTGAAATATATCATTACATGAGAGAATCGAATGCATAAATATTCCATTCGAAATAGTCAAAAAGTAGGCTTACTAAATCTAGTCAAATCCCCCATAGGTGCATAAAGCAATTTCCAAATCAATGAAGATGCTCACGAATTTGCTAAGTCAAGTGGGAAAACTAAAGAGGGATGGAAATAAAACTCATACATGATTTTATTTTTAGAAAAGGAAGGGGGATGATGTGGGAAAAAAACAAGTCAACTACACCTAGTCTAGCTTTTCCTTTTGCCTTAAATCAGAATAAAACAAGGCAGCTTTTCAGAAAAAGCAGATATGCACTTTGGAGGATCTGGAATAAAGAAGACATGTTAAATTGGGTTTCTATGATGTTTTCCAAGTGCTCCATGACTCATTTTTAGCATGTGTTGACTTCTGGGACCTCTAGAAGGCAACTAGCATAGAATGGAATCTAGGAAGCTAGGTAATAAGACATAAATAATTAAAATTAATGTCTAAGGTAGGTAACTATGGGTTGATTATTCTAACACCCCCCCTTAACCCTGAATTTATGTGTAAATATCAAAAAACTATTGGGCCTAGTAACAAGGCTTAGTCACCCTATTAGTTTTTCAACATTTAAGCTAGCATTATGTTAGGATCTTTACTGAGAGAATAACAAGTACAGCAATCAAACACAAGAGACAATGAACACAATGTTTTTGATCGGGGAAACCATAAATGGAGAAAACCCCACAACTTCCTCAAAGATAGAATCAGCACCAAAATGGTAAAACCAGAAAACAGTAAGATGCACTCCCAACAGCAGTAGTCTTCTTCTTGTCTAGTCCCAGTGTATTTCCTTCCTCACTAATGCGCCTCACTTGAGTGAGTGAGTGATGTATGTTACAAGTGATAAATAGAGAGGTTCTCACTCTCTATTTATATTCTTCCGTTCACTTGAATTGCACTCAATCATGTCGTCCTAGCTTACCAATTACTTACTAGAGCCTACATCTCTATGAGTGTATAATAACTCTAGTGCCCCACCACTTGTGGGGACTTTGCCTCCTCCGACCAATAGGAGGGTAACACAATGGTGGGGACTATTGCCCTGACTTACAATGACTCACCTAGGGTCGACTTCACTAGGATAGTCTAATAACCCAAGGGCCCCACAACTGTGGGGACTTTAACCCTTTACAAATAGGAGGGTTACCCACAATGACTTGACATGATTTTCTCATTATAGAAACTTCCTGATCGGAACATCGGGGCATGACATGACTCAAATACATCTCGGAATAAACATTGGGTTACAATAGATAAGAAATACAAGTGAATACATTCCGAAGTTACAATTACATCAACACTCCCTCTTAACTAGGAAGGTATTCTCTTGACACAATTTATTAGCACAAGTCTTCTTCTCTGTATCATCTTGGTCATCGTCAAGTCCTCATCATCTTCAAGTCATATTCATCTTCAAGTCATCTTCATCTGGATTTGAATCATCACTCGATTTAGATCATCGTCACTGGATCATACTCGATTTGGAACTTTGTCACTGGATCATACTCAATCTAGAACATCGTCACTAGATCATACTCGATCTGGAACATCACTGGATCTGGATCATCACTCGATATGGATCATCATCACTAGATCTAGATCATCTCTTGATCTGGATCATCATCACTGGACTGGATCTGGATCATCACTCGATCTGGATCTAGATCTGGATCATCTCTCGATCTGGATCATCACTGCTAGATCTAGATCATCACTTGATCTGGATCTCTCGGAGTTATCATAACTGGATCTGGATCATAGCTCAATCTGGATCATATCTGATCATCATCATGTGTGTACTATCTCGTCATAGGAAGTTCTACAGAGCCAGCCCTTTTTCATGTTGGTTGTAGGCCTAGCCACCAGGTAGGTCTTCGCCCAGCACTTACATCTAACCTTCTCATTAGAAAGGCACGCTCAGCACTTACATATAACCTACTCATCAAAAAGGAATCCCAGCACTCACATCTGATCATGTAGTAAACTACAATCACATCAGAAAGGCCCAACACTCACATTCACCAGCATGGTAGGACATCACATCACTAACATCTGTGAAAAGGCTCAGCACTTACATCTGACCTACTCGTCAGAAAGGCACATCCATCCAGACAGGAACACATCCTATCACAGTGATGGAAGACTCCCATCCAGACAAGAACACATCCTATCACAGTGATGGAAGATTTTCCCACTTTCATCCAGAGATGAACACATCCTATCACAGTGATGAAAGACTCCCATCCAGACAAGAACACATCTTATCACAGTGATGGAATATTTTTGCACTCACATCTGACCTAGTAGGAACTGAATCCTACACCCTCGTCAGAATGGCCCCCAGTCCATGACTAAGCTACCTGGTAACAGACCAGGTGCCTCCACTCTCTCGGAGAGTGGCAGTTGCCCTTACATTTGTCCTACTCGACAGAATGGCCAACACTCACATCTGACATGGGAGGAACCTAATCCTTTAGTCATGACAGAATGGTTCAGCCCTTACATCTGACCTGCTCATCAGAATGGCTCTCTCAGTCCCTGACTAAGTGTTCCTGGTAACTGACCAGGTGCCTCCATTCCCAGAATGGTAGTCAGCACTCATATCTGACATGGAAGGAACCAAATCCTCTCACCATGACAGAATGGCTCAGCCCTTACATCTGACCATGGAAGGAACCAATCCTCTCACCATGTCAGAATGGCTATGGGTCTCATCACTTTCTCTTGGAGGGAACCTCGATCTGGAGAAAACCAAGCTTCTCCCTGAAGTACTCGAACTTCAGCCTAGCCAATTGCTTCGTCAACACATCAGCTATATGTTCCTCCGTCGCAACATACTGGAGCTTCACTGCTCCTCTCTGCACCATATCCCTGATATAGTGATACTTGATCTCGATGTGCTTCGACTTGTCATGGAACACTGGATTCTCTGACAACTTCACTCAACTTTGGTTGTCACAATGTATACAAGTAGCATCCAACTGGAGATCAAATATATCCGACAGTAGCTTCCGCAGCCATACTACCTCACAACTAGCTGAACAAGCTGTGACATACTCTGCTTCAGCTGTACTCAGTGCCACACAGGATTGCTTCCTGCTAAACCAAGAGATCACACCTGATCCCATACTGAAGCAACATCCTGAATTACTCTTCCTATCGATGGCACTGCCTGCCCAATCTTAATCAACATAACCCTCCAAGTTAATCTTTTGATTCGCATCGTACTTGATTCCATAATCAACTGTACCCCTGCATGCTTTGCAACCATCAGGTGAACATGTCTCAATGTTTTCACAGCAAAGCAAATATCTGGTCTCAGGTACATCAAGGACCCAATCATCTAACGATAAATCATAGAATCAACCGTCTCTGATGAAGCATCACTTAATAGTTTCATGTTTCATGCCATAGGTGTGGTCATGTAGTCCATCATCCTGAACCTCTTTAGGATCTCTACTGCATACTTCCCTTGTCCAAGGAAGATTCCATCTGCACTTTTCCACACCTCCATACCTAGAACAATAGTGCATCAACACATAACAGGAGTATCATTAGTCTTCCGTCTTCAACCTTGAAGCAAAGGTTGGAATCCTCTTTACTCTTAGTAAAGCTTAGAGTCATCAGTAATCTATCCATCCTGTCATATCATGTTGAACCTCAGGATATTTTGTAGTCACTCCCTCTGAAGCGAAGCATCGTACTCCCTCTGTCTTTTGTACTCTATGCACTGAAACATTCTGTACTGAAGTGACAAGTAGTATCCATCTAGGATCATTGGATACCAAGATCCTCTATTTTGAACTTTTTCAAAATTTCTTCTCACATCCATCTATGGGCTTGTCATCCTTTATCAACCTTGTAGCAAAGGTTACAATATTCATCAAGCTCATGATGTATGTGTTATCCCATGGGTGTCTTCTAAACTCATACAAGGCCTTCTTTCATTTGCACACATGATTATGCATGTCATGTGACTTTACTTCTAATAGTTGTAAATGTTTCTTTGTAGTTTATACCTTCTTTTCGTGAGAAGCCTCATGCTACGAATATTTCTTTGTATCCCACGATGTTCCCATCTACTGCATGATGGAGCTACGAACTTCTCTTCATGTTTTGATACTGCATCCTAGACATCATTCTTCTTGAACTGGTCTTCCATTTCTTCTTGGTTACTTATTCATGGCTGGAAGGTTCTGTATCAATGATGCCGTTGTATTTGTCATATTATTCTTTGTCTTTGAACTGTCATCTCTTGTTCTTCGAAACAAGTCTTCATTCTTCTTTGCTTGTAGGTGATTGTGTATGCGATCTTTCCTACAAGTCAAATGCATTTGTATGGTTAGAAACATTTCATAAGGAATATTCATACTGGCAAGTTATTATGCATAAATATGTGATCATGAAACTACTTTAGCCAATACAACATTCATCCATATCTCACTGAAACTTTCTAGATGCCTTCCATCTCTACCAGGACAACATTGAGATTGTGCACTAATCCAATATGTCAGCAAAGAGGTTTCATTCTAGATAAGTAGTAATGGAGAGTTGTATAGCACCATGAGCTACTTACCCATCACATGCATATTAGTAGTATACTTGTCGTTAATGCAAACATCCTATCATGTATAATGCATCAACTGAATATAAACAAATGCATAACAAAACAATATCATGAAATGACAATTGAATACTTATCTTTATTTGTTTCGAGGGTAGACTCCTTCTTGAGCCTTCAGCTTCATCGTCTTCTTCATTCATAATCACATCCTTTCTTATCCAAATGCTAAGGTGGATAAGAGGTTCTTCAAGAGTTGATTTCTTCATATTCCTCATTGCTTGAGGGATCTTCTTTGGATGATGAGAGCTTGATCTTCAGTTTCTTCCATCTTCCCTTCTCTTCTTATGAATCGAGCTTCTTCTTCTTCTCAGAGTCTACTGAAAGTAATTACTTCCTTCTGGAATACATTCCTTGCATGAATGAATCCCATGATCCTGGGAGGCTATTCAAGGTGGCCATCACCACTTCTGCATTCTTCACTTCTTCTTTTACCACTTCAAGTTGTTCTTGATTTGAGAGACTCTTATGACTACATGGTCTCTGCATTCTGGATCTTCACATTCTTCAATTGGTTTGTTAAGGTCATATTCTGATTTATGTTCTTCCATTCAAATAGCTTGGTCAAGAAATCAAAACATCATCGGTGTCTTTAAGGAGACACTTGTAATACAAGTTGATTCATGACTGAATCAGCAATGATCTTCTTGGCCTTAACCAAGTTCTTCTTGAGTAAGGATTTGAGCCTCATCTCCCTCTGGAACTAGAACCTCTATACTCATGTAGGTGTCCAATCCATTTTCTTTAGAGAGATAAAATACTTCTATGCTTGCAAGTTGTCAACTTCACCAAGCTTATCATCAAGCTGATGTGATAGATCACTTTGAAATGAGAACCTCAAATGAAAATAGCAAAGGATTAGATCTTACCGATTTGAGGTGTCCGTCCTGGTTCCTCAGCTAGCTGATCTAGGGTTTGCCACAGAACCCTAATTTTCAAAACTTGGAATCTTTTAGATCTGAATGGATATACAGATATATCTCTTCAAATGGAGTTGTCCAATGTACTCCTTTTCTGAAAAAAGTGGAGGGAAGCTCCCGGAACAGGAAGCCCTAATTTCCCAATTTCTTCTGCAGAAATGCCTGCTACTGTTTGTGTGATATCTATGAAATTTATGCTCCTCTATGTCTGAAATTTATCATTGAGGTAACTATGCATGTCCCTGATCCAACACCTTAGGTTTCATCAGAATTGGTTTCACCATTTTAGATTTATGATCCTTTTTCCCAAGGTGACCTGTTACAGGACTGTTCAGAACAGCAAAGTTGTACGGAATGCCACATGTCACTGGATGATATTCTGAGTCTGATCTTCAGAACCCAAAAATTAAATTCCGTGCTCTTTCTGGAAAATCTTCAGGAATTCCATTTGGACCTCTGTATCCCAAGATATTACATATCTCCCCATATGTCCTGTTTAGGGATGAATTCTAGAAGAGGCTGGAACCCTAACTTGGAGACATCATATCTCCCAAAATATAGCAAATCTATGGTTTAGTTTTGGATACAGTGTTCATCGGGATTTGATATTCGGTCCTAAAAATTTTCAGCTTCTGAGACTTCGCCAACCTTGTAATGTAGCGACTGTACCAAAACTTATCAGTTTTAGTATTTAGGGTTTTTCCAGCTTGAGGTCAAACTAGGTTTTGACTTTCCCGAAGTTTCACCCAACCAAATTTCTTGATCCAGGTCTCTAAACTTCGTTTTTGATGAGGAGAACAATCCTATGTTGGTCTCACTCAAAAATTCCTCTTCTGTAGAAAGCCCTAATTTCCGCATCGAAAACTGAGAATGCTCAGAATCGAATTCTGCTTCGACAGAAAGATGCACCCTTCAATGGAGAGTCATCCTAGCATACTTTTGTTGATGGATTGTGGAGAGAGACCTAAAAAATTAGAATCCCTAGCTTCTATAGCTGCACAATGTCTTCTTCTCAGGTTAGCTCTGATTCCATGTTAGTTTTTCAACATTTAAGCTAGCATTATGTTAGGATCTTTACTGAGAGAATAACAAGGACAACAATCAAACACAAGAGACAATGAACACAATGTTTTTTATCGGGGAAACCATAAATGGAGAAAATCCCTCAACTTCCTCAAAGATAGAATCATCACCAAAATGGTAAAACCAGAAAATAGTAATATGCACTCCCAACAGCAGTAGTCTTCTTCTTGTCTAGTCCCAGTGTATTTCCTTCCTCACTAATGCGCCACACTTGAGTGAGTGAGTGATGTATGTTACAAGTGATAAATAGAGAGGCTCTCACTCTCTATTTGTATTCTTCCATTCACTTGAAGTACACTCAATCATGTTGGCCTAGCTTACCAATTACTTACTAGAGCCTATATCTCTATGAGTGTATAATAACTCTAGTGCCCCACCACTTGTGGGGACTTTGCCTCCTTCGACCAATAGGAGGGTAACACAATGGTGGGGACTATTGCCCCGACTTACAATGACCCACCTAGGGTCGACTTCACTAGGATATTCTAATAACCCAAGGGCCCCACAACTTTGGGCACTTTAACCCTTTACAAATAGGAGGGTTACCCATAATGACTTGACTTGACTTTCTCATTATAGAAACTTCCCGATCGGAACATCGGGGCATGACATGACTCAAATACATCCTGAAATAAACATCGGGTTACAATAGATAAGAAATACAAGTGAATACATTCCGAAGTTACAATTACATCAACACACCCTTTACATTCTGCTTGTCCATACAACCAAGGAAAGAGGCAAAAACCAAGTGGGAAAATCCTCCCTTAAACATGGACCAAAAAAAAAATTGAAAATCTTGTCCTCATTCATGCTCCATAGCATGATAAGCAATCCCCAGTAGTGATTTGAGATTTCTAAAGTTCTTCACCAAAAAACTTTAGTGAAGATATCTGCTACTTGTTCTGAAGATGCACAGAAGAGTAGATCGATGGTGCCATCATGCACAAGATGTCTGATGTAATGCATATGGATCTAAATGTGCTTGGTTCATTGTCTCTGAACTGGATCATTGCAGATTTGAATGGTGCTCTAATTATCACAGTAGATAATAGTTGAAAAATCTGATTCGAAACCACATTCTCCAAGTATCCCCTGCAACCACAAACATTGAGTTGTTGCATTTACAACTCCTCTATACTCTGCTATGGCACTCTGCTTCTTGCTTGACCAGTTGATTGGTCCTTCTGCAAGCATGAACACATATCCTAATGTAGACTTTTGATCTATGTTTTCACCTTCCCAAACACTGTCAGTAAACCCAATCAAATCAAGATCATATTTTTCTTTTTAGAAGATCCCATGAGTTCTTCTTCCTTGAACAAAGTTTAGGATCCTTTTGTCTACTCTTCAATGGATCTCATGAGGCTGATCCATGTATCTTGAAGACACACTAACTGCATAAGATATATCAGGTCTAGTGTGTGTAAGGCAAAGCAAACACCCAATCAACTGCCTATACAGTGTATTATTTACCATAGGAGAAGAACCTGCTTCTTCAAGCTTAACTCCTGAAAGGAAGGGAGTCTTGCTTGGCTTGCAATATTTCATGTTGAACTTGTTCAACAAATCCAGAGCATACTTGGACTAATATTCTTTGATTCCATGTTGGTATTGAGCAATTTCGAGACCTAAGAATTTTTTCAGCAATCCCAAATATGTCATAGAAAATGCATGGTTCATTGCATCCTTCAAGGAGGCAATCTCTTTATTTGAACTTCCTGTAATCATATGGTCATCCACATACAAGACAATAATCATCAAAGAATCATAAATCAGCTTCAAATGTACATTAGGATTAGACTTCCATCGAACAAACTCAGTGATATCAAAAATCCATCAATCTTGGCATACCAAGCCCTGGGGGCTGCTTGAGACCATACAACGATTTCTTTAACCTACACACTAAATATGGATTAGAAAAAAACCCTTCATGTTGCTACATGTAAATCTCATCAGTGATATATCCATTTAGGAAATCACACTTCACATCCATGTGATATACCTCCCACTGCTTCGAAGCTGCAATGGCTAGAGCTAGCATTATGGAGTCCATATTTTCCACTAGTGCAAAGGTTTCATTGTAGTCAATACCATGTACTTTTGAGTAGCCGTTGGCTACCAATATTTCCTTATATTTAAAATTTGAACCATCAGAAGCAAACTTAGTCTTGAAAACCCACTTACACTGAACTAGCTTCCTCCCTGGGGGAAGATCAACCAGTTCACAAGTGTTGTTCTTCTGGAGCAAGCTGAATTCTTCTTCCATGGTTGTTTTCCATATTAGATCATGTGATGCATATTCATATGTCCTTGGATCTGATTCATCCATCAGATATCACTTCTCATCAAATAGAGGATCTTTCACGCAAAGGGTACTCTCAAATTGAGATCTAGTCCTCCTGGTGTCATTAGGATTTCCAACTAGTTCCCCAGCTGCATGAATGGTATTTGCTGCCCATTTTGGTATTGTAGGAATTTTAGGATCTGCATTCAAATCATCATTATCAGACATATCATAATCAACAAACTCATTAGTCTCTCCACTTACAATCAATGGATCTGGTGGTGAAGAAGACTCTCCAACTTCAACTGCTACTAAAGGCTCTTCTTGGAACTGAACACTTCTTTCAATGAAAGATTTGTTAGTGCTCAATTTAATCAGCTTGTACCCTTTTGAATCTTTAGAATACCCAACAAATATGCATTCTTGGCTTTGGGGCTACAAAGCCTTCCTCTTTTCAGTTGGAATTCTAGCCCAAGCCTTTGAGCCAAAAATCCTGAAATGGGTCACATCTAGCTTGTGCCCACTCCAAGATTCGAAAGGAGTCATACCATCAAGATACTTATGAGGCACACTATTTTGGATGTAGGATGCACAGTTTATAGCCTCATCCAACAACTATGGTGGCAAAGTCTTAGCCTCGATCATGCAGGTTGCCATCTCCTTCAATGATCTGTTCTTTCTCTCAGCAACACCATTTTGTTGTGGTGTGTAAGGGATTGAAAGCTACATCTGAATACCTACATATTTACAATACTGAATGAAATCAGAATTGACATACTCACCACCATTTTCATATCTGAGGATCTTGAGTTTCCTCCCAGATTGGTTTTCAACCAAGGCTCTAAAGACTTTGAAGAGGTCAAAAACTTCATACTTATGCTTTAAGAAGTGAACCCAAAAATACCTGGAAAAGTAGTCTATGAAGGTCAGTCAATATTTGGCTTGACTCATGGACATATGAGGGAATGGACCAGAAACGTCACTGTGGATCAGTTCAAGAGGTACAAAGGTTCTCTCATGACTAGCTTTCTCATACTTGTGCTCTGGGTGTTTTCCTAAGATACAACCTTAACAGGCTCCCTTAGAAAACTTGATATTTGGTAACCCTATGACCATATCGTTTTCACTCAAATCAGATTTACACTTGTAGTTAATATGGCCAAATATTTCATGCCAAATATTTCTTGCTTCATTAGCATGAATCAGAAGAGCAGAGGGGTTTGAGTAGGGTAGAAAATGGGAAAACTTGTATACCTTCAAAGTGTGATATACAACACCTTTTGCTATGACTTTACCATTTTAAATCTCAGTGATTTCAACATCATCAGGGGAGAAGATGACCTTATTTGGAGACCTAGTATGAGTCATCTAATACAGTAACAAGATATTAGAGGCAATACCTGAAACATACAACACATTATTGAACTTACCATGGTCAAGATCAATCCTTCCCTTCCCCAAACTATTAGTGAGAGAGTCATCTCCCAAAACTATTGGTGGACCTTTCGACATGTCAAGATATGAGAATGTCTCTTTTGTCAAAACCATATGTCTAGAAGCTTCAGAGTCTATGATGAAGCTAGGTGAGCTTGATATGCCAGCAACCAAGGCATGTACTCTCTCTCTGTCCTCTGAATTTGATCCTCCTTCCCTCTTCTTTGAGCAATCAGGAAGGGAGATGTTATTCTTCTCCACAATTTGGGTCAACATGTCAATATGCTTCTTCATACAAGAGCTCTTAGGATCATATCCCTTGCTGTAGTATGCGCACTTGCTCATTTCTCCTTTGTTCCTCTTCTTCTGGGAGTTCTTCTTGGAACCTTGGGGCTCCTCTTGAGACTTGTTCTTGTCTCTCTTTTGCTTAGGTGAATTTTTAGCCTTTTTCTTGCTTTTTGAATCCAACCTTGAATCTCCAGCAACCAGAGCATGGTATTTAGAAGGTTTGATGCTGCCCATCATCACCAACTTATCTTGTTCCTGTGTGAGGCATTCCATGAACTCTACAAGCTTAGGCATCTTCCAAGCTTGAGCTATCAACTTGGTGGCATGGAAGGTCAAAACAAACACTGAATAGTCAGGACCAAGCTTAGAGAGTATGACCAAAACTAGTTGCTCTTCCTTATTTTCAATCCCACACTGTTTCAACTGCAAAACAAGGGCCTTAAACCTGGAAAAGTAGAGTTGCAATGATTCGAAGCCACTGGGACTCAAGGAGATCAACTCATTCTCGATTTGATGTCCTCTCATCTCATCTGTATTTCCAAAAATATCTTCTATCTTTTCCCACACTTCATTAGGTGATGTCAATCCATTAATATGGAAGAGGAGATCTCCTGAAATGCTCAAACACAAAAGACCATAGGCCTCATCCCTCCTGTTGTGCCATTTAATTTTCTCTGCAGCTGCATTGGGCTCTGCCTCATTTCCCATAGTCACCCTGTAGAGACCTTTTTCTCTCAAAAATATCTCCATCTCATTTTTCCACTCAGAGAAATTGCATGGAGTCAAGATGATCTTCTGATATTGGTCCATAGCTCAGAAACGGTGCCCTCCAGTCAGCAGAATATGCTCCCAGTCAAGATGTAGAACCTACAATAGCAATATGGAACAAGATAAATTGATCTACAAAGGCTCTGATACCATGTGGAAATTTAACCCAAGAGATAGAACAATTACACTCACAAAATTGCTAATCAAACATGCAAAATTCACACCAAAGGAGGCTGAAATTGGAGCATAACATTGATCTGTATTGAATAAGTGTACAATAGGAAACCTTGTGAAGTAATAGGCTTCCACAATATATCATTACATGAGAGAATCGAATGCATAAAGATGCCATTCAAAATAGTCAAAAGTAGGCTTACTAAATCTAGTCGAATCCCCCATAGGTTCATAAAGCAGTTTCCAAATCTATGAAGATGCTCACAAATTTGCTAAGTCAAGTGGGAAATATAAATAGGGATGGAAATACAACTCATACATGCTTTTATTTGGATGAATGGAATGAGGATGATGTGGTCAAAAAACAAGTCAACTACACATAATCTAGATTTTCATTTAGCCTTAAATCATAATAAAACAAGGGAGCTTTTCAGAAAAAGTAGATATGCACTTTGGAGGATCTGGAATAAAGCAGACATGCTAAAATGGGTTTCCAAGATGTTTCCCAAGCACTCCATGACTCATTTTTAGCATGTGTTGACTTCTAGGACTTGTAGAAGGAAACTAGCATAGAATGGAATCTAGGAAACTAGGTAATAAGACAAAAGTAATTAAAATTAATGTCTAAGGTAGGTAGCTGTGGGTTGATTATTCTAAAAAAAATTAAGTGCACTTAGGGGATACTTATACGAGCACACACGCTTGTTTAACAACAATACTTTCATCGGCAATCCTAAAGCATTCCCTTATCATTTCAGCAACATGGAAAACATACAAATATACTTCTACAAACATGCCCTAAGCTCATCAATCATAGAAAACCATGTAGTAAACTGGTAATTCCTTGCAAAGCACTATTACACCATTTTAGTTGCGATTTATCCTAATACAAGACACCATCATCCAGAAATAGAGTATGAAACAATAGTTCATAAGCATCTTTAAATCTAATTGACTATTTCATCATTTGATTGATATTAAAACACATCTTTAAAATAACAAACATACCCTGAGCTTAATAGGGTTACCGAAACAATACTCAAAAATGAAACATGTTGTATATCGAACCACAATGAAAAGGGAACAACCAAGTTCCACCTAATCATATATTAGGCACATATCTCTCCATCCTCAATCACCCATGAGCTAATCTATGCATGCCAAGAGTGGTGACAGTCCAACTCAGCTCTTGTTCTCCAGTGAGAAATTCTTTCCTAACAGAGTGCTCACACAACAAGCAATTCCTTCTTCCATCATACTCAGTGGTGTCCCACCTCCTAGCATATGCTTCCTTATTTATCCGTCTTCTCTTTTTCCTAGGTATTTTGCGTCTAAGGGCCCATTCCCCCAGGATTTTTCACTCCACTACCTCTTTGATTCTGTCGGGTGGTTCTAGCGCCATACTAGGATTCCCACGTCTGGTGTAACAGTTCTGAAAGTGACCCTTCACGTCCCCCACTCTCGCATGCATAGTTTCCTCATTCAACATGGATGTCCCTATAATTCATATTTCATTACAAGCATAATGTTTTCAGTTACATTTTTTCTCCAAGGACTAATTGGCATATTCCAGATCCACCAATTACATTCAAAAATAAAATAGTCTTTCAAAATATTACAAATAAATTTTATCAATTGGGGGATATTACATGTTTATACCCCTTGTTGCCAACTTATAATTTATGTTTTGTTTGATTTAGTATATGGTTGGAGGTAGTATCGCCTAGACAAATGCCTAATTCAAGGCTTAGGGATAGTTGATTTTTCCCCTTAACATAGTTAGTTTTTTTTTTAAACTTCACCTAGGCCTTTCCTTGGGTGTGACCAAAACAAGGAGAGCTCTCCATCATTAAAACCTACAATCGAATAAGTAGTTTTTCATTATCCCAAAGCTAAGTAGGACCTGTAGCAACCCTTTTTCCTTGGCATTTGAATAAGGTTCACAAGTATTCAAAACATAACCAATAATTACACCAACTATAACCGACGTTACAAAAATTTAACTAGTTCATTATAATGGAAAGTTGCGTTTTTTTTAAGTGTCATAACTAAGTAGTCATGATTTAAGACGCTAACTCAATTCAAATGATAAAAGAAGGGGTCAATGCGATTTGTTTACATTACGTTTTTAGAGTAAAATCTTCATAGCATTTTTTTTTTACTTATGAAATTTGGAGATGTTACACTCGATATCAAAGTCTTCAAGTTCTCCTTCACCATGCTGAAACTTGGATCTTGTTAACATAAACTCAGAATGCAATGGTAATCTTGCTCTTATACCAAAATTGATTTCAAATTTCAGGTACTTTTTTAACCATAAATTTGCATGGTAAATACTCATAAAACAGGCTTAACAACATAAATTTTAAATGATTTAAATCATTCATAAATCAAATGAAAATATATATGAAAACCAGAAATAGAAGACACATTTGATAACAAAGTTCACCTCTCCTAGGATACGTCTCTGGACCACTTCCAATGGGAAGGCCAATCTATTAAGTCTTCAAAAACTTACAAATTGAGTGTTCTGGAAACACTTCAGAATTCTTCATGTTAGAAGAAGAAATAAATAGCACCACTGAACTCCTTGCGAAATTATGAGAAAAACAAGTATAAATTCGAATATATTTTCCTGAGGCCTCCTCTGGCACACAAAATGAGAACACCCTCTTCCTTGCCTATACAACTTGTACTGACTGTACTTTCCTGCCTCAGGAACTGTGCACATCAATGTCTATACTTTGTTCCTCGGGATCTATGAAGATGGTTGGAACTTCACTACTGAACCCTGATCTCCCCATTATTTTCCAAATTCGTGGAATTTTAAATGGCTTAAAACATTGGTTTTTGGGGTCGCGAGCCATGGGCCACTTTCCCTTTTCCACGCAGATCCTCCGCACAAACTTGTAACCATATATTCCCAATCCCTACCAAGGCTCATGGTAATGGCATTTTGGTAGATCGCGGGGATACGGGGCAGAGGTCCTCGGGTCAAAACCCGTGGGCATATCCCCTTCACACTATCTTTGAATGGTGGCATGTTATTAACCCACATTACAATATGGTTATAACATAAGGTTGGCGCATGGATATGGTTTTCTTGTTGTGATAAGGTTTGCGTTGGATAGTTTAAATGGTTTGGGGATATTCCTCCACGTTACATTCCAGCATATGGTTTATCATATGGTTAAAACATATAACATAGCTCACAATGGAGGCCTCGGTGTTGGCATGGGTTCGAGGGCTATGCCCTAGACCCTTCCCCATTTTTTTTAACACATAACCAATATATTATGTGATTTGTCAATGAAGCTTATGGTGACGTTGGTGAAGGTCTTAGGTTCAATTCTCATAGCTCCAACCATTAACCACATATCTTATAAAACATTTTTTTAACCATTATTCACCACTTTTAACATTTTTAACCCTCCTTGTCGAAACTTCAAATGATGACAACTTCTTCATCTGGAGGTTTACCGCATAAAACGAACATCGTTGGAAAGCTACTGACGATGTATTTCATCATGTAAGCTTTTATTTTCATTTTGAAGACTTTAACTTTGATCGACTTTGATATGATCCACCTGGATCATGCTCCTGTTGAAACCAGTTTGATCATAGTCCCACGAATCAAGCTCAACCCTCAGCAACAAAGGCGCCCCCCCTGAAGCCAAATACTGCTTTGATACCAAATGTTAGTTTTAAACTTTCTAACTTTAAGAATGCATATAGAATCTTAAGCATAAACATAAAGTAAACAACTGCACACACAAATTACATAGAGATTTTACTCTAGAAACCCTCAACTGGGAAAACCGACTTAACTAGAGCTTCACCACTCTCTTTGATTCCTTCCATTGTATTAACTCAATCGTTTCCAATACAATATATAAGGTATTTTCCAACCTATGAAACCCTAATTCCAAAACAAGAATTAGAATACCATGGGTGATACAATCATAGTCCCTTTACCATAATTATATTATTATGGAAGTACAACCCTAATCCCCTTACCACAATTAGATAATTGTGATAGAATATCATGACCCAAAAATATACAAAAGTAGCCCACAATGTTTTTCAAATACATACAGAGTGTAACTCAAGTAAAAAATATAACACATTCCCAACAAAGCTATAATCCTGTGATCCCAACAAATTCCATCCTCTTAACCTATGTTATGTTCAATGATCTTTTAAATCAATTTTGAAAATTAGAATAAAAAATTATTATGACCAATTGCTGTAACTATGCCTCAACGTTTTTTTGTGAAGATATTTTTCTCACCAAATAACAATTCCATATTCATCAATTACATTCTTTCACTTAATTCATGCTATCTTCAACATCTTCTTCCATTTTAATCTCCTCCATTAGATCCGTTTTTTGGGCCATCTGCTGAATGTGAATAAAATATTTACGAATTTTTTCTTTGGAAAAAAAAAATCTCCTCCATTAGATCCGTCTTAATCACCTCCAACTTATCGTGATACACATTGAATGAACCCATATCAAAGCAATATATCTCAATTATATATCTAATTAGTGTAGCATAACGAATAGATCTCTCATAGTGCTTTTCTAAACTCTCTCCCTTCGATTTGGTGCTTTGGTGTCCCTTTGGTAAATAGTAATTATTGTTCACGTGGCATAAACCACACAACCTTGTTCTTGATTACAAGTGTGAAATGGAATATATTATTTTACCCAAATTCCAAATATCTTGAACTATTTTCCTGATTTGTTTAATGGTCCTTACCTCCCTTCAAATTTAATACTAATCTTCCAATTCTTAATTGTTGATTCTGTGATGTCTCTATTATTTACTTTGGGATTACTAAGAAGAAACATACAACTGATATTAACGATATGAATAGGGAATCATTCTATTGATTAATAATCACCTTTTATCGTGACAAACTGAAGTATCAAATAATGTTGCTTTGAAACTTTAGGTGAACTTGGCATCGAACCATTCATTAATAATCACACTTTTAGGGAAAAATCTTTTAAGTTTTATTATGGACAAACTTGAAATATCACATAAAGTTCATTGAAACTTTGAGTGAACATGCATTTTTAAAGTATTAAAGGTAAGAAAGTTGATATTTTTAAGGTTTCTCTCTTGAAAATAGAATAAAAATAACATATATTTTTTTTCAAAATTTTAAAGTTTTATTTATATCAATGCATCAAGTTACTTCACTTAGTATCTCATCATTTGTATTAATAATCTAGTCAGTGTTTGTTTTACTAGAATCAACTAGACATTAATGTAAATAAGATGTTGGCTAAGTATGGGTGGTTGTGTAACTTTGATACTTGGAATGTATCATGAGAAAAATATATTAGTGGTGGCATAATTATGATATTTTGGAATGTATCATGAAATGAGAAAAGTCTATGGGTGGTAGATTGACATTTGCAATGTATCATGAGAAAAGTTTACCTAATAATCTAAGCTTCATTTAGTTTGAAAAAAAAGGTTTGATTTTAAGTTAATTAGACAAGACGTTGATTTGAAAGACACATAAATAAAATATATTTATTAATTCTTATTTAATATTTCTTAACTATAGTGGTTTTTTTTTAATACTATGTTACAAACATGGATCAAGATCTTCCAACATAAGAACCCAAATCAAAAGAAAGGAATCTTTGGAAGCCACCATTGAAACAAAAAAAGAATTGCATGGGTTTGAATCATAAGAGGGTTACAAATCATGAAAATGATTCTTTACAAGATAGAATTCCAAATGTTCACTACCCTAATTCTAGATGATTCGAGACCCTGGATACAACTAATGGCCATGTCTTTTGACCCTGAACATATCTAATGTCCATTATTTTATCCAAGCCTACATGGGGTAGGGAAATTTTCTTATGTTAATCCTAAATCCTAGCTTTCGTTAGATGGAAATATTATCTTAAAATATATATATATATATATATTATCAAGGCTATTAAACCAACATAATAATATGTACTTGTAATGCAAATTAATTTATCGTACTTTATTTGGAAGAAATGTAATAAGATGGTTTTAGTAGGATTGAGGATTTTCACATTATGTCATAGTATGACAATGTACAAACACATGTTATTTCCTTGAAGATCAAAGTGTGGGCCAACAAAATCCAAATGGAGATTCATTACATACAACATCTATTGGAGTTCTTAACTGAATTCTACTAGGAGACACTTCACTCTTGGTCTCCTTATTAAAAATAGTCTAATCAAAGTGGTTTCCATCGAGATGAAAGGCATGTTAGAGAGTAATCACTAATGTATATTTAGGATGCACCCCACTCCCAAAATGATTAAAAAAAATATTATTAACTTTTATTTTGGATGTCTCATATGATCCTTAACTTCCTTATCCTACTATCAATTAGTGTGAGTAAAGTCAACCAAGAAGCAATCCCCACAGGCTTTTTTAGGGCCTCTCCCTAAATGATCTTGAATAGCTCCTTCTTGTTGCAAATTTCTTGTATGGTGTTAGTAGCATATGGTTTTGTTCATTGTTTTCATAGACCATATTTCCTTGTCTCATATTGTTAAATTTTATTTTCCTTAAACGAAATTGGCATAAGCCAACTTTTTGGGGGGTTTTAGTTATTGTTTTCTAGTGTAGGTGGATTCATGTGAGTCCCACACTTTTTTGCATTAAAGTAATGTATATAACATTTTTTTAATTAATAGTTAAAAAACTGTTTAATGACCAAAAAACGTTATTAATGTATTTTTTTTCATGTCTCTAAGGAAAAATACCACATTCTATGTTTATATGTACAACAATAATACATTAACCAAACCTATGCAACACATTAAGCTATGTAAGACAATAAATCATTTCTTGAATGTTGGCATGTTGGCATGTTGCAAGAAGGGCTATATCCATGAGTAAACTTGGATTGGTATAGTCATACTTGTGTTAGTAATATGTGCATGATTATGAATGCATTAAAACATATGTATAATTCATATCAATCTAAGTGTAAAACATTGTAAGAGTTTGAAGAAGAATTTGCAAGACTTTGAAGATTATATTCATAATTTAAGAAACAAATGCAAATGATAATGGTGGAAAGGATCATATGATTGAGGAGGATAACATATATAACCTAGTTATTTGGATAAGGATAAAATAAAGAATTAGCTCATGCTTGAGGAGGAGTTATTGCATTTGATATGTAAGCAAATTTTGTAATCAATATTTTGAATTAATTGTTGAAATAAGTCTAGAAATAAATAGAGTTTTATGAATATAGTTGATTGTTAAAAAAATACTACAGAGGGTTTTGATCCGAGACGGTGGATCTAGTGCTAAGAGACCAAGCCTAGGGTTTTTGCTAGTCGCGCCCAACTGCGGGTGGCTCTCCTGGCATGTTTTGCGTAGAGGTGTTCTAGCCTATAGGGCCACATGGCCTCCCTTGGCTACACCATCGTGTAGATGGGCCCAACAGGTCCTGATCTAACTGACGGATCCATGAGCGTCAAGAGTGAGAAGCAGGAAAGACCTATGAGCGACCGAAAGCTTGGGGTGGGGGGTTGTCTGCCTAAATCTCCCACCATCCCAACAATCCAAATTAGATCAGATAAGATCAGAGGCAAGATAGATCTCTGGAAGGAAAAAGCCCTGATCGAAAAGTTTGTGGGGATCTGGCCCAAGGAAAAAGACCTAGTCAAATGGATGAGTAGTGTATGGAACCCTAAAGGCCATTATGACTTACACCTCGGTTCTAAGGGTTTTTTCACTATCATCTTCTTCAACCAGGAGGATCATGACCACATTATAGAACGGGGACCTTACTTATTTTTCTCTTCTAGTCTTTACCTTCGCCCATGGAAGGAATAGTTCAACCCAGAAATTGAAGACATGACAGTTTTCCTTGTCTAGATCCACCTATTCTTGCTGCCAGAGGAATACTGGGACGTGGACACTTTAAAGGACATAGGGAATACCTTAGGGGAATTCATAAAAGTTGCAGAGAAAACTAGGGTTCAAAGGTATACCTCTTTTAATCGGATCCACGTCTATTTAGATCTATCCAAGGAGCCTCCATAAGCCATAAGCCTCAACTTGGAAGACGAGGAATGGATTCATCCCATTGAATATGAGCAGCTACCCTTCCAATGCAGGAACTACGATGAGAATGGTCATTTAGGGAGGGACTGCCCAAATCTAGCCCTGGTGGCCGCCTCCATTGAACACCGGCCGGTGGGAACCATGGAGAACGATGGATTCACCCAAGTAAATAATAGAATAAGAAGCAGAGGAGGAGGGGCATCAAAGGCCAAAAAATATCAAGAGGTAAGGACGAACAGATCCAAAAAATCCTTCTCGGTCTTGGGGGACAAATCGGGAGGAGAAACCCCTAAGAAGAAAGAGGAAGTGGAACACAGGAGGAGGACACTAGATCCCTATAGAAAAAGGAAGTCCAACAGATGGAAATAATAGAGGAAGATGAGGATGAGGAAATGGAGCTAGGTGAACTGGATTTGGATGCGATAGAGGCCGAATGTGGAAAGAAGGGCCAAGTCTATGTCTCCAGGTGACAAATCGAGCTCCTTCATGAAGCAATAATGAAGGTTGGGGCTCATCTAAACCTAGGGATCGATTCAGATCCACAGAAAGAAAACAAGAGGAAGTCTCTAGAGGAGGAAAAATGAAGAGGGTGAAAAATGAATAAGCAGCGCATTGCAAAAGTAGGATTCAAGATCATTGAATCAGGCCAATACCCAACGATCAAGGTGGCCTTCTCTGAAGTCTCCAAAGTTTTTCAATGAAGCTCATATCATAGAATATCAGCAGGTGTAGCAACCCCATGAAGTGGAAGACTCTAAATAGGAAGCTTAAGCAGGAAAACCCTGATATACTTCTACTCCAGGAAACAAAATGTAGTTTTGAGGGATTTGAAACAATCAAAAATAAAATATGGAAAGGCAGCAAAGTTATGGCCTTGGAAGCTGCAAGGCAATTAGGTGGGCTAGCAATTTTCTAGCACCCCCAAGTGGTAGGGCTCTCGGATTGGAGGGCCAACAATTTTGCACTAATGGCTGATTTCCACCACCTTGACTCCGGAGTAAAGGGCACAATTGTAAATGTGAATGGACCTAGCAGCTTCCATGAGAATTAGGCTTTCATAGACTTCCTCAGCTAGACCAAAAATTAGTCGGAAGGGGGTAGCTGGGTAATGGGCCGAGATTTCAATCTCATAGCCAACCTTGGGGAAAAGAAGGGAGGAAGACGAACCCTAGACAAATACCAAGAGGATTTCCATGATTTCCAAGCCCAAATCTCTTTTGTGGATCTGGAAACCGGAAATGGTTGGTATACTTGGAACAATAAGCGGGGTGGTTAGCATCTGGTGGCCTCTCGCTTGGATAGATTCTTGGTCTCGAAGAATATTGTCCATGGTAAGGGTGAGATTATTGTTGACATCCTTCCAACTGCAGGATTTGACCACCGTCCTATCAGCCTTAACTGGGATTATTCATGCTCTACTCTGAGGAAACCGTTCAGATTTGAACAATTCTGGCTGGGACACAAGGACTTTAAAGATATTGTCAATCATTGGTGGCAAGAGATGGTACCCCCCACAGGAATAGTTATCTATCGTTTCTAGCAGAAACTCAAAACACTCAACGCCAAAATTCGCACACAAAACAAAGAAGAGTTTGGTAATATCTTTGAAGCTAATAAAAGGCTGATAAATGAGCTGGAGCTCCTCAGCCAGAAGGGCAGGGATGAAGGGTGGGATGAGGACAAGAAGGAAAAAGAAAAATCTCTATGTGGCCAACTAGAGGCAAGAGAAAGGCAGGAAGGCATATACGGGAAGCAGAAATCCAAGGTTAAATGGTTGTAGGATGGTGAAAGGAACACCAAGTTCTTCCATAACTCAGTGATTCAGAATAGGAGCAACTCTAGAATCCAAAAAATCTGAAAGATGGATGGCAGTCGGATTGAAACCAGAAGGGAGATTGAAGACGACATTACCCACCACTTCTCGAAGATCCTCCAATAGGAGGATCATGACAGAGGAAGGGACATAGAAAAAATCACTCACCTAATCCCCTCCTCAGTCATTAGGTAAAAAAACAAGATGCTCACCAAACCGTTTACCATGCAAGAAGTTGAAGAAGAGGCCAACCGAATGGCACTTGGAAAATCTCCTGGCCCAGATGGTTTAACCTCCAATTTTTTCCATCACTTCTGGGACCTTGTTAAGGGGGAGGTTGTGGAGATTGTTGAAGAATCTAGAAGCAAAAGGGGGGTTCTTAAATCCTTCAGCGTGACCTTCCTAACCCTAATCCCCAAGGAAGTGGGAGCTGAGAGGATGGACAAGTTTAGGCCTATAGCCCTCTGCAATGTGATCTATAAGATAATTTCCAAGGTGATTGCCAACTAATTGAAAACCCTCCTCCCAAATCTCATCTACCCAGAATAATCTAGGTTTGTGGAAGGACATCAGATCCTGGATGTGGTCATCCTCATGCACGAATTCATCCACTCTCTTCAAATCTCTCAGCAACAAGGCATGTTGATCAAGCTCGATATAGCAAAGCATTTCGACAAAATACGTTGGCAATTTATCAGCAAAATGCTTGAAGCTTATGGTTTCTACTAGGGCTGGGTGGAATCAGTTATGGGATTATTCTCTACCCCTTTCTTTAGCATCCTTCTGAATGGAGCCCCAACCCGCATCTTCCAAACATCGAGGGGTATCAGACAAGGTGACCCTCTTTCCCCTTTTCTCTTCATTCTTATGGCAGAAGGACTGAGTCATGTCCTTCAAACTCAGGTGGGGATCGGGGAGTTGAGAGGTCTCAGATTCCATCATGACATGGACCTGTAGACCCACCAGCAATTTGTGGATGACACCATGCTTATGGGGCACCCTTCAGTCCAAGAAGTGAGAAGATTCAAAAAAAGCCTATCTCTCTTTTCCAAGGCCTCAGGCCTCGTTGTTAACCCAAAAAAATCCCAAGTATTATTCCTGAATACTGCCCCAACTTCCCAGCGGAACATCATTCGCATCCGTGGCTTCCCAAAAGGAACCTTCCCCTCTAAGTACTTGGGAGTGCCCTTAGGTCTGGGAAATTTGAAAATAACATCCTAGCTAGAACTCTTAGATAGAATGAAAAAAAATCTCTCAAGCTGGATCTTAAGGCCCCTTAACCTTCCCAGCAGGCTTGTCCTAATCAAATTGGTGTTACAGGCTATGCCCATCTACCTATTCTTGGTTCTGTTAGCCCCTAAGTCTATCCTCCACGAAATACAAAGCCTACAAAGGAAATTTCTATGGAGAGGTTGAGAGGAGAAGGCCATATTTGCTCTGGTAAGTTGGGAGAGTCTGTGTCATCCCAAGTTGATGGGGGGTGTGGGGCTCATAGACCCTGAGATAATGGCTGAGGTCCAAGGTGCGAAATTCTGGTGGCGCGGGTAACCCACACATCTGAACCCTGGGCCAAACTCTGGCGCTTCAAATATGCCCGTGATAAAGCTCCCTCTCAGTTGATTTGTTTCAATGAGGATCATATGGGCTCCCCCATGTGGATGAAGGCAAAAGGAGGAAGGCACCTGGTGCAAAGACATAGTTTCTGGGAAATTCAAGACGAAAGGAATGCCAAATTCTAGGAAGATTCCTGGAAGCAGCTCCTGCATCTTGGAGATTTCCCGAGATGGTCCCCTATTCAAGAAACTTCCTTGGTGGATAGCAAGATCAAAGTGAGTCACTACTGGAGAGATAGAGACCTTCATGGGCGAAGGTGTTGGGACTTCCTGGAAAAACCGGACCAAATGAATATGGCAGATTGGGATGCCTTCCAGGAGGAAATTCCCAATCGTTTCATCAAGGTCAAGGAGGTCCCAAACATTCTGAGGTGGGGGTATATAGACAAGGGAAATTTTAGCATCAAGGAGGCATACAACATCTGCATAGGAAATATGATTAAGGAGGAAGGGACTTGGAAGAAGATCTCGACCCTGAATCAATGGCCCAAGGTTGGCCTCTTCGCCTAGCTGGTGGTCAAGGGGTGAAACCTCACCTATGAGAATATTTGAAAGCAGGGAGTTCAGGGGCCATCTCAATGCTGCATGTGCTTTAAAGGGTAGGAAACAATGTGCCACCTTCTAGACAACTGCCCCTTTGCCACAGCTATTTGGGATAATGGGGCCATGCAATTTCAAAGAAGCGACAAGAAAAGAGCTCAGACGGCTACAACCTTGGCAGAATGGAACCCTAAAGCTTTCAAAAACAGAATCATCAGGACTATCTGGAATTCCTTTCTAGGCATGACCATGTGGTGCCTATTGAAGTAAAGGAATGGGAGAATCTTTAGATACAAGAGCAACGACATGGAGAAGGTCTAGAGGACTATGAAGGAGAACCTCATTTCTACCATTAGGAGCATGCATTGGCATGACCAGGACAAGCTAATCCCATCTGAAGAAATCCATATTGCAAACCACTGGGGGCTTGACAAAAATCAGATGGTTGGGCTCCGTTGGCGGGATAAGATTATTAAACCATTAATCCCAAATCTTTGGTCGGCTCCACCCCCTCAGGTGTTCAAGATCAAATTTGATGGGGCCTCTAGTGGGAACCCTGGAGATGCTGGCTACGAAGAACTGCATAGTGATTTCCAAGGGAGAATCATATTCATCTTTCTGGGAGCTATCGGCTGGGACACTAGCAATTCTACTGAGCTTGAGGGTCTGATTCAAGGCTTGGATTGCCTGGTTCGTGGTGGATGCTTCCCTGCAATCTTTGAGGGGGACTATAACATCATGATCTAGGTGGTGAAACACTTGAAAAGTGGCCAAGTTAGCAGAAAAGTGTCCACCAATTGGTGGCTTGCTAGTTGTCATGACTCCCTTCGTAAATTCTTCCTTGCCCACATAGCTGTCTCTTTCAGCCATGTCATAATGGACGCTAGCAAGACAGCTGACCTCCTTTCCAATGCGGGTGTGGATGGGGACCTGGCTCATCGGTGGGGTCCTCTCGAGGATATCGAGGCCAAATATTGGGCCCAGCACTGCAGACAAGTGGCTACCCAAGACTATGAGGGTGGGACATAGGTGGCTTGTCTAGACGATACGATGGTGGGAGGTGACAGACGATGCAAGCACGCCCTAACCGGACCTCATTAAAATGCCTGGAAAAATCTTTCTATAAATCGAGAAGATCAAAAGGTGGCTGTCCTTTGCCATCTTGGTAATCGATGCTACAGGATGCGAAGAGACGGGTGGAGAATGGCATGACGGTAGAATAGACTGGGCAATTACTTCTGGAAGGGGATCCGCTATGGGAAAGAGTATGCGGGATGCCGTTAACATCATTGCCATGACGCACTCAAGGTACGAACCCGGTTGGGCAATTATGCTTCCTCTCCCTTCTTATTCTTGTTTTCCCTTGCCATACTGCATTCATTAACCCTGCGCTCTCCTATATTTTCTGTTTTCATGGTTTTCCCGTGGCCCCTTTTCCTCTCTTGCCTGCGGGTCTCTATGTCCTCCCTGGCCCATGTGCTCATCCTGCTCCCCCTCCCATTGGATTATGGCCCCAAAATGTTTGCTAGACAATGTTATGCCCACCGGCGAAGCCTCATCTGGTCCGAAGCTCATGAGGCATGGTAATGTGAAGAAGCCCCGCAGGGCCATGCGGACCCAACTCGAGGCCTAGGAAGTGGTCGAATCCTTCAAAGAGAACATCCCTCTGAACATTCGCCTGGAATTTGAGGATAGGGTTGCGGAACTCTTGAATGAAGTCAAAAGTATTCCCAAGGAGGAACTTTACCAAGAGGTGGCGAACTGGGTTCTTGACCCAAGCTCCATAGCTGGTCAACTTGCTGCATATGACCACCTCTTGATGCAGTATTGAGTTAACCTAAAAATGGTCGGACACTCATACATTGAGCACAATGCCAAACGAGAAGGGGATGAAGAGCCTATTAAAGATTGGAAATTCCATGACATGGAGTGCCATCTGATTCATCAGAAGGTGGATGTCATTGCAACCAAGCTTGGGGTTTTGTTCTATGCTGTGGGCAAGAGCACTGAGGAGTTTGCGCAGCCACAAGCTCATTTTGGCAGATGCAGCAAATCTCATACGACCAACAGTCCAAACATCCAGCCTGATGCGGCCACCCTGAACATTGCTGCTACTCCTGTTCAGGCTACAGTGTCCAATCTGCCTTCGGTTTTCAAGAAGCTGGTTTGATTTCCTACGGTTTATGTTTATCTCATCTTATATCTCAGCTAGTAATGGTGGTCTATCGGGTTTAGAAAATTTGGTGGAATCAGGCTCTGTATCTGGAACAATTCATTTTTTGCATATGATTGTAAAGGCCCTCATGCCTCTCTGAGATTTAACCATGCTTTTAGTTTAAGGGGAAGGGGTATCTATGTATCCCATTAGGATGGGAGAACAGGCCTGACGCTGTGCTGTGTCAAGAACACGCTGGCTTTTTGAAGGACAAGTTTGTTAACTGTATTGTAATGACCCTCTATTGAAATAATATAAAGTCTTTATTTACAAAAAAAAGAAATAAATCTAGAAATAAATATTCTCATATGTAAAATTGTTCTTTTGTTTCTACACTTATGGTTGAGTTAGTTTTGTCTACGTGTGTGTTTGAGTTCTATTTTTTTGTGGCTAAGTGGGTAGTTATATGGGGCTCGTAGTGTGTATGATGATTAATATTCCTTTGATTTTAATGATATTCCTATAAAACTGTAACTGGGCCTTCCAAAAATCCCAATGAGAGGTGGTTGAAGTTCATGGAAGCTGACTAGTGAAGTTATGATAGAGTCAGTTATAGTGAAGGGCACTAGGGGCATATCCTAGCTTACCAACCACTATATTCTTGAAGTACAATTGAACCCACAAAATTCACCTTGGTCATAATCCTAGGTTTTGGCCACTAATATGCCTCCCTCAAGTGTGGATAAGTGTTTCGTCCTCAAACAATATGGGTTGTAGGTAAACAAGAGGTGGGTGGGTCAAGGAACCTTTAAGACATGAGACCTTGGTTTTTGAATCCTTGGGTGCCGCACCTTCTTATCTTGGTTTTTGTACCCTTCGTATAAAATAATTTTAAGCTCCCTAGAAAAATAATTATTTTTAAAATGATAAATGATTCAGGGGCATTATTTGGATTCCTATCACAACAATCCTATCCCAACAACCCTAAATTTGACAGTAATTTCCTTTGTGGCCTCAATAAAGAGGAATTGAGTTGGTTAATTATGTTATTTGAATTGAATATTTTGTTAAAAATTACACTTTAAGAATATGTAGAGTCTAGATATCAAGATAATAAATCAACGTATATAGGGGTTTCATAAATTTTTCTCTTAAGATTAAACTATTTTGATTTACACTTTTGTGTGTGCACTTGCATGTATGTGCATGATCCTCTTTCTATAAAAAGAAAGAAAAGTTTATAAGAAAGAAAAAAAATGATATAATTATATTGGTCTATTGGTCTCCTTCCTTTGATTTCTAAATATATGAAAAACAACATAAAATCATTGATTTAATTTTCTAATAATTAAATATCTCGATCTGCAAAAACTATAATATTTTTTTAAGATATTTACTAATATTTCTAATTTTAACAAATATATATATATATATATATATATATATATAATTGAACTATGAGGGACAACAATCAACTAGCGGATCAGGCCTCTAAGGACGGGCTTGGGCTGACAGAGGGTATATGGACAGTGACAGAATTTACTGATGATAGACTGCAGGGTTTTTATCATAGAACTTATATAGAATATCTCTGAACTATTACCTTATTTTGGTACTGCTGGGATTATACAGTATATATATGTTTCTATTACAGTTTTTATATGTATTTTTTCTTTAGAACATCGTTTTATGGACTTATGCTGCTCCATATGAAAAGTTATGTTTTTTGGATCACTGATTGGTCTAATACTGCTCATGGACTTATGTTGTTCCATTTGTAAAAAGTTACGTTTTTTATCACTGTTTGGTCTTATACTGTTCATGGACTTATGTTGTTCCATCTGTAAAGATGTGGCTGTAGACTTTCTAGTCATATTACAGTTTTTTGGTTTTGATTCAGCAAATTCACGAGAAGTGAATATACAGAATGTAATTTTGATCTCGAAAGATGAATGAAATTACGCTTTTTTTCTTTGGAAAAATATATATATATATATAATTGAACTATGATGGATCTTTATTTAGTGTGATATAAAAGACACAAATATAGGACTATGCAATATTGCGTACAACATCACAATGTAAATATAAAACAAAATACTTATTTATTAATAGAAAAATGACATCAACGTGAACATAAGGTATGACACATTAGGGTGATGTTCTTGGTGCCAACAAAGACACCCATTAGGCGTTCCTTTTTTGGTAAATATAATATATAATTGGTTGAATACTACGATCTTGTTTTCCGATATAGGCCTTCTTTGTGGACGCAATCACTTATATATATCATATTTTTCTCTCAAGGTATGAACTAATATGTAATGAGGATATTTTGTAACTCTTTGAGATTTTCTCCGATGTGTAATGAAATATAAAATATTGCAACTACCTGAGACTTTCTTCGATGGAAGGTCGGTCTGTGTCGGTTTTGGTCTGTATATCTCTACATTATCTTTTTAAATGATTGTCGGAGGCCTTGTATGGTTTTGGTTTGTGTCTGTTAGGGTTTGTGTGCTCTTTGTTATGACTTGTTGGAGGTCATGTAGGGTTTTGCAGTGCTATTTTTAGGAACTCTTTGGTTGTTTTCCTCTCCTGTAGGCTCTGCACCTCCCTTCACATAGAGTCGCCCTCCCTTAGGAGGGATTAGTACCAACCATGTTTATAAAAAAAAGTGGTAATTTAGCTCGTTTTCTTTCTAGGATTTTCTTGTTTTTTTCCCCTAGTTTTTTCGCGACTTCCTGGAACTTCTATCACAATTCTCGTATATCACATTCTGTGTTTCTATGCACTTTGGGGTATTCGAGTTCATTTTGTATTTTTGCTGTTGACTTTGGTTGGTTTCCTTCTCGAAGCTTCGGGTGAAGGTACTTAAATTATGCATGCTCTTGAATGTTAGACTTCTGCATTCGTAGACTCTTCTAGTGACCTCGTCGGTTTAATTTTTGTTGATTTTCTCCCTGGTTTTTCTTCAACCAAGGGATGTTTTTATCTTTGGATCTTATGTGGCAAGTTTATTACTTTTTCTTTTTGTTGGGATCCCCCTTCTGCCCTGGGATCTAGGGCCAGTTTTTTTTTTAAAAGCGTGTGACGCTTACAGCTGGGGAACCCACCGGTGCTATTCTCTGGGCACCCGTGGCTTCCATGTTTATTATTTTCTTTACCATGTTTTCTTCTGGTTGAATTTGTGTAAGTCTTTATCTTGAAGTTTCAGGTGTAGGAAAGTTGTATCCCCTTTCTTTTGTTGTCATCTTGTTTGTTGAGGATGTCTCATCCCATTCTCTTTCGTCTATTTCCTCACGGCTGAGGGTGGTTTTTCTTCTGGTGGTTCATTTTTCATGCGGTGTTTATTCTTGTTGTCTTTCAAGTCAGTTTCTTCATGGCTGAGGGTGGCTTTTTTTGGTGGTTTTTTTGCATGGTTTTTTCTTTTTTACCCTGTTACCTATTTCCGTGGAGTGGGTTTGGGTATTCTATTTAGTTTTGCAGTGGTCCTCCATTCAATTTTTATGCCCTTTGAACAAGCCATTTATTTGGGGCTTGGATTGGATATGCAGTAAAGGCATGCCTCCTTTTGCGCACGCCGAAAAATCAAAGTTTATTTATAAAGAAAACAACTCTAAGCATAACGATGTGCTGGGAAAGTATGTATACATGGAAAAATTGGAGGCCTTATGCAACAAAGCTCTATTGGGGCCTTTGGAATATTGCAACATGAACAAAGGTGAGTGGGTGGACTAGACGACACAACATTGGATGCCCCTTCTGTATTACATCCTGATCATTAGTCTCTTGGCTAACATGTTGCTGGTATTTGTCTTCCTGGATAATGTAGATGCATCAAGAATACTTGACTCTCTCTGGACTATTGACAAAGATTCGTTGGTGCTCAGCCATTGGAATATGGGTTTTGATCATCTTCAGGAATGTGTTCGCAAGATCCACCTTTGGGTATTACTTCTATCTCTCTCGGTACTAATGTGGAACAAGGACTTGCTTATGGGCGTGGCTAACACCTAGGGACGTTTTGTGACTGTTGAGAAAAAATTTCCACATATTTTTTATAAGCATATGGCTAGAGTCCTGGTCGAAATCGACTTATCATGCGATCTTATGGCTGAAGTGGATATCATATATAATGATCAAATATTCACTTGGTGAATTCATTACCTGAATGTTCCTTTTCGATGCAAGTCCTGCCACGAGATGGGTCACCTAGGGAGATCATGTTCCTCTCTCTTGCATGGTTGTATTGGGAGGAAGGTGCCTCATCTTTTGCTATTTCCTCTAGCCACAATTTCATCCTTTGAATAAACTTCTTTGCAGACCCCAGAAGGTATGTACACTTATGTCTCACCTATTGTTTACGAAGATCTTACAAAGGGTGAGATCCTTTTTATCGAGGATGTGGAAAACGTTGTTGACTTAGTAGGTTAACAGGCACAGGCACATGGACAACAAAAACAATCATCAACACAACCCAAACATACTCCATATGGAGAAATTAGATGTGAAATCAACCTCATCTAGATCCGTTAGAACTCTAAAACACTAATCTCATATCTAGGTCCCCTTTAGCTCCAATGCATAGGTCCATTTCCAATCCATTTGCAAAGTCCAAAATGATTATCATTTTCATTCATATCTTACTCTTTGTGTTCATGTTTTACTTTTACAATCATAAACAACATGAAAAGGATGTGAGCATTCTTTTATTATACTTATCTGAATTTGTAGGCTAAAATTGCATAGAAACTAAGGAGATTCTAGATGCACTATAATCCTCAGTATTTAACTATGTATACCTTTCCATTATATGTTTCATTTATTATGCACTCATCCATATTAATTGTTTCCTTGATTGTGCATAAATTATGTGTTTTATTCATTGTGCACTCATTACATGTTTCATTTATTGTAAACTTATCCTAATTATGATTTGAACGTGTAAGTTCA
>LPNX011001039.1:166375-180829 GCA_001517045.1 Pseudotsuga menziesii | reverse complement strand
AAGAGTTAACAGCCCGCACAATGCATTCTGCCAAGCCAGCCTGGTTCATTCCTGCACAATATGATTCACATTTTCAGGAAGCTTCAATAATAACCAATCAACAATAGAAGTTTGGCTTCTGCAAAAGAAAATTACCAAGATCAGCAGGATGAAAAAGCATTTCTGGAACAAGAAACCGTTCATTAGTCAATTTCAATTCCTGCATGTATGATGAAAATTTAGTATTATTAAATAGAAAAATCAAAATACAATATGATGAAAATTTTCGGTAGCATGAAAACATTCTCTTCATTGCAAGATCATTGAGAAGTATCCATACTTCATTTTTGACAGAGGCATCATCCTTTCTATCTTCTATAGTCACGACATTTTGAGAAACCTCATGCTCTCTTTCCTTCTCCTGTGAATCTGTAGGCAGTGCTCCTTTCTCTTGTAGAGACAGATATCTCTGGGCCTCTTCTGGATCTTTCACAAAACCCCGCTTATGCTTGATACCATCAGGAAGGACATACGTAGTTCGAATAAGATTTTCATTTCCTGGTTTCCTGCAGACACCCCAAAAGAGAGGAATACAGGTTACTTTATAAAGAACTTCCACAAACTTTTTTGCAGGCATATCCCCAGAAATAAATTGTAGAACATAAACAAAATTTAATTACAAAGTCGCCAAGAGATTGCAGGACCCATGCCCAATGAAATAGAAGGGAATAAACGTTGTACAAAAAGCACATGCATAAGGTTGACAACACGCAAATTTCAAATAATACCATTTAAGGATTTACTGGGATACTCGATATGGTATGTGATGTGGTTGGGAGAGATTAAACATATCCACAGTTATTTTAAGGAAAGAAATAAAGGAATGCATCTAAAGATGTCTGTACTTGAGCATGTTGTGTTCATAAATGTGCAACATGTATTTCTAGTGTATCAAATGTACACCTTATTAACAAACCAATGACCTAAGTAAAGCAAACTTTGTTGCAGTCACCATGTTGTCAACAAATACTTAACAATATAAATAAAATAGTAGAGGTAACACGATCATTAATTATTCTTGGTGGTCACTTTCAAACAAATTAAGAACAGGATTCTTTTCCAAGGAAAATCTCGCAGGGAAACCCAAAAGATGCCTTCCCACCTTCATGATGGCATTCCTAGTAAACCCATTATCGTAAACTAGCGTGCCTAACCTAGGAAGGTTTGAAACAGACACTTGTTGGCACGGAACTAGCCAAATGCCCAACAACATTGGCAACAACCAATTGAACTAGCCCTGTCGCATTTGCTAACACTAGACTTGCCTACAAAAATTTGGGTGTTGTGCTCCAGCATATGCCTGTGAATATTACATGAGGTGAGTTCAACATTACAGCATCAATGCTTTGTGAACTTGTGTTATTTGTGTGTGGATGTATTATTTGTCTCTGGCTATGTTTCTTTCAGTTTTGATTTATTTTAGCATTCTATGGAATTAAGCTAGCACAATGAACTATGTTGTAAAATCTGTTCTGACAAACTGCTCCAATGGAATATCCATGGCAGTTTATGGATCATATTGATATCAAAGCAGTTTTATTTAGGGTTTTATGGGAAATTGTAGGATCTAGTGTTGGAATAATAATAAAAAGTATTCAAACCCTAGCCATGGCAGATGAGTCCGGTGAAGAATCAATGAGTGAAAATGAAGAGCAATTTACAAAGCTGGAAATACAAGTCGTTGATATCTCTCATAATATGTCAATCCTAAACTACCCTACCCATGATAAGGAACTCTATGCCCTGGTTCAAGTTGTTAAGAAGTGGAAGCACTATATGGTGAGAAAAGAATCTGTTATTCACATGGATCACCAACCACTGAAGTATTTGCAGGCCCAGAGTAAGTTGCAACAAACCAAAACTTACAAGTGGATAGGATTTTTTAAACAGTTTCATCTATTCACCAAGTATAAAAAGGGCAACACTAATAAGTGGGCAGACACACTTTCAAGGCTACGCACATCCAAAGTTACAACTTTGGGAACTCTTATGCACATGGAACCTTTTACCCACGCATACAAAGAGGAAGACACAAAAGACGACGACTTTGGGGAGGTGATTCAACAACTCCAAGGCCAAATTCATGTATAAGGTGACAGTAAGGATAACTATCATCTCCATAATAGGCTACTCTACAAGCTATACAAGCTCTGTGTTCATAAAGGTGAAAGGTTGCAGCTTATTAAAGAGTCGAACACCTCCAACTTTGCAGGGCATTTTGGAGTTGGTAAGACAGTTGCTAACTTACAAAGGTATGTGTATTAGCCTAGAATGCAAGAAGATGCCGCATAGTATATTAGAGTATGCATACTTTGTTGAACCAACAAACCCAATAATAGAAAGCAAGGTCTATACAATCCCTTACCTGTACCCACTTAACCTTCAAAAAGCATTTCAAGAAGGCACATGTCTATTTATTTGTGGTAGTTGACAGATTCAGCAAAGATGTGCAATCTTATGCCTTGTAAAAAGACCATCAAAGGATTTGAAGTAGTAAATATGTTTTTTGGGCAAGTTTGGGTGCTCTTTGGGATACCAGATTTCTCAATGCCTTTTGGACTACACTTTGGGAGAAGATGGACATTAAATTGAAGAGATCTACATCATTCCATCTAAAGGCAGATGGGCAAACATAAGTAGTCAACAAGACTTTGGTGCAGCTTTTGGTTACAATTAGAAGCATTTCAAGACTTGGGATGAAAACTTGATCTATACTGAACACTCTTATAATAGATCAGCCCACACTTTTACTGATAAGTCCCCTTTGAAAACTTGGTTTGGGTATTTGCCATCTTCACCCTTGGATGTTGTACACAGACAACATGGGGGAGAGGGGGAAGGCACCACATATGAAGCATTTAGAATTGAAAAATTCATTGATAAGATCAGGCAAATCCATTTGCAAGTACAAGAGATATTGAAGAAGTCACAGGAAAAGTACAAGGCCAGACATGACCGACACAGGATTGAGAAAACATTCAAGGTGGGAGACAAAGTTTGGTTGCACTTGAACAAGAAAAGACTACAAGGTCCTGGCAAAGTTCAAGGCTCTATGATATGGTCATTTTGAAGTGTTGGTGAAGGTAGGAGTTATGTGTATAGACTCAGTCTACCCCCATATATGCGCAATTACTCAGCAGTGAATATGGAAAATCTGAAACTCTTTGAACTGTCCATGTTGGACCAGGAACCTGAGCAAGCCTTCCCTTATGTAGAGGACTTAGTGCCAAAGGCTCGAGCAGAGTTAGCAAAAGATACAGGTTTTGTTGAAGAAGTCCATAACAACTAGACGAGGACAGTAGGAACTCTGGAGCAGAAGGGGTTCCATTCTTATGGTATAAAAACCCCAAAACTAACCCTAGATGGCTATCGAGCTATGTTAAATACCGAGCCGTTAGGAGCAGAAGGGGTTCCATTCTGATGGTATTATTGTATTATTCCATAGTTGAGCAAGAACCAAGGAGTGGATATTAAAACAGAAAAGTATGTAGGAGATCTTGTAATGGCCATATAGGCCACAATATCAAAGGTAACTTCATAGAGCGTACCACTTTCTCTGTATTTGCATTGCATATTAGAGAATTAAAGAGCAAGGCATAGTCCTCACTTCTAGCTAGGTTTTTTTCCATAGTGGGTTTTCCCATGGCATACCTTGTGTTATTTATGTAGATGTGTTATTTTGCTCCAGTTATTATCCTTTCAATTTATTTTAGCATTTTGGGGAATTAAGCTAGCACAATGAACTAAGTTGTAATATTCGTTGTGACTAACTATTTTGGTGGAATATCCACGACAATTTACAAATCAACACATGCGGATAAAGGAGCTAAAAGAGGGTGTGACTTGCAAATTTAGCAAGGCGTTGGAATTTAGATAGGACAGGCCCCTACATGTGCACTGAAAGGTCAAACAAATAGAGCACTAGGTTCTAGGGGCACCGCATGGCTTGCATGGGTATATGTACCTACATAAAAATATGTTGAGGGTCTTGTTACCCCTCAGTTTGTATGGGTGACTTGATGATCATTGCCTATGTGATCTTCCATCACATCCAACAGTTCCACAAATAAAATCTATGGTATGACCATGGATATTTTCCAAAGACACTTTCAGTTTGCTCAATCCACCATGATATGTGCTAGAGACATATGGAGACATTCAATTAACACTAGTGTTATGACATTTTCTCTCTACTTGACTTATGGTAAATGCTTTCTTGTGTGTGGAAATGACCATAGGAGTCCATGGTGTTACTTTGTAAAGGCTCACATAACCTAGATTGGTGCTTCATAGCTAAGAATGCATCATGGTTTGGTTATAATTCTTCTATAGATTAAGTGTATGACCTTGTGAGTTAAGTGTAACCCTATGAATCTAAGTAGATGTGACACTCATTTCATGTCACTCACAACATTTTGCCCAGCCATTTCACCCATTTCCATCATGTCCCCCTTTTGCAATTAACTTATCATATGTCATGTTCCAAAGCCTATATACTATTCCTATGTATAACTCCTAAGTCAAAGTCAAAAGAGTGAAAGTACTCTAAGGGAAATGGAGCTAAATGATAAATGAGAGAAATGCCCCCTTGCAAAAGCCATGACCCTTGTGTCTCGGCTTATCAAAGCCAAATCAAAAGAAAGGGACTTGCTAAAAAAATAATAATAATAAAGGGATCACAAAAATGGTGTCGAGAAAGGGTAACTCAAAAAGAACATTATTCTCTTACAAGGCACACATATGGAAGAAAATCATTAACTCCTAGGTCTTGAAAGCTAAGAGGTAGGCCTAACACTCAAACACATTTCTATGATGGTTAATTCATGAACACTCTTTCTTAGCATCACATTCATTGCATCACCTCTTCTTACTTAGAAACTTAGGAAATGCACTTAGACTTAAGGTTGTAACATGAAAATCTAGATCAATTATAGTTGCACCATGGTAATTCTAAGGTTATTGGGATAATTAATCAAAAGTGAGTGAGTTAATTTGAAAAGTGCACTTGAAATCCGTTTATGTTAATGTTTGCATATTACATAGTATTTCCTAAGTCATATCTTATATTATCTAACACTTGGATGATCCTCTAAAGATGACTTGACATCCCCTCCTAGATGATGTGCCCCCTTCATGCACACGTGGGAGACTTGAGACAAGTTGGAGACTTGAGACACATTGGCACATAAGGAGAGGGCCAACCCTTTTTCACGGAATTTGGATGAGTTGGCATGAGTTTTGATCGCTTGAGAGTTCATTGCACGGTATGCTTCTTCACCATGCTTCTTCACTCTTCGGCACAGTATTTAAGGAGGTTGTTGCACTTTTCTAGTGGAGTGTTCTAGGATTTATGGCATCTATTGGACCCCTGTGGCACTTGGCATCATCATTTGCTAGGGATCTCCCTTGTTTGAGGCATTCTTCATCATAGTAAACTTGTTTATGTGGTACATTGCACCTTGGAGGACCATTCATGCCACATGTGCCACCTTATCTTGGAGCATTCATCACCTTGCCTTGGCTTTGATGAGGGTGCCCTTGTTGTGAGGAGGTTTGCACATCTATTCATGGTGTTTGATGGGTCAAACCCTAGGGTTTTAGCCTTGCACTTGATTGGTCAAAATTGTAAGGTTTTAGACCAATCCTTTACTACTTCACCTTATCTTCTAGAGCGCTCCACTTAGTGGTCTCTTCACGTATAATTCTTCGCTCTCTCTAGTGATGCACTCCCCTCACATGATCATAAGAGATTCAAGTTTTGGATTTAGGGTTGCTATTTTTGACCATGTATGAGACATTTTCTTATTTTCCATAGAGTTAGTTACTATGCCATCCTATAGAAAAAACACTTCTCTCATTGTATTGGTTGCTAGAACTTCTCGAGAGTAAAATTCCTCTTGTTGTTTGCCTAGTTTTCTTTGTGTGAGAGCTTTGGGTGAGTATTGGAGAAGCCAAATGAAGCTAATGGTGCTTGATGTCAACCATGAATATCTCCTTAAAGAGTTAATTCTGGATAAATATTGGGGTAAACTCTTTTTTTTACATTTAATTTTGTTAATCTTTTATTACTAGATAACATATAATCTACTCTTGATGACTCTTACTTGTAGTTTAGATTTGGCAAAGTTGTATGCATGATTATTTGGGAATTCAAGTCTTGAGTTATCCTTTCATAGAAGAAGTGATTTGTCTTGGCTATCAAAGACTAGGGCAAGGGTTTGAACTCATCAACCCCTCCTACTCCTTGATCACCAAAACTATACAAGCTTCCTTTTTAGGACCCCATTGCCTTGTCTAAAGCAACTAGGCACTAGTCACATAATTTTGGCCGTATAAATTTAACTTAAATCATTTTTTTACTTTATTTGCAATTCTAGAAATTAACATTCATCTTAAGCATAAATTTCTGCAAAATCCTAGCTATATGCTGTCTCTTAAAATCTGGTTTCGGGGCAGTTTATGGTCTATTTTGCATTATATTCATTTACACTTAAATTACGGTGAAAATCAACTCTAGAATTGCTTAAATTTAACCCTTTTGTGCATCTATTTGATCTACCTTATGGTTGGGTTAATTTCTGAACTATTTTGAGTTGTTTATTGCTTCAATTTTCATCTTGTATGTTTATGAGACAATTATAAGCAAATAAAGGCAATATTTTCTCACTTTCACCCTCATTTAAGTGTCTATAATAGATCTGGAATTTTCTGGTACTATCAACCTATGCTAACAGACAATAACTGAATTGATGGTTCATGCAAGTAAACTAGATTATTATTTAATTTCTAGCATATGGCCACTTGTTACATTCTTGTCTAACTTGCACACATCTTCAAATGTCTAACGGCTGGGATAATTTGTTGTTTTAACCATTAAATTTCACTTGCAAAATCATACTTCTGGGGTTAATAAACAACTTTGTATTTGCTTGTTTAAATTTGGAATTTATCTTGTAACTCTACTCTATTGTCAATCCCAGCTTTAGAGCAAGAGTTTGTATGGTTCAGTTTTTATATTCCAGGTTTTACTTGCAGCTTTTATAAAGCTTTAAATCAGTTTGCATACATTTCACTATCCTCTTTATGACTTGAACCATTCTCTTCATTGTTAGTTACTAAAATTTGTTCATCACAAAACTAGATCAGTAATGTTTCCTCATAGATCTACAATTGCTTAAAGGGATGCATTTCAGTTTCTGATTAACATTAAGACTCTAACTTAACAATTTAGATCAAATTCTCTTGCAATAAATTGCATACTATTCACTTCGTAAATCGCCTATGTTATAAGCATTTGTTACATTAATCACTTGCTAATGTCATACTTACATTTTCTTTCATTTTGAAGCAAGAATATTTTTAATCATGGATTTCACACTTAATCAATTGTGAGTAGAATATTGTAGATCAATTCAGGAACTTACATATTTTCCTTTCGCTCTAGCACTTAATCTAAATTCCTACATTAACAGTCACTCTCCCAATGCATTCATGGTTAAATTTTGGGCAATTTAAGTAATCCACATCATCTTTTGATCATTAAGTACTTAGTTGCCTAAGGGAATCCTCTTCGCTCTAGCACTTGATCTAAATTCCTACATTAACACTCACTCTTTCAATGCATTCATGGTTAAATTTTTGGTAATTTAAGTAACCTACAACACATTTTGATCATTAAGTGCTTAGTTGCCTTCCCATGTAATTGGATTTTATCCAAGCCACTAAAGTGTATAGAAGTTGTTGTCTAGGTGACAATGACAACACTTCTATAGCTGCACTTAGCTAGAACCCTTTGAGTCCCTGCATTTAGGGTTTTGATTATTGTGGCAACAAGTCTAACATGATAAAGGGGGGAATTGGGTTTTAAAAGGTAACTGGAAAAAAGATTAAAGTTAGGGCAAGGCACCTCTAACCATCCAAATTAGCTTTAACCACCAACACACCTTAATAATTATGACCAAGTGCAAGAGGGAGCCCTAAAAGACTCTAAACTAACTAGGACTAGCTTGACACATGTCAATGATGACACAATGTGAGATGTAATAAAGCAAGGGTTAAGTAGCTCAACGACTAGGGCAAGTGTACTAGAATGCACTTGCGACTTTGGAGGATTTTGCCGAGTGAAAAAAACTTCAAAAGATTTAGACTACAAGAATCTGAACCTTCTTCAGTAAAACAAACACTCACGAGTCATTTTCCTAGTACAACTGTCATAGGCACACTATAGATATACAATATAGACTAGCCCTTTATATACCATTAAAAGTGTTATCTCACGTTTTACATTTACAACATGACCATGAACAAACTGATACAATGATGACAAGAAGACTTTTAGAAATTTGTTTGTAGAAACCTTGAAATGCAATTCTTTGGCACATCATCGTCTTCAATACTCAAACGAACCCTTGTGCAAACTGAGCGGTAACAAAGCTCTTGCCACACCCAAAAATAACTATCTATGACATAAGGAAGAAGAAGAACCCATGTTGCCCAACAAAACAGTGATGCACAAAGACACTTCAGAAAACTAGGCGCAAAGAAATTTGCAAGTGAAATTAATCTAATACTGCAAGAGAACACAGGTGACTTGCCTAGAATGCACAAAAGGAAATAAGTCCCCAAAATTAAAACAATCTTATTTCGAATATAAATTTGTCCTAAAGTGTGCTCAAACATGAATAATGTACCAAAACAATGGAGAAAAATATTTTTCAAATATTATTGCCCTTTTCTTCTTGGAGTTTCTTTCCAACCCAAAATGGAGAAACATCCGAAACAACAGTTTTAAAAGTTTCACTGATACCATTAAAAAAAAATCAATGGTTTAAGTTCTTTAGAGATGAAATGATCAATTTGCCAACATACAAGCAATTGCTTGAAACTTGTGTAATCTACACCTAGACCAAAATATATATATGCAGGTTGGTGTTTACCCCTATAGTATGCAAAGCAAATGGTAAAAAGGAAGTAGAGGAAGAAAATGATTAATTCCAAATACCTAAAAGATACTCTCTTTTCAAATCAACACGGATTTCTAGTTGGGCATATGAGTTGGATTACTCCATCTCTCAAGGTGCATTCAATCTTGCTTCAATGAAAAGAGACAATAATCAAATTGCTTACGTGGATTATCTCCTTCGTTAACAAAAGGTAATTGGATGTTAGCGACTATGTTACCAGAAACGGAACGACCAGGGTCGTTTCTTGAAAGAAACGGTTCAGAAACGAAAACGATACCGAAAACGCCGTTTCTTTTGGTCATTTTCGTTTTTAACTGTCTGAACTCATTTTTTAAGAAACGACCATCTTCCATCATCGTTTCTTGAGGTCGTTTCTAGAATGTTTAGAACCATTCTTGTAAAATAAGAAACATAAAAACACTACATTTCTTCTCACGGAGCAACTGTACCAATGGGCTCTTCTTCGACAGGTTATGAATCAACCCTGGCTACCTGCTTTGTTTCCTCTACCGGTAAGGACGTTGCCTCTTCCTCTGGCTTCCAAACACGATCCAGCTTATAAATCAACGAAACAAAAAACCTCGGCTGTTTCTAAATCCTCGCTTCCCTCGAAACCACTGTGATACCATGTTAATTTTCTAATAAAAACACTCTAAACATTATAACAAACACAAAGACTCATATAAAAGATCTGCCTTTATTATAATTTCTATCATAATGAAGTCAATCATTACATTGATAATGATCTCATTTGATTGGTAATGATGTATTTTTATCGCATTTGGTAAGTAGGTAAAAAGATATGCTTTTATTATAACTCAATTGGTACATGGATAATGAACTCCTTTTATCTCATTTGATTAATAATGATCTCTAACATCAATTGCTTGCTTTGTTGTCCGTTCTATGTTGGCCTCTTCTTACCTTGTGTAATTGCATGTAAAGCATTTATTTCCATAGTGCTATCGAAATTACTGTTATCAATGAATCTTAATATCCGGACTTTTAATTTAGTGGCTTTTAATTCTTCTTCTTAAAATTAAAAAATAAAATTAATAGTTATTTAGTATTTTTTATTAAGGTAATGGGGAAGGTAATCTAAGTTTTAAGTATCTTTGGTTGAAGTGGAATAGTCGATTGAAGTGAGAATAATATAGAGTTTTTTATTAAGGTTATGAGAAGGAGGCTTTGTGTTTAATACCAATTATATTTATCAATTAGGTTGATTTTGCTTTACTTTCCCACACTTTACTTGTAGAGTATTTTAACATCATATTTTCTAAATATGTAAAGGATTTGTAATTTTGTAAAGGGTATGAATTGAAGGTTTGAATTGAGATTGGATATAAAATGACATAAGAAGAAGGAATTAATGTGTAGAGCTCTTGATTGATGTTAGTCAATAATATCAAAAACTTTTTAGTTTATTTTTACATTTAACTTTCAAGTTTAATTTATGTTATTGAAGTATTTTCTCTCTCCTCGTTTCTTATATGTGCGAAATATTAAGACTCCGTTTCTCGTACCGATCACATTTCTCGTTTCCCGTTTCTCATTTCTGGTAACATAGGTTAGCGATTAACAACATTAAAACAAACATCTCTTTATATTCCACTTAGCTAATGAAATAGATTCAAAGGTTTGGGGAATACTTCTTTACATAAGGCATGGGAAGGCTTGATCATGTTAAAATAAGGCATTATAAGGACTTTTGGGGGTTGACTTCACTTCATTACCTAAGCTAAAGAGACATATGGAAGATTGTTGTCAAATTGATATCTTTTCATTAGCTAAGCGAAGGACAAATTCTAAGGTTTTGAGTTTTCTTCATTATCTCCTTAGCTAATGAAAGCTAATTGAATTTTGGGAAGATTACATGAAATACTACTTAAGTGAGGAGTTGGCAATATTATTGTTTGTGGAATTGCATTCTATTCTGCCAATAGCCACCCTATGGTTACTTTCTAAGCTCAAAATTAACTTGCTTTCTAAATTGCTTCTCATCTTTGATGTTTGAACTACCTTCTAAGTTGCTTCTAACATGGCTACGTTCTAAGTTCTTTTTGTTTTATAGAGTACAAGGCAATCACAAGTTTTATAATAATAATAATAACTCATAACTAATTTAATGTCACAACCTAGCCAAACACCAAATTGACATGTAAGACCCCTTTTCGTTTAGGACAAGAAACGCCCTACGTGAAGTGATTTCACTACTTATTCTACGAAGGTGTGCGTAGCCTAGCCCCTCCAAATCCGAACATGTGACCCATGTTACCACCCATATTGCATGAGTATCCACCACCTGTGATCTTCATCACAGGGTTGCATCTAGTTGGAACTATTATCCGCTTTGGGGCTTCATTTTGTATTCTTGTCTTGGTGCTAATGCCCTAACATGTAGCTATGGAATATGGTTGATATCAGTTTTCTGTCCCAAGGAAAATTAGGGATGAAGATGTATCATGATGGTTGATCCCCCTTTCAATGTCACTACTCGTGTTTCACTACAGTTTTGAAATGTGGGATATGACACCCCTATTTCTTGAGCATTTAGCCATCAGAGTTTGAAGGTATATTTCCCAGATTCATGACTTGAAATGTATAGCTCGAAACAGTTAAGTACTGAACAAGAAATGCCCTCCATGAAGTGATTTCACGGCTTATTCCATGAAGGTGTAAGTAGCCTACCCCCTCTAGATTCGAACCTGTGACCCATGTTACCCCCATATTGCATGGGTGTCCACGTGTGATCTTCATCGCGGGGTTGCATCTTGTTGGAAGTGTTATTCGCTTTGGGGCTGCAGTTTTGATTCTTCTCTTGATGCTAATGCCCTAACATGTGGTTTTCATTTGCTAGCTATGGAATATGATTGATATCGGTTTTCTGTCCTATGGAGGATTATGGATGAGGATGTATCATGATGGAGGATTATGGATGAGGATGTATCATGATGGTTGATCCCCCTTTGAATGTCATTACTTGTGTTTCACTACTGGTTTGAAATGTGGCATATGACACCACTGTTTCTTGAGCATATGGCCATCAGAGTTTCAAGGTATATTTCCCAGATTCATGACTTGAAATGTATAGCTCAAAATGGTTAAGTACTGAACTGATGGAAGAGGTTGGCTAGTAGAGAGGTGGAGCCACATGTATTTGCTTTGACTGCATATAGTTGTCATGACCTAATTGCTTTGCTTCAAGGAGTTTACAGAAGCTAAATGAACAGAAGTGCAACCTCCTCTCCTTTTTCAGTATTGATTGAAATGGGCTTTTATATTGCGATTGAAGAAGACTTTTTTATTACATTTTATATGATATATGTTGACAAAATTGATCCAGGGGTCTGATATAATGCACAAGCTGCTTTTCTGAAAGGTAAGAAGCTGATGACCGGAGAGTGACCTGTAAGTGAAGAACAAAAGTCTATAAGTTGAGCCTTGAGAATACTTCAGAATGCAATGGAAGCTAAAGGAGATTTCTATTGGTTGAAAATATGAACAAAACAGATTAGCATAATAAACTGCCAGAACATTGTAAAATGCAGCATATCAAATCAGTGATTGTATCCTTTTGATGAGCTTAAACACCCAGTGGATTTTGATGGTTAGTGTATTAAGAATTTCATCAGTAAGAATTGTTGCTACACAAAGGACAGAAGACTTCGTTGTGAATGCATGGACGAGTTTCCTTGAAGACACATGGAGATCTCAGATTACAGTCATCTGAAAGTGTTATTGAGGATGCTATGAATGAAGTCATTTGGCAGTTTCTGCAGTTGTCTTGAAACAAATAAAAGAACTCAAGATCGAGAGAAATCAGTCAATACCATCAGTTAGTGACTCCGTCTATTTGCGCACCATCATTGACCATTCACCGAGTGAAATATTGATTTTTCTAAGTTAGGGATTGAAGTCCATATTGGCAAAAGTTCATTTGGAGACAAATTTCTTCGCAGGGAATGGAGGAGCTGGTCATTATAAGATTCAAGAGGCAATTGGCAAAGGGAGCTATGGTGATTTGTTGCAATCGACGCAGCAGTTTGGTACGGTAGTGAGGTCTTGTGTGCAAAGGATTAGGCTCTCGCCTTTACAACTATCGCGAACCACCCTGTGCATTTTGATATGATAGGGAGGTTCAAGTTCGAGTGAGCAGCCGACTTGGGCCCTGTCAAGAACACAGACAATGGCGGAAATTCATGCACCAACAATTGGGAATGAAGTCATACTGTCGTCCCATCATACCTCCGTGATATCGTCGTGATCCATCATGTGGCGAATGAGATTCAGTCTGACAGCCCTTGTGTTGCACATCTCTGTCAGTTCTATGCAATCAAAAAATCCTATAAGATCGATCCTACAACCAGCAACAGAGGTGTTCACCAGTCCAACACGACCCTCCTGCAACGACTCCAAAGAGATGCCAATACAACCTTACGTGAGGAAGAATAGTGGTGATGCAAGAGAAATACGGAGCTTTCATCAGCAAAACCATGGGAACTATGTTAACTCCCTTGATCAAATAGTTGATCAAGCAGATCAAGCAGAACTAGCAAAAGTTTACCAAACCTCTGCTAGTGGGGTTTTTGCATTTGTTTACTCCACCCTAAGCTAGATCTAGAAATTAATGCTTATTTTATTGTGAGGTAAGTTGGGCTACTCTCCTATGTAAAGAGAGCCTCTTCTTCATCTGAACTCATGGTTGGATTTTGAGAGCTCTCTCTTTTTTTTGGAGCCTAACTGACATACTTTTTATGGAGCATTTTGAAGTATAAGGGTTTTCCTCTCCATTTGTAAGTGTGGTTCCTTGTTCTCATCTTTAATGTTGCAAATGATTGATGAAATAACTAGACTTGCTAATTAGAGCCATAGACGAGCAAATTTGCCGCATTGGAAGGATTGTGAGTGAAGAATCTCCTCCACTTTGTTGTTTTATGCATGGATATTACATTGTTATGGATCATTTTTATCAAGTAAGAACTTGTGATATTTCATAAGTACAAGGCACACCTTAATTAGCATTGTTTGAGTTGGAATCACAAGGGAGCTACTAGTGATTTCCACATTTATGTTGTGACATGATGGGGTTTCTTAGTTGGCACCACAAGAAATCTACTCTACCCTAACCTTTTCATGAACTCGCCCCTTTCATTGGTCTTGTTCTCTTTGACTCCAATTGCCCTATGGATTGGCACTCATCTTCATGGTCCTCTCATCACCCCTTTATATGCTAAAAAGGGACTAAATTATTTTGCTAAGACTAACTCTTTAAATCACCTTCTGCCCTTATTTCCATAGCCTAACAATCTTAACCCTAGGGAAGCCCCCCTTGAGTTGGAGAAAAGCCAACCTAAAATACAAGGAGGTGGCTATAAGGTGACAGTGGGTAACACCTCTATATTATAGTTGGGTAACTTCTTTTGCATAACCAGAAAATTTCCTGCAATTT
>LPNX011001039.1:139652-163756 GCA_001517045.1 Pseudotsuga menziesii | reverse complement strand
ACCACGTGACAAACATTGGTGTATTGATCTGTGATCTGTTTGTGTGAAGCGGTTGTTCTTGGTGTTCGGTCCTTTGGGAGTACCCTGTGTACCCTAACAGGCCTTGTTCTTTAAACTTTTAATAGCACATGCTAATTCAGGTAGTAACAACCACCAAGGAGAAAACATGTTCTTAACCGTTAGGCCCACACATGTTTTATCTATAAAACCTATAAAGCATTAGTTAGTCTCGTTGTAGTCATAGGAGCAAGATTTGACCATGTTGGCCTTTCTCATATAAAAACTCACATGAAACTCGAAATTCATTAACTATTTGATACAGAATAGATATGGTAAGTTAACTAAATGCTTAAATATATTTACAATTTTATATTTTTAAAGATTGACAAAATGTTATTATGTGTCTTGAAATATATTTAAATTTTTAAACTTCATGCTATAGTTTAACAATTTACTTCAACAAGAATAGCTAATGTTCATGTTGTAGTTTAACTTTTAACAATTCGACTATTCACTAACTGTTGATATAAGAGTGGAACTAGAGGAGCAACATAGCGAATGAAAAATCATACTATCTGTAACTTTATCATCAAAAGACAATGGCCACATTCGTGAATCTTCAGTGAAAATGCTTTTTCATATAAACAAATACAAACTCAAATAGCATAAGCTAGAACAATTTTGCAAAAGAAGACAATAAAGAATATATATACAAACACACGAACCATTCCAAATGAATTTGTGATTATCGTTCCACTTAATGTTTTGAATGAACATTGAAGTCACCCATGTTACTTAATCAACCTTAAGAAAATATACATTGAGGCCATGAGCCCAAACTTTTAACTTATGATTTAAAATTTATCTCTATCATAGTGTTTCTTTTGTACGTTTGTGTTATATATATATCATATGTTATGTTTCAAATTTGAGATATGTTTCAAGTTGCTTATAATGAAGAATGAATGTTACTTTAAAATTTTGAACGTGTATATTTTTTTATTTCTTAAAATTTGATAAATTAATGTTTTTGTATTTATCAGATGTCTGCCTTTATAATTTAGTCGTACTAGACTTTTTCGTTACATTTTTTTCATATTAATTCGTATTCCTATCTATATCCTTACTTGAATCTTGCTACTATGTTATAATTTGTGTTGGTGATGACAAGAGAAAACTGTAACTTTCATTTCAATAGAAAAAAGGTTACATTTCATAAGGGGGCATTATGCATCCTGAAGTTCATCTCTGTCTAGCAACTGAAATTTAACTTATATGCCACATAGCTTCAAAAACATATAGTGTTGGACTTAAGGTCCAAAAATTACATCGCAAAAAGTTAAGAAAGAACCTAAAACAGTGACCACAAGGGCCTGGAACATGTCAAGAAAAACTCAAAAGTTGAGTTTGTTAACCTTTTTTCAACAAGGGTTTATATGTTGATCATATGGGGTTTGTGATCATATCATGGACGTTTGTTCTTGCGTTAAGATTTGTGGCTTCCCCATGGATCATTGGGAAAAGGTCCTTTCAGCACGATCATATAGTATATATGATTTAAATGTGCCTAGTCAAAGACAATGTGTCAAATGTTCTATGTGTTGTGATATCTCTAAACCCTCATTAACACTTGGAATGTTCTTATATGATGATATGTTTGCATGGGATGTTACATTTATGCTCAAATTCACAACACTTAATACAGTTACTCATGTCTTAATCTAACTTTGGTGTCATTTTGCCTTGGAAGTGTGTCATTTCAAAAGCTAATTTGTACCCTAGTGAACTAATTAAGTGAATTCATTCATTTCACAACATTCTACCTAAACTTTTTCTAAATCAATGCTAAGAAAGTAAAGTTGATCTAAATCAATGCTAAGAAAGTAAAGTTGATAGAGCCCAGAATCATGCCCAAAACCCTTGATTCCTCCATTACTTTTAACAGGTCCTCTTCAATACAATGATAGAACCCCAGATTAAAAAACAATAGACCATCCATCAAGCATAAGACTCTTGTCCATTTGAAAAGATTGTAGCACAACTTTTAGCTCCTTCTTTGAAAGCTCAACCATTAGGTCCTCATTCACATCTTCTTTGATAAACCTAGGGAAGTATGACGAACCCCCAAGTCATCTATATCTTTATAATATCANATAAGACTCTTGTCCATTTGAAAAGATTGCAGCACAACTTTTAGCTCCTTCTTTGAAAGCTCAACCATTAGGTCCTCATTCACGTCTTCTTTGATAAACCCAGGGAAGTATGACGAACCCCCAAGTCATCTATATCTTTACAATATCAGCTATGTTATCCCTACCCAAATCCTAATAGATATTTTTAAAATGAGAATCCCCAAGTCATATATATCCTTGAACATTTGCACTGAACTACCATCCTCTCTTTGTTTCCCAAATGGTGTTATTCTTTTTCCTCTATTTAGCATAGTTTTGAAAAAACTTACTGTTCTGGTCCCCTTGTGCTAACCGCAAAGCTCAACTCTTCATCCTCCACTTAGAGTCCTCCAAGTCCAATAGTTTTCTTTTATTTTCCTCCAATTCTTTGAGCTGCTTCTTTTCCTCTTCCAAGAACACACCCTCAATACTCTGACCAAACAAAAGAGAAATCTTGGCCTCCACATCCGCCAATTGTTCCTACAATGACCAATATTTTGCCTTGGCCTCAGGTATTGTTTCTCAATTGACCCATTTTAGATTCACTACAAACTGAAAACTTGACATTTCCAAACTTGATGGAGAGAAGTGCCTCCATTCCTTTTTAACAATTTTCACAAAGCTTCATCTTCAAACCAAATTAGATTTAATTTAAAAGGGCTGGTTGGTTTATTTTCATCCTTTTACACTTGAAGAAATATTAAGGCATGATCAGCAAAACCTCTCAGACCATCCCAAGCCCTAATTCTATCTAAATCCAATAACAACTGCTCAAAAACTAAATATCTATCAAGCCTTTTGGAAATACCCTAATTTCCTACTCTAATATTCCTCCAAGGTGGAGGAAACCTTACGGGTTCAACATCAAATGATCTAAAACTTCGATGTTAAGGAGTGAGTTGTTGTTGTAGATTTTTCACATCTCAAACAGGCTTCAAGTTAAACTCAGATTATCAATGTTTAATACAGAATCTCAGTCAACATTTAGCAGTTGCAAATGAAATTTAAATCATAAACATGTCTGAACTAGAAGCACATGAGAACTCTACCAAAATACTGAGAGTAGAATTAACACAACAGCCATACACATGAAAGAATTTCAAACTCTTATTTTTGGGTAACTTGCCTAGGAAAAATATCGAAGGGAAAACCTATGAGAGAGAGTGCTTTTATTTCTTCTTGAAATGTACAGCAGTATAAAATCAACAATTTAATGAACCAACTTATCTCAACCCAGAAGATAAACTTCAGCCTCTGAAACAATGCCCAGACTACCTCGAACTTCACGCTAAAATGTATGGGACAGTCCTCAAATTTCATGCATGTACAATCTTCTTCTGCCTCGGTTTTAATGCCTCAATACAACATTAAATATCCTCGTTTTTAGTGCCTTCTCAACCTTGAAAATTGTGTCACGTTGCTACAGAATGTTGTACAGACTGCATTTAAAGGTGTACAGATTGTGCATTAATTGCCTCAATTTGCACGCCAGCCATCTCAAAAATTTGCAACAACTTTCTTCCTTGAAATGCATGTTGTCTTCTTCAAATTCCATGTTGTCGGTGTACTGCTGAAGCTGCCTCGATTTTTGTGCGAGTCTCTCACTTGGAAAATCGTGCCCCTGCTCTTCCTCTCTTCTTTCTCTCAAATGCGACCCTCTCTTCTCAAGAAGGTCAACCTCTCTCCAAAGCTCTTAGTGAGTAAAACTGAAGCATGAGGTGCCTTTACTTATCTTTCCCGTGTCTTTTCATTTTCTCTCATGGGGTAGTTGAACAGTCACTAGATCAAGGGCCCACATTGAATCTAGTGGTCTCACACCAATGGAAGAGAAAAATCACTTTTCTCTCCATTAAATCATTTCCTTTCAACTTCCACTTAAATTTATTGAAAAGTCACTTTATGACTCTAAAGTGAATTAATTACTCATCTCAAGTAATTAATACAAGGGTCATGTCACTTTTCCCTTTTAATGACTTAGGCACAAAGTCACTAGGGGAACACTTCCTTAGTATAAAATTCAACACTCCCTCTTACCAAGGAAAGTGTTCTCCCTCACACCCAACTTATCCCTGAGGAAGTTGAACTACTTCTTCACCAAAGCTGGTAATCTGCTCATGTGCTTCTCACACAATGTAAGAAATGCCCACCCTTTCTAAACTCCTCTCTAGAAAGGTCAAGTCTAATGTCCCTTCATGTTAGGCATCATCGCATGAAGGACATCCTGAGCTACAACACTCACCACTTTTGCTTCGCGCATAAGTCCTTTTGGCTTGTCCTACACCAGAATCACACTCTAGTCTCACATTGTCTGTTGTAGAAGTTCCCTCTACCTCCGGAAGTTGTCCCTCTACAAATCCTACACTCTGCACTCGACCACATGTCGAGAAATATCATCTTGCTCATCCATCAATGACAAGTCATACTAGCTGGCCCTCTTTCCAGCACTGGAAAAAGTAGCCTCACACATACTCCCCTCAATCGAAGGTTGAATACTCAATACCACTTCAATCTCCGGAGCGTCTCACTCTCCCCTCTGAACCAAGGATTGACTACTCGATGCCACATCAATCCTTGGAGCTTCTCGCTCTTCGTCTGTCTCAGACTTTGATCCTGTCATCCACCCAAAATCTCCTGATGTAGGTTGACCATGCACCACATACTCACCATCTCTCCAATGACCAATCAACACAAGTTCAACCGGATCCACTCGCACTAGATAGATAAATATGTGTTCACTCCTTAAAACCACTGCATATTTTGCACCCTCCAAGGCTAGAATAGGGAGTCTACTATCTCTCAACCCTGTAACATAGAGCACTCCTGATACCTCCAGAAGCTATCCAAACTTTAGTTGGAACCGTACTCTTCCCACTCCCCTGACTGCATACATTGTGCCCTCTCCATCATGTATGAGCTGCTCTGAAATAGTCTTTATAGTGAGCAATGCATCTCGCATCGCAGTCATGTGATCACAATACACACTCTCAATTATCCACTTCCCTGCATCCATAGGTCTACTACTACCGCAACTCGAAACAACTGTGACAAGAGAGAATTCTTTCTCAAACTTTGCAGTGTATCTCTTTATCTCAATTGTAGCTGCAACTTGTTCCTCCTTCTTCTGCTTGCCCCTCTTCTAACTTTCAAGGGAATTTTCAGGGGCACAGATTGAAATAATTTTCTTAGAAGCTGGCAAAATGCTGTTTTTATTTGGCAATATGGAGAACTCGAAGCCACTCGCACATAGATATAGATTCTCGCCAAAAAAACCAAAGAGGAGCTTTCCGCAAGACACCCATTATCATTAGTTTTGTCATAGTTCTTATAACTTGCATAATGGATTTGCTCCATCCAAAGTGGAGAAATGGAACTCAAAACATCTTACACGATGGGTTAAAAAGCTAAAAGATTAAATAGTAAAGAAGAGTACCTGGCTAATTCGAGGTCGCGAGCAACATTGAGGGAAACGAAGCAGAGCTTTTCCTTCACATCGTCCATGATGAAAGTCTCATCCATCATATTAACAACCCGGTAGGAAACAAGCTCCTTGAAATAATTAGTGAGAGCCTTTCCTCCGAGGTCAATTCTTTTAACCCCGTAATTAATAGTGAAGTTCTAATACACGAGAGTCGCGTGCGTGAAGGAGAACCCGCAATCAACCACGAGGCTGCACTGTGTGCGAGCTAAAAGGCTGATAGGCGACCTGCTCGCCTCGTATAAATGAACCAACGAGGGAGAATCTACGACGTAAAGGGATTGGAACCCTAGATCTTCGAAGACGAGCTCATCAGTGGCCCTCTGAATGGAGGGCAGATTGAAGAGAGGTTCCACCAAGAGTAAGCTCGAAGAGTCCGAGGGGCGAATTTTGAGGAGGTTTTTGAAGATTCGATCCCAAATCTCTTTATGCAAGTCGAGATTTATGAGGTAGCCTCTGTCAAAGGGGTGGCGAAGGTTAATGGATGCTATGTCATCACACTGCTGGAGCTGGTCTTCTATCACCCATTTCTTCGCGGATTGGGGTCGCCCCATGCAGTTGGGGACAACCATCGAAGGGTTTTTGTTACCCGCAAATCCTGCTTTGTAGTATCCTCCCCCATTGTCCAACACCACCATGGGTGCACACACCCCCGCCATGTTTACGCTGCAACTATCATCTCCCTTCTTCCCTCCCTCTTGGTATATAGTTTCCTTCCTCTTCTAAATCCCAAAACTGTTTCAAAATTTGAGGTAGCCTCTTTCCTTTTTTATTATCAAGGAAGCTTTTCATATTTGACTTTTCACTTTTAAACTAAAGTATTTACGAGTTGTGTTTATTATTAAATAAATAGATAAGGATTAAATTATACATACTTTTTCATTTGGAAATCATATTCATGTTAGAATCAATGAATCATCGATTATATATAGCTTATATGGAAAAAAAAACAATAATATGGAGGAAAAGTTATAACAGATACATAAGATTGATGGAGTTGAGAAGTGTCACACTCCAAAAATAGAGTGAAAATTACATAGGATTAATGGAGCTAAGAAGTGTCACATTTCAAAAGTTGATGGAGCTAAGAAGTACTACACTTTGACTGCTTCAACTTGGCCATTGCCTTTGAGGGTAGTAGGAAGAGGAGTACTAGTGTTCGAATTTCAACATGGTTGATAATTCAGCCCATACGGTGTCTTCAAAGTGTGCCCCATGATCGAAGACTAATTATTTGGGGACACCAAACCATGTAATGACATGGTTAAAAAAGAAACGTGTTGCGGTTTCAGCTTTGCAATCGAATGCAGGCATGGCTTCGGCCCACTTGGTGAAGTAATCAATTGCCATGATAATGTACTTGTGGCCATTAGCTGAAACGGGGTTGATGGTCATCAAGTCAATTGCCCATTTGCAGAAGGGACCAACTGTGACTACGGGATGTAATGGTGCACCGGGGGGGGGTTCTTACCTTTGGGGAAAAAAGCTGACAGTTGCGACAATGTTTGACTGCCTCTATGTAATCAGCAAAGATGGAGGGCCAGAAATAGCCAGTGCGAAGAATATTTTGGGTGGTTGCTAGTCCTGAAAGGTGACCACCACAGGCTCCGCTATGACTATTGTTGAGGATGGTCCCGGCCTCGTCACAGGTGAGGAAACGACGTAGGATGGTATCAATGCCTCAACGATACAGAACATCTCCAATCAGCGAGTAGCGAATGGCTTGATGTCGGATGCGTCGCCTATCCTCACAGTTGAAGTGCGGTGGGAACTTTTGCATTCGTAAATAGAGAAGGATGTCCCTATACCATGGGTCATCAGTAGATATGATGAATAGGAAATCATCCTTGGGGGGTGATGATGTGGTTAATGGGGGCAGATCGGTCATGAGTGTGACCAGTGTGAATGCCTTCCTTCTTTTTGGAGACACAAACTCTAGGTCAAACTCTTGGAGGATGACTACCCACTTGGTTGCTCGGCCTTGTAGAAGGCGACGACTTAAGCGGTACCACATTGGTTTTGAATTAGCCACTACACAAGTATGGTTAGCAATGATGTAGTGGCGCAATTTTTGAGCCGAGAAGATGACGGTTAGGGCTAGTTTCTCTTCGGGTGAATATCATAATGGGGGTCCAGTTAGCTTCTGACTAATGTAGTAAATCACGTGCTCTTGGCAAGCATCATCTTCTTGGACCAAGACTCTAGTAATGGCATTTTCTGAGGCCGACACATAAAGGATGAAGTCTCGAGTGAAATCTGGTGGTGAGAGCAATTGTGCAGAAGCCAGGGCTTGTTTAAGTGCCTCGAACGATTCTTGTGCTTGCTAATCCCAAACAAAGGGGATTTTTGTGCGAAGCAGGCAAATAAATCCGTAGGCTTTGTTGCATACTTTGGCACAAAGCAACAAAGGAAGTTGGCCTTGCCTTCTAGGCTTTGTAGTTGGTGCCGAGTTCTTGAGGGAGGAAGATCAAGGATGGCCTGAACTTTGAGAGGGTCTACCATTATCCCTTTGTGGGAGATGATACATCCAAGTAAACAGCCTGCTGGGACATAGAAAACGCACTTGAGGGGGTTTAGGCGGATGTTGTACTTGCGGTAACATAAAAAGACTTGCCGTAAGTCGTCTATATGTTGTGCTTGTTTTCATGATCAAGCGGTGAGATTGTCCAAATAGACCAAGATGATGTGAATTAAATCGTGGAAACAATATGTCTTGGTGCATCGGAAGGTGGCTCCATCATTTTTGAGCCCAAAGGGCATGAATCGGTAGGCGAATGTGCCCCATGGGGTTGTGAATGCCGTCTTGTAACGGTCTTCTTTCTGGATTTGGATTTGGTTGTAACTGGAAAATCCCTCCATGAAGGAGAAGGCCTCATGTCCGGCGCATGCATTGATGATCTGGTCGATGAACGGTGTGGGGAAGTTGTCTTTGGGACATGCCCCATTGAGATCATGAAAGTCTGTGCAAACACGAATTGTACCCTGTTTTTTATTCACGGGAACAAGATTAGAAACCCAAGTTGTGTATGCAATGGGATAAATGAAGCCGGCTGTGCACAACTTCTCTATCTTGGCTTTCACCGCAGCCACTTTGGATGGATGGATGGGCCGTTGCTTCTGACGGATGGGTGCCACATCAATCCATGTGTCGATGTGGTGTTCCACAATGGATGGATCTAAGCCAGGCATTTCAGTGTATGACCAGACAAAGATGTCACAAAATTCTTGGAATATGGTGGTGTAGGCATCGGCCTCTTCTAGGGAGCAAGATTCCCCAGCATGATTTCTTCAATGATCTCAGAGTTGGTTGAGATGTTGATTTTAATTGTTGGCGAAATGTTCACCATGTTCCCTTCTTCGAAGGCATCGGGTGCTGGGATTGGGTTCTTGAACCAGTCAACCTTCATGTGGATGAAATCTTTGGTCTCTACGAAAAACTGGTCGGACTACGACACCAGCCCTTCCAGGAGGAAGAACAAGCGATGGTGCATGTCGTCCCATGGGTATTTTGGGGCGGTCAGAGCTTCAAGTATCTCCTCATCGTTGTTGAAGCAACGAAGTGATAGGTCTGATGGACCATCGTTGGAGATGGGGATGAGCTGGTTGAGGGAACTAGACATCATGTAAATGGACATGGTGTCAGACGAAGGAGGTGGTGGTGGGTGAACTTCTTCGATCAAGGTGATCTCAGACTCAAGGGAATGGTGAAGGAGGTCAGCAAGAGCCATTCGAAATTTGGGTAAGTCTTGGAAATGGTGGGAGTAATGTCCATAAAATCTGCAAATGGCACAAGCATGGTTCATCCTCAATGCCTTGTTCTTTACTACTGGCACAGTTGGGAGTTCAACCATGGAGATGTTTTCATTCATATCCATGGCATCTAGATGCACACAGATCACTGGGATTTCATGGCAATTCTGAGTTGGATGGCCCTATTGTTCATAGACGACACAAGGTGGGACTTGTCATGGTTCTGTAGTGGCTTTGGTGTTCTTTCCCCTGGCCCTTTTGGGTTGGGGTGGTGCAGGTGCGGGTGCGGCGGTTGGCTTATGCGGACCGGGTGGTGGGTGAGACTCAACCGCAATAGGTTGCACCGAAGTTAACACAACCAAGGGCAATGCTGGTTGAGCTGGTGGATCAAGATACCACACCGAGATCCCGAATGTAAAGTTGGGTAGGCTCAAGGTGGCCATGACCGGCTTACTCATGACACCAGGTGGGGGAAAAAGGAAGGGAATTGTATGGAATGGAGATGAGCCCTCATAACTCCCACCTGGTTGCATGTGGGGGTGAGGTTGTGGTTGCGGCTGTGTGTAATGCTGCTGTTGCGGGTGATGTTGCGGCTGCGGACGATGTTGTGGTTATGGTTGGGGCTGCAATTGCAGTTGTTGTTTGGGTGCAGCGGTGCTTGATGAGACCATGCACAAGTTCGCAGTTTGCTTTTGTGTTGGTGGTGGTGACACCAATGGGAAAGGAGCCGTCATGGTGGGATCAGTAAACAACCTAGGGCCCACATTCAATGGTGGGGAGGCTGGTGTGTTTTCAACCACAGTGTTGGTTGCAGGGATGACGTTAGCATGTGCAGTCACCCCTTGCAGCTCGGTGGTGGTAATGGTAGGGATAACGTTGGCAGGCACTGTTAACCCTTGCGGTTCATGGTAGGTGAGCTGGTCAACCGTCACAATCTTCCCTTCATGGGGGAACATCATGAGGTGTGCTAACACTTAGAATGTACCCAAGTTGCAAAGGTAAATTTCAAAGGTAACAGCAAAAACCACTTTAAAAACAAACTGGCTTTCCTTTCCAGAGAGGGATCTCTTAAATATAAATTTAACAAGGCCAGATATAAAATCAACACTCGAAAATCATATAGACGGTTGAAACGATACACATAATCATTAGGCAATGGAGTCACATATACATAAAAGTATCACAAAATCGCATGCATGAGATTTCATCAAAGGCGAGGTAACCACTTAATTACAGCCATTCATTTAGTTCAGGCGAAAAGGAAGAAATAATGAACAGTCCATCAATACAGAGCATCGGAAGATGAGTTCCATATTAACTTTAGCAGAAACATTTATAAACTACCGGAAACAATAGTTAGAGCATAACAAGTATGAATTCCAACCATTCAATACTACGCTTCAAATATGAGGAAAACAAAATGGAATGTAACACTGGAAAAAGATCATAAAGGAAAGAAAATATAGACCGTAATGTAGATAGCACAAGAATCTCTAATAACCCACACGCATTCAACTTTGTTATTTCAAAAATTATATTTCTTCAAAAATACATTCATCAACAAATGGGTTCCAACCCCCATTACATAAAGTAAATGCAAATATATACACAAATGATTTCTTCTCCCAAGAAGATTTAATAACTGAATAATCTGCTTAGTCAAAGTCTTTGTAACTATATTCCTAACAACTAGGAATAAACTACTTGCTTTGATCCTGACAGGTCATTTAATTAAAATCAACTCGATAACAACATGGCCCGAACAAGCAGCTCCATACCGCGCAACACCTGTTTTCACAGATGAAGAATATACTTTGTTTTTCCAAATCTTTCCACGGCTCTCCATTGTTCCACGCTTGGGATATCATACTCAATCATTTCCCGTATAGACACTTCCAGATCCATATAGGATTCATAAGACATAGTAGGCAACCCTCCTCTGACAATTAGAAATTTCTGCAATATCTCGAAATCTTCTGTTAACTTATCCACGATGACCTTTCCCGTCAGCCCCTTTACCAAATCATCAAATTTAGAGTGATCCATACGGCTTTGCACTAGCAGGCTGTGATAATGTTCTTGAGAAAGAAGTCGCCCTTCTTCATCCCAGAAAGAAGGAAGGCCATCTTCAAACAATTCTTTAAAAGCATTCCTAAAATCATTAATACACGAAGTCATCTCATCAGCCTTATCTTGTATTGTCTTCATAAGATGATGTTTATGAATAAACCTTTTTGACCACAGTACCATTGCGACTCTGTCTTTGATTCCTATATCTTGTAATTTTTTATAGGTTAATGAATTTAATAAATTCAATGCATTCTGAGCTGTGTTTAGGGCCTTCCTCTCCATGGTCTCATTTACTAGTTTCAATCTTTGATTGGCTAAATTAACGAATGCACTTTGATCATTAATGAAATTCAAATATGTCTAAACTTAGTAATTTCCACAGACAACGTATCCCAGATTATGTGTTTAGCTCCCTGGAGAGGACCATTTCCTGTATTTCTTTCTTCTAATTCATTAAGCTTCTTTTGTAATTGACCTTTATCCTGTAATATCTTCAATCTTGCTTTCAGTCATTTTGGTCAGCTCAGATTTGATTTTCTCATTTTCTTCTTTTAATTCCCTTATCTCTACATCCTTCAAGCTGACCTAGGACATGGGCACTAGTAAATCATCAGCAGAAAAATCATTTAAAGGCTTTCCAATATTTACAATAGTCAAATCTGCATCAGTGGGAGTCTGACTCATTAGTTCTTCCATAATCTCTTTTTCCTCATTTTGGTCTTTTTTCAACCATGAAATTTGTGCTATTAACTCATTTCGCTCCATTTCCCATTTGTTCTTTTCTTCTTGTAATTTCATAGACTTACCTTTGTACTCTATCATATCTCGATGAATCTTATCCTTCTCCTCTTGCAATGCTCACAGCTCTGATGACTGAACATGTTCTAAACTCAAGATTTTCAACTTCTTCTTTAGTACCTAGAGGGCATTAACTTTTTCTTCTAAAAGTCTTCTGATGGCCTGGGTGTTCCCTGTTTCATCCCCTGAGCTTATGATATCTGCTTGCAATTTCTTTATTTGAATAGAAATAGCCTTGTTCTCAACTTTCTCGTGTCTTAATTGGACCTCTAATTTGTCAACCAAAACTTGCAACTTTTAATTTTTACCATAGCATGCAATAAATCTGAATAAATAATATCTCCTGTTTGTTTATACAGCTGTATTTTATCGGGCACACTGATTTTGTCTAATCTCACTTCCATTTCGGCCACTTTCTTATCACTAACCATAGCTAATTTTAAAGTATTTCTCTCTACGTCCCGAATGGAAATCAGGGAAGTCTTTGGATTATTCAGACTTCTCACTTGTGGGAGTAGATTTCTGGTTTCTTCTAGGGACTGTCTCTGCTTTTCTACATAGCTAGTCATGAATTCTTCTTTAGATTTAAAAACTAAACCTGATTCTACATTATTTACACTTTCAAAAGAAAATTGATTCACCTGCACATATTTCTTAGGAATCAAAGCAACCCTTTTCAACTCATCCGAAACTACTTCACTTGAAATTTTATCATCTTGAGATGTTTTGGTCTTCTTATGTGAATTGTCTTCATCTATCTCCATACTTTCAATATCAGAAAAACTTCTTTTAATCAAAATATTAGAACCATCTGGCATTTGAGACACTGCAACTGATCCACTTCTTGTATTCTCATCGGATCCTGGAATTTCTACAAAGTAAAACAAATTGGCTACTTCCTTCAAACCCTCAACAACCTAGTGATCAAATGGTTTAATTTTATTTGCTTGTTTTCTTAGATAAATTATATGATAAGGATCAGAATTGACCCTTTGTTCCCTTTTAAAATCCATGCTTTCCAATAATTTCTCTACAAACACTAGTGCACCCTTGTTTTTAAAAATAAAGGAACCAACTTTAAGAGGGAACTTGATATTGGAAGATTTTTTGAAAGCCCCGAAATGTTCCTCTTTTGCATGTAATCTCTGTTTCATGTATTCCAATGCAAAGATCCTAGGGGTAAGGAAAGCAGGTAGCCTGTAAGGCTCTCCAGTGAAACCATATACTCTCAAAACTGTAAAGTATTTATACAAGAACCAATCTCCAATCCTATCCTTCGGTGAGGATTGCATCATACTCTTCATTTCTTCCAACACTCTGGGTAATACTTCATCAAACAGCAGCTTATACATTTCTGACATAATGGCATTTACAAATTCGAAGATATTGATTTTCATAGGCAAATGTGAAGAAAATATGGTACTCAAGAATTGCAATTCAGTTACATTCGAACATAATAACATGTTCAGCAAATATGATTGATACTTGAAAAATCTAACTTTTGAAACTTCGACCAATTGGATATGTATAGCTTCTGCTAGATATTCATCCAAGCTGAAAACATGGACCGGCTGGGACTTAGAACCAAGAATAATTGGACTCATTTTTAATAAGAAACCCAAGACAACTTCACTAACATGACAGTCATCATCTAGACCTAAAACCTGATAGACCAAAGACACAACCAATTGAACCTCCTCCTTGAAGATGTGAATACGATATGGTAAAAAGAGACCTTCTAGTGACTGACCATCATTAAGAATGCTAGACAAGAATTTACATCGAAATTCAGTTTTACAACTTCTGTACACTTAAGCCAAAACAGACTCGTTTACAGACTCACGACTATCAGGGTAATCATTCGGGTAAATTCAGGACCCCACGGATAGTTTTTCCATCAATTCTACACAATATCCGAGATGTGGAATGAATCACAATGACTCTCTTAGAAGACGAATAATTACTTGCACACCACTCGAAGAATTCAGGAAAGTGTAGGGTCTGCTCGATGGAAAAATAATATAGAAACGACTTACAGGCATTTAAAATGTCATTTTCCTGCAAATTATATCGCCACAATCTTTCTTTAATAACCGATACATTTCCCACAAACAGGAATGGGTCATAAACGCCCCTATCTCTATCAACCGGGAATTCTTCTCTTTCATCCAGAATTCGGTTAAACCCTTCTAACCCTTTCTCTTTATCCATAATAGAAAAATGACGATAATTCCGTGAATAAAGCTAGAGTATTTGAGACTTACCTGTGACTGTAATTGCATATACCCGAAGTTGACTGTGAAAGGGTGGTGGGCAGTCCTTTTCATTTGTCCAAGCATGTACAATAAAAAATTATTCTTCAAATAAGTCAACTTCACTTTATATAGAATTCGATTCCGGAGACTCCCTTTAGTGGTTTTGCTTAAACCATTTTTCCCCGCAGAATGTACCATGAGCTGCCACATGCACCACGGTTTTAATTCCGCTGCCACGCAAATCTATCCTCCGGATCCGATGATGACCATTGATGAATTTTCACTTTATTTTCAAGCCGTTGGATTAACTTACGCATACACATTCCGCTGGGCCTTTTTGTTTTTATCAACGCGAAACTTTATGAAGCGGACTTCTTATCGACCGTAGATTTTGCCAACCCAGTTTCATGACCGTTGATCTTCACACCCTATTAACTATCTCTGCATGCCCTTATCTTCCATGCATCTCCACAGAGCGGATCTATTATAAACCATCGATCTTCACCTCCTCGTTCTACACCATTGGATTATGCGATGATTTCATCGTTTATGCGCCCTTTTATCATACATTCACATTTTTATATTTAACCAAAGTTCAAACAACCATCATTTCTCTTCACCATGCTTTCTTCGGTACTCTACTAGTTAGAGGTTGTTAACAACTGGCTCCATCTGGGGATGATATCCTCCCTACAAGGTATCAAAGAACTCGTAGACCAGGTGCCTGTTTTTAATCTTTTCATGATAGCTTCCGAAAAATTTGTTTTTCTTGTTGATATATTTAATAGAAAGGAATGGCATGCCTCCTAAATCTTAAGGCTTTCATTGCGAGCTTCAAAAAAAAACGGCTTACCATCTGTACTAATTTCTAAAGAAAATAAATATTTACAACCTATAATACAAGTTTTACCTTCCTTCCTAGGATAGGTAATGTTTCAGAAATCTCCCATTGATAGGGTTACTATCGAGAGAAACCCCATTCAGATATTCCAAAAGAAATGCATTTTTTCCTCTGTATCCAGCAATAACATAAGGACCCACCCACATATGATCAAATTTTCCATGTTTATCTTCTTTAGGAGCATCCCACTTCAAAAACAAGTCATCAATCTGAAACTGCTCCTCTTTCACCTTTCTGTCGAAAGTATTTTTTATTTTTTCCTGATGTAATTGCACTTTATCATAAGTCTTATTCCTTCGCTCTTCTAGCTCAATAATCTGATTTATCCTCCTTTGCATGTGGTTTGGTTCTTCTTGCTACTCTTGGAAATATCTCATAACTGGAACACCTAACGATGCTAGAAAAACAACTTCAGTTCCATACACCAATTGGAAAGGAGACATTCCAATTGCCCTTTTGGTACTAATCCTATCATCCCATAAAGCATATTTGAGCTTGGTATGCCATGATCTTTTATTATCTTCCAACAACTTCCTGATGATCCTTACTAAGCTTTTATTTGAAGATTCGGCTAACCCATTTCCTTGCGGATAATAGGTAGTCGAATGATTGAGACTTATATGATATTTGTGACAGAAATCAATCATTTTCTTGGACTTAAAATCGGCTGCATTATCTGTTACTATTCTTTTGGGGCATCCAAATCTAGCCAATATTTTTTCCTCAAGAAAATCCATGATTACAGTTTCAGTGGCTTTCCTGGTGGGAATCGCCTCAATCCATTTTGTAAAATAATCCGTAGCTGTCAAAATCCATTTGTGTTGTCTTGACGAATTGGGATTTATTTCGCCAATGAAATCCAAACCCCACTGTTGGAAAGGAGCTTCTATTGTTATTGGATTTAAAGGGAGAGGAAATACCTTTATTTTACCATAAAAAATTTAACACTGATGACACATGCTGGTTTCTTTATATACATCTGAAAATAATGTTGGCCAATAGTAGCCTGCTCTTAGAATTTTATTTGCAGTCACCTTCCAAGAATGATGCCCTCCATGATCTCCTTTATGAAATTTTTTGACTGTATGTTGAGCTTCATTTTCCAAAAGACAATTTAGTAACACACCTCTAGGGTCCTTCCAATAAAGATATTGATTTATAATACAAAATTTGGTAGCTTTCAATTTTACTGACCTTTCCCTTGACTTACTCAATCCTACCGGTGCTTGTAAATTTCGAAGGACGTAAACAATGTTAGAGTACCATGGAGATGCCACAAAATCAATCATTACTTCCACCTCTATATCCAACTGATTAAACTGGTGGGATAAGAAATCAATTTGTAAAGATTCACAATTTGAATTTGTCATCGTTTTCGCTAATCCTTGTCCCTTAACCAGCTTAGTAGGCTTTATCTCTCTATCGTATTCCAGTAATGTAGCTATCCATTTTGCCCTTCTAGGCTTCTGGATCAAGCTGTGTCAAAATTCATTTTACTGCAGTAGTTGGAACATGTGCGATTACATGTGAGTGTAGAATATATACTCTAAAATCTTTCAATGCCTTGAATAAAGCATATGCCTATTTCTCCATTATGTCATATTTCAATTCTCCATCCCTCAACATCTTGCTGAAAAACGCTATGGGCTGCTCCAAGTTCTCATCATTCTTCTGCAATAAAACTGCTGCAATGGTATACTTTGAAGCATACAAAAATACTAAGAAATATTTGGTAAAATCTGGACTCACCAACACAGGAGCATTTGAGATTGCTTGTTTGATTTCCCAAAACGACTTCCTAGCTTCCACATTCCATTTTATCTCATGACCCTTTTTTAGCATATTTGTAATATTCATTAAGATTTCAACAAAACTAGGCAGAAACCTTCTTAAAAAATTCACCTGTCCCAAAAATGATTGTATTTCCCTTTTACTCCTAGGTTCTCCTACCTTTAAAATTGTGCTTACCCTTTCAGGATCAATTTTTATTCCGTCTTTAGATATTATATGGCCCAACAATTTTCCTTCTTCCAATGCAAAATTGGACTTCTTTGGGTTCAATGATATACCAAATTTCCTGCACTTCATGAAAACTTTTTCTAGATGATGAATATGTTCTCTGTCAGATTTTGAATAGACTATGATGTCATCCATGTAAATTACCACAAAATTCTCAATTTCTCCTGCAAAAGCAATGTCCATGGCTCCCTGGAAAGTAACTCCTACATTCATTAAGCCAAAAGGCATCTTTGCATACATAAAAGTGCCCCAAGGTGTAGTAAATGCAGTGTTTTCTTGATCTTTAGGTACTACTTTGATCTGATTGTAACCAGAAAAACCGTCCAACATTGAAATTCTCTCAGCTCCAACTACCTTCTGCAATATATGATCCATCTTCGGCAAGGGATAATTGTCCTTCATAGAAACTTTATTTAAATTCCGGAAATCTATACATAGTTTTATCTCTCCATTCTTTTTTCTAACAAGAACCAAATTTGCAACCCACTTCGAAAATCTTAGAGTCACAATGATTTTGGCGTCAAACAATTTTTTAATTTCCTTGTCAATAATGGGAAGCAATTTAGGATTTATCCTTCTAAGTTTCTGCTTGAAAGGTTTTTCCCCAGGTTTTATAGGAATAGTATGCTGTATTATAGATGTATCATACTCCTTAAGATGTTCATAACTCCAAGCGAATACATTCGTATACTTCTTCATTAAATTCACATATTCCTCTTTTTCTTTTACAGGAAAATTTTTGGATAATTTTATAATTTTAGGATTCTCCTCGGTACCAATATTCCTATCTTCAACAACATTCTCAACAGGTTTCACTTTAGGATTCTTAGCAACATCATTCTGATCAAAAAAAATTTCCAAAGGAATCAAACCTCTTGGTATAAAATTATTTTTTAAATTGAATAATATATTTTCCTCCTAAGGTTCCCTTTAATTTTTCAGCACCATCATTTTCTTTTTTAGGTTTTCTTTATCATCCTGAAAGCTCTCACCATTGTGATTTTTGGTATCAATATGAGTATTTACAAATTCTCCTAATAGTTCTAAGAACCTTCTGATCTGCATGTCATCTTCAAAAACCTGCCAATATTTAGAATTATCGGGAATAGATGGTCTGTTCACAATGTCCACTTGATATTCTTTCTGACCAGAAATAGGGGTTTTAAATTTTCCAGCAGCTACTGCCAAAGAATCTACTATAGTATTTTCATGTATGGAAACCACCTGAATCGTATGCTCTATAAAAAATTTACCAATCATATCCCATACTTCGTTTCTATAATCCCTTATTCGGGGATGCCTGGTTTGATAACTATCATTCACTTGGTTTATCACCAATTCTGAATCCCCTAAAACCTTTATCCTTTGTGCTCCCAAATATTTCAAAGCATGCAACCCCGATAATAAAGCTTCATATTCAGCTACATTATTCATGCATTCAAATGTTAATTTATATGATAAAGCTTTAAAATCCCTGATAGGAGAAATTATATACGCACCAGCTCCAACACCTATTTTTGCCAAAGATCCATCAAAGTACATAGTCCACAAACCTTCTCTTTTTGGTTTTGCCTCCAAATCATCTTGTTCCATCAGTTCTTCTTTCTTATTTTCCTCGAGCTTCTTCTACAATGTAGCTTCCAAATCATATGGGACAGTATCATTAAAGAAAATGGAAGACCCCAAATCAGTATCAACAGCATATATGTGATGAACTTCAGGCTTATCTTGACTGCTCACTACATATGGATTTCTTTTTTCACTATACAACCTCTTAATCCCATCTTGAACAGGAATAGTAGCATATGACATATCCATTTGTAAACTACCCTTCAACTTTGAAGTCCAAGATCTTGACAACAATACTCCAAACTTGGGTGGGATATCTGCTACTACCACATCCATTACTATAGTCTTAGATGGTAATTTACTCAGAGTTATCACCATATCTTTAATCAAACCAAGAAATTTTACTCTTCTGGAATCAAAATAATACAAATCTTTATAAGGTCTTGTCACTTCCAATCCCAGAAGACCGAATCTAGCATAGCATTATGGACCACCATATTATGCACATTCAAACTCAAATAAAAAGGAGGGACTTCTTCATTTTCTAAATTTTCAACTTTCGACCCAAATGAAATAGTAGGATTATCATCATTCAATTCCAAAATATCAGATTGCAATTCTCCTTGACTTCTGACCATTTTTGTTATGGTATTTCTATATTCATTGTTCCTCAACAACTCATTAAATGGAACGAAATTTTTTAACTTTGAAAGCTCATTTTGCAAATTGAAACTAGAACTAACTTTTTCTAGATCAATTGGGGTTACTTGCTTCATTCCTTTGTTTTTTTGTATCTCATTCTCAACTTCTTTGTTTACAACAGACTCTTTTTGCATTTCTTTTCCCCTTTCTATATTTAGAGAATTAGTGGAAGGCTGATTTGGATTTGCCTTCCCTTTATTTTTAAAAGACTTCTCTATTTCTCAATCTGATCTTCCTCTGTACATCATCCATAGCATGCAAATAACCTCTTTGATACTGTTGTGTCTCCCTTTCAAATTCTTCATTCCCATCTTCCTGTTTAAACATGTTATGTTCTTCTTCAGTAAGATATATCTTTGAATCTAGTTCCCCAAAAAGATGAATTTCATTTTCAGTAGGGTCTTCTTCATCAGCGACATAATTCTCAGGAAACAGTGGTCGAATTTGTTGTTCTTCCTGATTTCTTGGGTTTCTCATGTCTCTCTGCCTATTTTGTGGAAGAATGGGAGGATTTGGTCTTCTAAAATTAGGATTCCTGATTTGAGGATCGACTTGTTCTCTGTTGAACACCCTATTATCCATAGTCAATCTGTCCATCAACTTCTCCATCGTCTTCAACATCATTTCAAATTTGATATCAGTGGTAGAAGAAGAAGTAGAGGGCAAATTTTCTTCCTTTTTCCTCCTATCAATATCTCTGTATTTCATTTTTCCACCTGCCATCATATTTGCTTCCACTTCTAAAGCATCTGTAAACATTGCAGCAAGAGTCGCTGATTTTCTTTCTCTCAATGAAAATGCAAAGTCATTATCAAAGGCTCCAGCATAATGTAGTTTAGCAGCGGCTGTAGAAGGTTTTATGTCTTCTGGAATAGAATTATAAACCCTCATAAACCTGCTTGAAAATTCATGAACAGATTCAAAACCCCCCTTGTTTAGACTATTATACTGAGACAAGAGCTGCAAAGGGTTCTATTTGTCATCCCATCTGTCTAGGAATGCATTCTGGAAAGCTTGAAAATTCAATATAGATCAATCTGGAAAGTCTTTAAACCATTTCTTTGCCTCACCTGATAAACTTTGAGCAAATAACCGGATTTTAACATCTGCATAATCAACTTCTTCCAAGTCAACAAAATCTTCAAACTTTGCCACATGTTGCTTTGCGGTTATGTCACCTTCTCCATCAAATAAGGAAATTCTTTGGGAGTAATTTTGAGGAAGGTCATGTAATAAAGCAGACAAACGCAAGGGCATTTGGACATATATATAAAAAAACAAATAAAAGCGAGCAAGCTCAACTTTAATGGATAAACTACATTTCAAAAAAAAAAAGGGGAGATTCAATCTCAACCCATACAAAAATACATAAGAGGGAGCAAGTTGGACCTTCATGGATATAGCAGTCTTAGTTGGACAGTTCCTCGTCTAATTCTAACTATAATTTGTTGATACTCTGCATGAAAGTGATGTCAACCATGATGCATTGTGTTTATCTGCACCCTTCATGTTGTTAGCTATAGTTGTAGGCTTGTTCTGTTGTTGTCCTTTTGCATCTCTTTTGGTCAATTGTATATGACTTTTCATGAGCTCGCATGCTGCCTTAGTTAGGAGATATGCTTTGGTATTGTTTTCTCGGTATGTATGTTCAATAGTGTAAGATGAGAATATGAGCTTCCAAGTTAATCCTTTACTAAGCATGTGCTTGAGACTGATGTTTGCGCACCGTGTAGAAGCATTCATCCATTTCACCATAATAAAGAATCCGAGAAAATGTGTATGGAAGTTACATCGTTCTTGGCTGCCAAGGAGATGATTGTAATCAAACTTAAAAGTTCAGCATAATTGTTTGTGTTGTTGTAAGTTCCTTGCTTGTAGGACAAGATAATTCCATTGTATTTAATGTATCCCCAAGCATCGCTCTTCCTTAGATTTCTTTGGAAGACACCATCATATAAACCATGTGGAAGGGTTTAGTCAAACATGAGCTTCATTGACCTTGTGGAGATTTTTTATCCAATGTTCTATTAATCTCTAGTAGCGAGAATTTGAATCGGTAGACAACAGTAATTGGTTGAGGGAGTTCATCATTGAAAATCGCATTCTTTCTTGTGATCAGATGCTCCAACAGATATGGAGTGGGAGCACTGGGAAGACTGTGTTTTGAGATTCCCTTTTCTATTTATCTTATGCCTCTCAAAGACAAAATGGCTCCCAAAGAGTGTGTTGCACCCCAAACCTCTTTTGTACAATGATAGTTTAATAGAACATGATTTACTATTTCGATTTGTCCCCTGCAAAGTAGGCATATGCTTGGGATCGATCTTCCTCTCTTTTGAAGATCATCCCAGGTAAGGATTTTGTTCTTCGAGGCAAGCCAAAAAAAATAACTTTGATTTCGGGGGAGCACCAGTTTTCCAATAATTAATCCACCAATTAGTATTATGTGCATCCTACAACAAGTCCAATAGAGCCCTATGTCCAATTTTAACCTTGTAGTTTCCATCCTCTTGGTTCAATGTCCATATTAACTTGTCGTTTTGCTCATTAAGGTTAATGTACGCTCAATTCAATCCTGATATATACCTTATCCATTACAGGTGCAAGTCCTGATGAAGTTGTTATGTCGATCTCCATCCATTGTTCCATATATCCTTGTTCTTCGATTGATATATGCCCGATGAGTGTCTAAATCCTGAAGCATCGAGAGACGAGACCATGTGTTGTAGTAACAATTCCTCCTATCTAATATTCAATATATAATTGGAACCAATCGAAATTTGTGTACCATTACCAAGATTCCATATGAGATGATCGATGATTAAGTGTCCATGTTTTTGCATAGCACGCCAAAACAATGCGCCCCCAAAGTTTTGTGGATTGGATCTCATCCAACTTATTACCGATCTTGGAGCTATATAGTTTTGGTGCATTGTATTTTGCCATAGACCTTGTTGTGAAATCATTCTCCATAAACTTTTTGCAACTGGTGCTTTAGAGAATAGGTGGAGGCTTTTGAAACCTCGCCCTCCATATGGTTTTAGCACACAAAGGGTTTCCCACTTACATAGAGGACATCTTCCTTCATCTTTTGATCACGCCTAGAGCTAGTGTACACATTTTCCTTGTTGAATTAATGACTGCTTTAAGAAGACAAACTAATGCCATCTAAAAAATAGAAATTGCTTCCATTACACTCTCAATTAATACCACTCTTCTTGCCAAAGAAATCCATTTGTGGTACCATGAGTTGATTCTCTTTTTAATTTTATCAATAATCCCAATTCCAATCCAAGCACTTATAGTCACTAGCCTTGAGAAGAACCCCAAATATCTGAAACATTCTGAAGTGGAAGCTTTCGAGCATGGAAGGAACTTTTAAATTAGATGCATATGTACTTCTTAGACATTAAAAAAATGGATTGAAGGTTTTTTAAGGTTTATCTCCATACCCATGGATGAAGTGAAAAGCTTCACAAATCTTTCAAGCCACTTTGATTCCCCAATCGGAGCATTCTCAAATAATTAAATATCATTCACAAAGAGGATATGTGGTAGCGTCAGGGATGAGGATATTTTTTATCCTTAAGAGATTTTCGATGGATCTTTCATGATTAATATGACAGCTGAGGGATTATGTGACCGAGGGGAAGAGCAAGAGGAGAGAGGACATCCCTAGTCGAGTCCTCGGGAGGGATTGAAAAAATTATATGCACCCATTGACTAGAACAACATATGAGACACTAGAATAACAAGCGTCTATTTAGATTATGAAGCGAATGTGGGTTAGGATAAAGCAAAGGAAAATACAATTTACTTCATCAAATCCTTTTGTGAGATCAAGTTTCAATATAAAAGTAGATTGGGACTTTGACTTAATTGGATGTAGAGCTTCTTGGGTTAAACCTACAAAATCATACATATGTTTCTATCATCCAAAAACATGAATTGTTGCTAGGAGATGTGAGTTGAGAGGATGGGTTTTAAGTGACGAACTATAACTTTTGAGATGAGCTTATAAATGCAATTATAGAGAGAAATAGGTTGATAATGATCGAATCCTTGAGAGGAATCTGCCTTTGGTATGTTAGCTATAAAAGTTGAATTGAAAGGTAGAATAATTTTACCCGATGTCTGGGATTACTCAACTGCTATAGTCAGATCATTTGCCATGAGATCCCATAATCCTATTGAGCTTGGTACTGCAATTGATGTCAAAGAGATAGATGAAGATGATATTGAAGTCTTAATAAGTATATAGAAAATATGTGCACAAGTCTCGGCAAGTCCCACCAAACGTCAAAGAGATTGTTGAACTTGGTGATGGTATTAAAGTCTTAATGCAAGTTTGAAGAAGTATACAGAAAAAGGTTGTTTGTGCCCACCAAGTCATG
>LPNX011001039.1:90687-113740 GCA_001517045.1 Pseudotsuga menziesii | reverse complement strand
CCATTACATAGCAACCCAATTCAACTTCATGACTAATTCCTACTAAATGACTAAAGGCTCTCCCACTAACTAATCACTTTCTATTAGCTTCCTCCTCTCAAATGAAAGAGAGCACTCTTATTTATACATGAGTTGCTTTGAAAAGAGGATAAGAAACTCATAAATGTAGATCCAATTTTCTCTCAACCTATTTTCCATAATTACAAAATATTTATCCCTTCAAATCCTCTCACGAATATTGGATGAGATATTCTATCCACATTTCCATGATCCTCTCCTTGGAATAAACTTGAATAATTATCTCCTTCAAATCTTCAAATGGTGGAGGAAATATTTGAAAAGCTTTTGTATAATCCTTTTTGTTGAAAATCTTCAAATGTTACTACACATTACAAAGCTCAGACAACTTTGAGATATAAATGAAAATATGCCTATTTTCTAATATTTAATCATAAATTCTCTTAAAATACTTAAAAATAAATAAATTGGAAAATAACAAGGTAACCAATATTTATTCATAAAAATGGTATAATGAATGGTTAAAGGAGTGATGAATAGGGATGAATGTGAGAAATAGTGAAAGGAAAATAGGATGGATATGCGACATTTGGGTGACCCAACAGTATCTACAACAATTTTCTTGCCTTTACCCACCAGAGAAGCCAATGTATCTAGTTTCTTTCCATGTGATCCTAAGATCATTAATTCTAGCTCCTTGATTTTCTCTTGCAAATTTATATGACTTTAGTTAAATCCTTATTAACCTTATCAGATTCATGATGTAGGTTTTTTTAAGGATCATCTTTCTCAAATTATTTGCACCTTTTTAATACAAGTCGAGTATAAGGACTCCTCTCCATAGTTTGAGGGACTCATTATCAAGTGCGTACCTCCTACTTCCTATGAAGACCTTAATAGTGGGCAGGATATCTTTAAATGTTCATGGGATCGACAGTGTGTGCAACAGAATGGCATGTTCTTTTAGTCCAGAGTTTGTATATAGGAATGCTCTCCAGCTTCTATTAGACATCAGGGAGGCCTTGCACAATGTCCATCTCCACACATATTGTAGTGATAGGTGATTGGAATTTTTGTTTTGTCTCTGGGAGAAACCTTCAAGAAAGTGTCAAGAGTGTCACCGTTAGATTTAAAAATGTAGTCATCCCAATATTTGATTAGGAGGCAAGGTAATTTGACCTAGAGTGCAAGGGTGTGAGTTCGTTCTCAAATGGGATCAAATCTCGCATGCTAGTGTTAGAGCAACACTCTCTCAGAACTAGGATCCTTTGAGGGTGATTTTGAGGCAGTCTTCAACTGATTTAAAATGAAATTAATGTAACCACTTGATCTAACATGAATTTCAGGGTCATAACCAAGAAGACGAGTCGACGTGCGATAGACCCAATTTTTTAGGCTCGATTCTTTCATGACACTACCATACTATCTCTCCATACAGTGTCATTTGTCATTGTTTTACATGTCCTGCTCGATCTACTCATTGTGATATGTAACACTCACCCCTTCTCTTCTCGTAATTTGTGTCATTTACGATTTTATCATTCACTTTGATACTTGCTAATATATAATGTTGGAATGCTTTTTTATAATAGGTGTTATTGATAGATTGGTTTTGTTGTCGTTCACACTATAACCACCACCTACAAGTAACCATAAATATTGAAGAATCACATCAATATTTAACATTAATCTACATGCAGTCCATTTTCTATTAAATTTTCAACTATTCTTGATGTGCTTCTTGGATATCTCAAATGTTTTCAAAGCCTAACATATAATCCAAACCTCAAAAAATACACATATCTAAGCTTAACCACCCGGTGCAAGGTTAAAGATATTTTAAATTTTTATTTCCATCACATAAAGAACAAGAAATATGTGTTAGAGTCTTAACCTAACTTCCCTACTTTAAGGTACTTTAGAGTTAGTCAATTAATGTATGTATCTATTTTCTTTAAATAAGGCCCATTAGTTGGTTAGTGGATAGTTTTTAAATGTAAAATGATCAACTTTATCAAATAAGACCCATTAGGTAATTATTACTCATTAATTATGGGACCACAAGTAGTTAGGGCTTTACTATCGAGTCTTTATCTATAGAGCTAAAAGGCCATGTAATGTTTTTATCTCGTGTTGTATTTGGATCTCTACTCGATGAGATGTCACTCTATTTAAGAGGCTTGTGAACATTACTATATTTCTTTTTGTAAATCATTGATAAAAGGATTACGCTTCACATATTTCATCTCAACTATCTCTTGCATATGTTCTTTTTGTATTTATATTCTTTAAATATCTTGCTTGTGTTTCAAGTATAAGGGTTAAACATCACTACAAGTGGCATCAACTCTCTTTCCTATGCCAACATGCACTCATATTTTAGCCCAAAAAAAGTTAAAAATGTCTTCCAATGCCATCGACTCTTTTGTTCATTAGGTAACATGCAATTGTGGAAGAATACACATATAAAAATACAAGAGACGCCACCTTGTTGGACATCCTTGTAACATTTATCGGCACCCCTTCGATGTGTGTTGGGAATGTTATATCCTTTACATGTAAGTTGACTAGCATAAGTCGACTAGAATTAGAGGTGATAGTCTGGTCGACCGACCGATTAGAATTAGTTGTTTGTTTGAAGGAAAATGATGGGTCGATAAGAAGTTGAGAGAACAACCATAATCTGAACAAGACATATAACAATGTTGACCTAGTCAATTCGACTGTAACATATTAACTAAAAGTCGTGAGGAAGTTATGGATTGTCATTAATGAGTTATTGGTTGTATTACAATTTTAAATCAAATGCAATGGTTATGAATTGAGTATAATAGTAGCGTGTAGCATGATCATGTAATGAAGTGTGATTTGTGGTCTAGCAAGTCACAATTGTAAACACGTGTTTTGAGTGTTTGATTAATAGATGAGTGAAAGCTCACTGATTTATTGGTTTTCCTCCATGAGAGAGGTTTCCAAGGTAATTTATGTGTAATATGTTGACATTGTTATGTGCCATTGTTTATGTATAATTGTGTTTAACTCTATGAATCAATTTGCAAATATGTTGTAATTGGTAGTATACCCAATGATTGGTATCAGAGATATTTTTGGTTGCAGGGGGACACCTTTGTTGTTAAGGGTTTGACTTGCTCCTATATCTGGGAATTACTTAGTATAGTTTGATATTTTTGGAAACATTGATTTATTGTTAGAATGGCTAACACATCAAGGTTAGAAATTGAAAAGTTTAATGGACAAAATTTTAAGATTTGAAAGCTTAATATGGAGGTTCTCTTGTAGATCAAGAACAATGGATTGTAGTTGACCCATGAATGACTCCCACTAGGGTGTTAAAGGAAGGCTAGCAAAATATTGACAAAAAGGCAAGGAGCACAGTCTGACTTTGTTTAGGATATTCTGTAAAGATGAACATCTTAAAAGATGACACTATAAGAAGCTATGGAAAAAGTTGCGAAATATGGATCCTCTCGGGAAATGTGGAGTGATGATGAGACTTAGATCGATGATGGGATGACATCAATGCTCCAGCATGAAATAGGTCAAGTGCATCTGAAGATGATGACAAGGTTTGACATTCACCTGTGGATGATAGTATCCTCTCTTGAGGATGGCAGGCATAACACTATGTGCATGAGTGTGGTCCTTACTAGCTAAGGATGGCCCTGAAGACGTTACTCTCACATGGAGAGCACCCACATTCAACTGTGGATACCGTAGAATAACTCTCGCTCAGGAGTGGACCAAACCTTAGTGGTATGGATGCTCTACGATGAGTCTTGACGGACAACAGGGCTGGAATTTAAATGCGGTTGAGATCTGCTCTGCAGACAATACTCTTGTATGGAGAGTATGCCTACATTCATATGTAGATGCCATAGAATAACACTCGCTCGGGAGTGGTCCTAATCTCAATGGTATGGATGCTCTATGATGATTCCTCACAGACGTCATAGTATAACACTCACTTGGGAGTGGTCCTAACCTTAGTGGTAAGGATTTTCTATGATGAGGTTCGACATTTTCTATGTGGTCGAGATCTACTATGCAGACAATACTCTTGCATGAAAGAGTATGCCTACAAGTGAGTGTAGATATCGTAGTATAACACTCACTTAGGAGTGGTCCTAACCTTAGTGGTATGGATGGTCTACGATGAGTCCTCACAAACGATAGGGCTTGCATCTAGGTGCAGTTGAGATCTACATTTAGTTGTAAACGATTCAACCGGTCAATATCATGGACCAGGTTGATGGAGGATTGCATCATCCTTGGACTTATGTCCTAAAGTGATAGGGATTGATCATCCCACAAAGATATCATGTGTATTACAGGTAGCGTGGTGACAAAAGGATCAAGTAGATCGAAGTATAGCTACAAAGGATCGAGAAGATTGAAGTGTTGCTACAAAGGATCGAAATGATCGAAGTGTTGTTACAAAAGGATCAAGTAGATCAAAGTGCAGCTACAAATGATCGAGAAGATTGAAGTGCTGCTGCAAAGGATCGAAGTGATACTGCAAAGGATCGAAAGGATCGAAGCGCTTCTGCAAAGGATCGAGAAGATCGAAGTGTTGCTATAAAGAATCAAAATATTGAAGTGATGCTGCAAAAGATCAAAAGATCGAAGTGATGCTGCAAAGGATTAGAAGATCAAAGTGCTGCTGCAAAGGATTAGAAGATCGAAGTACTACTGCAAAGGATCAAAAGATTGAAGTGATGCTACGAAGGATCGAAAGGTCGAAGCGTCCTTGCAAAAGGATCAAGTGATCGTGTGATGTAGAATATGAAGACATTGAAGAGTAAATGTTCTAGTTATTGATTATGAAAACTTCCAATAATGTATGTATTTTACTGATGTAACCCAAGGGAGATGTTATTATTCCTTCGTCGGGGTGTTACTATTGTAATTGGTCATCATAGAGTCAATAGTACCCTAATGAATATAATATAATATTGTATTGAGTCTTCCTAAGTGAAGTCGACTGAGTTAGTTAAGTGGGGCCGACTTGTTAGGTTAAAAGTCAAGTGAAAAAAATAGTATAAATAGAGGAGATGTGTTCCTCATTTGAACACACGCTCACTTGTGTATAACCCATAGGAGAGAGAGAGAGATATCTGCTGGAAGGAGGCGCACCTGTCTGGGGTCTTGTCTTGTATGTTTGATACATCTTATACAGAGGAAATTTTGCTGGGTTTTCTTCTCCATGAGGGTTTCCCGGGATAGATCTTTATCTTCTTTTGTGTGGTTGTACTTATCTATCTTTCAGTGATTCTTTTGCATATCGTTATGATGTTATAATGCTAAATGTTATCAGATCTGGTATAACCATTAAAAATTTAACACCAATACTACTAAGATTCATAATATGGATAGATAGCACAAGTCACATGGTCCAAATCTCAAGATTAGCTTCAACAAGGAGAGGGCTTATGAATTTATAAGACAAGGAGGGCAACTCTAACCCAAAGGAATCAACTCAAATTAGAGAGAGGTAAGGTTTAAGATTCGTCATGGAGACTGAACTTGAATTAGTGGAGTGGTGGCTTAGTGAAAACATTCCCTTTCCCGAATTATCACCATGAGGAGGAGTTACCAAAATCTAAGGAGTGGAGCCATGAAGAGAACATGGAGGCACACTAATGCATAAGGGGGGTTACAAAATGTTGATGTATTTGTAACTTCAAAATGTATTCACTTGTATATCTTATATTGTATTTAATTGTACCCTGATGTTCCTATTGAGAGAATCATTAATATAATAAAGTAATGTAAAGTCATAGAGGTTAACCCTTCGTTGTAAGTCGGGGCAATAGTCCCCACAATTGAGGGGTACTAGGGTTATTAGTCTCTCCTAGAGAAGTCGGCCCTGGTGAGTAATTGTCAAGTGGAAAACTAGTATAAATAGAGAGTGAGACTCTCTATTTGAAACACACACTCACTCAACTATAGCGCAAGAGTGAGAGAAGAGGAGCTCGCCAAGTGAGAGAGAGAACAACTATCGGAGATCATCTTTCTGTCTTTGGGTTTTACTTTCTCCATTGGTGCTCATTCTATCTCTGAGGAAGTTGTGAGTTTTCTCCTTTATGGTTTCCCCAAGGAAAACTCTTTGTGTCTCTTGTCACTTGTGATTATTTCTATGCATGTTATTCTCTCATATAAGATCCTAAGATCATATTGACTAAATGATACAAATCTAACATGGTATCAGAGATTACCTGAGAAGACAACACTGTGCAACTGCAGAAGCTGGGGCTTCTTACTTTTTGGGTCTCTCTCCACAGATCATCAGCAAAAGGAGGCTAGGCTAACTCTCCATTGAAGGGCACATCTTTTTGTCAAAGTAGAATATGATTCCAAGCATTTTCAGTTTTTTACTTGTCACTGCTGTGGGAAATTAGGGCTTTTCACAGAGGAGGAATTTTTGAGTAAGCCCAGCATAGGATTTCTCTTCTCATCAAAATCGAAATTTAGAGACCAAGATCGAAATTTTTGGCTGGGTAAAACTTCGGGAAAGTCAAACCCTAATTTGACCTCGGACTAGAAAACCTTAAAAGACTAAAACTAGTCATTTTGGTGCATTCGCTATATCTCAAGATTAGAGAAGGATCAGGAGTCAATAATTTTACAGGCTGAAGATAAATTCTTGATGTACTTTGTGTAAAAGTTTCAGCCTCAAATTCGCTATATTCTCGGAGATATGACTCCTCCAAATTAAGGTTCTAGCCTCTCCCTAGATTCATACCTAAACAAGACACCTAGGGAAAATTGCTATATCTCGGGCTACAAAGGTCCAAATGAAATTTCATAAGATGTAACAGATAGGGCACAGACTGTAATTTATCTGGTAAAAGTTTTAGAACCTGAAGGTGAAACAGTGACATGTGGTAGTCTGTACAAGTTCACTATGCGGAGTAGTCCTAAAATAAGTCACCTTGGGAAAACTCTCATAAGTCCCAATTGGTGAAACCAATTCTGTTCAAACCTTCAGTGTTGGAAAGAGGACAAATGAGGCTACCTCACTGTGAATTCTCAGACATAGAAGAGCAATACTTTCAGATATATTATAGAAACAATATCAGGCAATTATGTAAAAGAAATTGAAGAAAACCAGGGCTTCAGATATTTTGCAGTTCTGTTCACAGTTTTGGGAAAATGAGTATGTTGCTCAGCTCGCCTTTAGGAGGCACATCTTTCTATCTAATCAGATCTGAAAGATTTCAAGTTTTGAAAATTAGGGTTTCTCTGACAAACCCTAGATCAGCGAGATTCGGAACCAGGACGGACACCTCAGATCGGTAAGATCTAATCTTTTGCTATTTGCATTTGAGGTTCTCATTTCAAAATAACCTATCACACCAGCTTGATGACAAGCTTGGTGAAGTTGAAAACTTTCGAGCATGGAAGTATAGGATTTCACTGGTTCTTGAAGAAAACGAATTGGACACCTACATAAGTGGAGAGGTTCCAGTTCCAGAGGGAGATGAGGCTAAAGCCTTACACAAGAAGAACTTGGTCAAGGCCAAGAGGATCATTGCTCATTCAATCAAGGATCACCTTATACCACAAGTGTCTTCCCTAAATACACCTAAAGAGATGTTTGAATCATTGACCAAGCTATTTGAAGGGAAGAACATAAATCGAAAGATGACTTTGAGAAACCAGTTGAAGAATGTAAAGATCCAGAATGCAGAGACCATACAATTATACTTTACAAGGGTCTCTCAAATCAAAGAACAACTTGAAGCAGTGGATGTAGAGAATGCAGAAATTGTGATAACGACCTAGAATGGCCTCCCAGGATCATGGGATTCATTCATTTGAGGAATGTGTCCGAGAAGGAAGTGATTACTTTCAGTAGACTCTGGGAAAAGTGCACACAAGAATAAGCTCGATTCATAATAGGAGAAGAGAAGATGGGAGCAACTGAAGATCAAGCACTCATGATTCAAAGGAGATCCCTTGAGCGATCAGGAATATGAAGAACTCAATTCTTGAAGAACCTCTTATCCATATTAGCATTTGGATAAGAAATGATGATGTCATGAATGGAGAAGATGATGAAGCAGAAGGCTCAAGAAGGAGTCTACCCACGAAACGAATAAAAGATAAGTATTCAATTGTCATTTCATGATATTATTTGGTTATGCATTTGTTTATATTCAGTTGATGTGTTATGCATGATAGAATGTTTGCATTAATGACAATATACTACTAATATGCATGTGACGGGTAAGTAGCTCATGGTGCTATACAACTTTCCATTTCTACTTATCTAGAATGAAACCTCTTTTCTGACATATTGGATTAGTGCACAATCTCAATGATGTCATGGTAGAGATGGAAGGCATCTAGAAAGTTTCCATGAGATCTGGATGAATGTTGTATTGGCTAAAATAGTTGCATGATTATATATTTATGCATAAGAATTTACCATTATGAATATGCCTTATGAAATGTTTCTAACCATACAACTGGTGCATTTGACTTATAGGAAATATCGCGTACAACCACCTACAAGAAAAGAAGGATGAGACTTGTTCCAAAGAACAAGTGACGACAGTTCAAGATTCACTCTAATAATCCAAAATGAAGAATGATGACTAGAATGCGATGTCGAAGACCTGAAGGGAAGTCCGTAGTATCTTCCAAATGGATCTACAAGATCCAACATGCAAAAGATGGCAACATCGTGGGATACAAGGCAAGATTTGTAGCATGATGCTTCTCACAGAAAGAAGGCATAGACTACGAAGAGACATTTACAACCATTGGAAGTCGAGACACATGATAGTTAGACTCATGTGTGCAAATTAAAGAAGGCCTTGTAAAAGCTCATAAGGAACCTATGGGATAACACATAAATGAGGAGCTTGGAGATCACCTAGAGTAATGAATATCTTAACCTTTGTTACAAGGTTGAAGATGAAATCCTATAGAGGATGACAAGCTCACATATGGGTGTGAGAAGAACTTTTGAAAAGGTTCAAGATAGAGGATATTGGTATCCAATGACCCTAGATGGACACATAGAATATTAGTAGTAGAGGAAGCTACTTATCACTCCATTACATAATGTTTCAATACATAGAGTATGAAAGACAGAGGGAGAATGATGGTCCGCTTCAGGGGGAGTGATTGCAGAAGATCCTGAGGTTCGGCATGGTACGACATGATGGGCAGATTACTGATGGCTCTAGGATTTATTGAGAGTAAAGCAGATTCCAACCTTTGCTTCAAGGTTGAAGGCGAAAGACTAGTGATGCTCATGTTATATGTCGATGATTTGTTCCTAACAGGGAAATAGGAACTAATTAAAGTTGCAAGAGGAAGCTTGCTATCGAGTTCAAGATGAAAGACTTGGGTATGATGCACTAGTTTCTAGGCATGGAGGTGTGGCATAATGCAGATGGAATCTCCCTGGGACAAGGGAAGTATGCAGTAGAGATCCTCAAGAGGTTAGGGATGATAAACTACAAGGCCATGACAACACCTATGGCATCGAACCTGAAGCTATTGAGTGATGCTTCATCAGAGTCGGTTGATGCTACGATGTAGCGTTAGATGATTGGGTCCTTGATGTACCTGACGAGTACGAGACTTGATATTTACCTTGCTATGAACACATTGATCCAGTTCTTGACGGATCTAAGACATGTTCACTTGATTGCTGCAAAGCATATTCTAAGGTACCTGAAGGGTACAATTGACTATGGGCTCAAGTATGAGGCGAATCAAAAGATTAATCTGGAAGGTTATGTGGATTCAGATTGGGAAGGTAGTTCCATTGATAGAAAGAGCACTTTAGGGTGCTGCTTCAGTGTGGGATCAGGTGTGATCTCTTGGTTTAACAGGAAGCAGTCCTCCGTGGCACTGAGTACAGCCGAAGTAGAGTATGTCGCAGCATGTTTGGCTAGTTGTGAGGCATTGTGGCTAAGGAAGCTACTGTATGATTTGTTTGATCTCCAGTTGGATGCTACTTGTATATATTGTGACAACCAGAGTTGTGTGAAGTTGTCGAAGAACCCGGTGTTCCATGACAAGTCGAAGCATATCGAGAACAAATATCACTATATCAAGGATATGGTGCAGAGAGGAGCAGTGAAGCTCCAATATGTTGCGACGGACGAACAGATAGCTGATGTGTTGGCCAGAGTGAAGCTTGAGTACTTCAGGGAAAAGCTTGGTGTTCTCCAGATCTAGGTTCCTTCCAAGGGCAAGTGATGAGTCCGTTAGCCTTTCTGACATGGTGGTAGGATTTGTTCCTCCCATGGCCAGATATAAGTGTTGTGCCTATCTGACATGGTGGTAGGATTGGTTCCTCCCATGGTCAGATGTAAGTGCTGAGTACTGCATCCAACATGAAAAAGGGCTGGCTCTGTAGTGGAAATCCTTGCAGAGGCAAGGTACTGCATCCAGCATGAAAAAAGGCTGGCTATGTAGTGGAAATCCTTGCAGAGGCAAGGTACTGCATCCAGCATGAAAATGGCTGGCTCTGTAGTGGAAATCCTTGTAGAGGCAAGGTACTGCATCCAACATGAAAAAGGGTTGGCTTTGTAGTGGAAATCCTTGCATAGGCAAGGTACTGCATCCATCATGAAAAAGGGTTGGCTCTGTAGTGGAAATCCTTGCAGAGGCAAGGTACTGCATCCAGCATGAAAAAGGGCTGGATATGTAGGGGAAATCCTTGTAGAGGCAAGGTACTACATCCAACATGAAAAATGGCTGGCTCTATAGGGGAAATCCTTGCAGAGGCAAGGTGCTGCATCCCGCGTGAAAAACGGCTGGCTCTGTAGGGGAAGTCCTTGCAAGGGCAAGACAACACATGCAACTTGAAAAAGGGTTGGCTCTGTTGATGAAGACCTACATGGAGGCTAGGCCTACAACCAACATGAAAAAGGGTTGGCTCTGTAGAAATTCCTATGACGAGAAGAATTGAGAGATAACACCATTTTCTCGAGATAATGGGAGCAATGATGATGATAATGATCCAGCTTTGATGAATGATCCAATGAGGAAGATTTGTGCGGATGAATTGTGTGAAGAGAATACCTTCCCAGTTAAGAGGGAGTGTTGATGTATTTGTAACTTCAGAATTTATTCACTTGTATATCTTATATTGTATTTCATTGTACCCCGATGTTCCTATCAGGAGAATCATTAATATAATAAAGTCATGTAAAGTCATAGAGGTTAACCCTCCGTTGTAAGTCGGGGCAATAGTCCCCATATTTGAGGGGTTCTAGGGTTATTAGACTCTCCTAGAGAAGTCGGCCCTGGTGAGTAATTGTCAAGTGGAAAACTAGTATAAATAGAGAATGAGACTCTCTATTTGAAACACTCACTCACTCAACTACAGCGCATGAGTGAGAGAAGAGGAGCTCGCACAAGTGAGAGAGAGAACAACTATCGGAGATCATCTTTCTGTCTTTGGTTTTAATTTTGCCATTGGTGCTCATTATCTTTGAGGAAGTTGCGAGGTTTTCTCCTTTATGGTTTCCCTGAGGAAAACTCTTTGTGTCTCTTGTCTCTTGTGATTGTTGTTGTGCATGTTATTCTCACAAATAAGATCCTAATATCATATTGACTAAATAATAAAAATCTAACACAAAACATCAAGGAGGGAGATATAGGTGACAAAAGACATCAAATAGGGTCATAAATATCACAGAAGCACAAAAATAGGATCATCAATACATAGTGTAAGAGTGGAAACTAGAAAATAACTTAGAACCCCTGAAAGCTAGGAAAATGACTCTTAGAGATAAAAAACAAATAAATGTAAGGGAATATATTCCCAAGGAGGGTTCCCTAGGAAAGAGGGTCCCACTAAGGTGTGCAAAATATGCAATATTAACTCCATAGTCCATAGGTATCGAGAATAGGGTCTGTTGTACAAGGTTTGAGTGACCAACATTATTAACATCACGAAGGTGCAAATATGAAGTGGGATGGACAAACTTAAGCCAACAACTAGTTATAAGGTGCTAGATATTTCCCCATTCCCCCTCACTTTGTGGAATCCATGACCCCCATACTCTTTTAGTTGCCTTTGCTAAGCGAGTTGTTTATTTAATAAATAGTAACAACTTTCAAAGATAGCAATGATGTGAGTAATAACAATAACATTAATAATAATGCTAAAGTCCAAAGTCACATTATCAAACAATAATCATAAATCCTTAATCACATTAATCATGCAAAGGAGAATAAGTCCAAAGATATATAAAATATCATAAGTCCATAATGCAAAAGAGCATAAGTCTCATGAAGGACCATAAGTCTCAGACTTAACAACTAGGGTATTATAGTATGTGTTGGAAGATAAATCGAACAACTACTCAACAAAAGCACTAAATGTAGTAGTTGTGGGCATTAATGTGGTAGGTAACTAAAGGACCCAAAACTAGTGACAGCTGGAAAGCACTTGAATTATCTAGAATGTCTAGAAGCCCCTTGAAGGCCATGGAGCCGTTATCAAACAACTATAAAAACTTGCGTTTGTATGTTATTTGTATTGTGATAAGTTCTGAGCTAAGGGCCATAATAGAATAGTGTTTTTGGTTTCAATGTTTTTCTGTTGCTCCTCCATTTCTGTCATGGTATCCGTGGTGGTGGTTGGGAATAACACCCTCATGGGAGTTCCTAGGAAAATGAAAGGTTGAGTGTGTGAGCCTACATAGCTTAGGAGGTAGGAGTATAAGTAATGTTCTATATTTTGTGAGCAGTCTACCATTTTTGGTGTGTTGGTTTGTGTGCCTGGCAGTGGTCATCCTAGAGTCCTCCTATTGTTTTTCTATTTTGACTGCCAAGTCCTTAAAATCTGTCTATCACACAACTAAGCTTATCTTATCGCAACACTTGTGTAGATGTGTGTGCCCATATAGCTTCGTGATCTGAAGACTTAGGGATAACCATAAAGAAATCCTTCTCTCATGTGTTTGTTAAGAGAGTTTGGTTAGTAACTTGAGAGTCTTAACTCTATTTAGCCTGTGGTTGAGTTAGATAGAGCTGCCAAGCTCTGTCTTCCTGCCAAATGTTTTGGTTTGAGAGCATTAAGTGATCTATTGCAGGCGTGAATGGAAGGAGCAACTATTGGAGTTAGGGTCCACTAGTCAAGTGTGTGTTCTTGTTGATTAAAGGCCATGTAAATATTAGAGAATAGAAAGGGACGCAACCCATGATAGAAGTTGGAGGCCAGGTTGTTTAGGCGTTGCCCAAGAAGGGGCCACCACTATAGTTTCACACAAAAGAAGCCACTATGCTAGAGAAGGATCTGCAGATTTGTAAAAAGGAAAATTCACATATGTAGAGGATGTGAGGGAAAACTATGGTGTTGTCGTTGTTGTGAAACCATGAACTAGAGGTTGTAAGCAGGACATGGTGCATTGAAGAGAGACATTGATAGTCTATTCGAGATCAAAGGTGAGTTGAGAATTTTGTTAGGGTTTCGTGTAGACTAGGAGTTGTCGCTTCTAAACTGTTGAGTGTTGCCGTTGGAATAATATACCCTCTTGTAAATTAGACTGTTGGCATTCTAAGTGAAAAATCAAACCCACGTTGGAACAATATCCTACCTGTGAACAAAAACGTGAAAATACCCAACGGTGCATGTTTTAGAAGAGGCCCCCGCAAATAGGGATCTAGTGCTATCCAGTGCTAATGAAGGAACCCCCAAGAGGAGAATGATATTGAGGAGCAACCATGAACATGCCTACTCATTTTTGTTTAACTTTTTGTCTTTTGTTGTGTTTCCTTTTGACAATGATGCTTAAAATGCAAGTGTCCATTGAGCTGAATCTGTAATGAAGAAGTCAAAAGTTTATTTTAAAAATTACACTAATGAGTTTATGGGAAATTAGGAATGCAATTGGAGGTGCACGATTGGTTGTACCAGACACTTTGGTGTTTTTGGGTCCAAAAGCCTTAACCACATGCCTGTTCTCCTCAAGGTTGATGTAATCCCCTCTTTTAAAGGCATAGTTGTAGTGCAGCAACACTCTGTGAATTTATCATAAACAAAGATAAGTTTGGAGATCTGAGATCTACCGTGTGAGGGGAGTAGTGGGTTGGACCAAATGTATTCGATTCTTTGGAAGTCCAAAGAAGAATGCATAAAGTAAGCCCACAAAAAACTGGAACAACACAACATAAAGTAAAATCAAATATTTTTGAATGTATGTAATTGCTGAAATTAAGAGAAGTGTTGGAAGATAACTCCAACAACTACTTAGAAAAAGCACTAAATGAAGTGGCTGTAAGCATTAATGTGGTAGGTAACTGAAGAACCCGAAACTAGTGACAGGTGGAAAGTAATTGAATTATCCAAAAAGTCTAGAAGCCTCGTGAAGGCCATGGAACTACCATCGAACTGCTATAAAAACTTGTGTTTGTTGGGGACATATATATTTGGGTTAGGTGCATTAGTTTTTTTTTTTTTTAAATTTTTAAAACATACATTTGTATTTACAATGTTTTTATTTATATTATTTTTTTAAATTGTTGTTTTTGTCATTTGGCTATGGGCCAGAAGCAAGTGACGTCACAATCTCGGGAATCCGCTTCAGGTGTAGGCGTAGGCGGCGGGCTCACGTCAGCAGCATTTAACTTGGTTTTTTCGGAGTGAGTGGGATGATGTGTAACGTGTCGACCCTAATTTAATTTGGTGTTTATTGCAATGAACTGAATTCAATTCATGGGACAAGAGATGAAGAGCAGAACGCGGAGGATAAGATTCCCTTATCCTCACCTCTTAAATCAAAGCAGCTTTTACAATAGTCCACTATCCACCTCTTCGATTTTTATTAATGGCATTTATTGAACTGCCATTCGAATTCATCATACCTTTAATAACTCACCGAACCATTCAACTGCTTATACATTATACATTGATCTTTGAAGCACAACTCTCCAACTATTATTTTAAATAGGAAAACATAGAATCCAGAGCTGCAAAATTCACCATCAATGGAAGCCGAGCATCAAAGTTCCCATCAATGGCGGCCTCCTGGAAGCTTGAATTCGTTGCGACTACTCTCATCTCAGTGTGTTTTTTCTTAATCTCAAGTTCAGAGGTGGTTCAAGGTCAAGGCACACCTCAATTTCCTGCATTAATTGTGTTAGGAGACCCTACTCTTGACGCTGGAAACAACAATAACATCGATACACAGACGAAGTGCAACTTCCCGCCTTACGGTAGAGAATTTCCTGGTGGGATACCTACTGGAAGCTTCCCTAATGGAAACCTTACTTTAGATTTCTTGGGTATAAGCTCCAAGTACTCAAGATTTATATTTCTATATGCATTCCAAGGATTGAATAATTTTTCTGAGTCTCATTTCTGTATATTTTGAACTACAGCTTCGGCCTTGGGTAATCAGAACGGACGTAGAACTGACGTCGGACGATTTAATCACCGGAGTCACATTCGCCTTGGCCGACTCTAGATATGACAACGCTACTTCATAGAGTGGAGTAAGTATGATCATTTCTTTAGGCTTTGTTTGCATTAGAGGGTTTGATATTTTGATATGAAAGGAAGCAAATTTTTTTAAATACATGCTTTCTCCTATGAAAGACATTCTTGGCATGAATGAGGGGTTTTTACCATTAGCAGCAACAAATGGCCACTCCAAGTCCCGTAAGTACCTGTTTTATTTTCCATGTAATTTTTGTGTTTTACTTCTTAAGAATGGTGGCCTATAAGATTTTACCAAGTGTGGGCCATCCTTTGGCATGCAAAACAAACATAGCTTTGGAGGACGTTGAGCTTTTACCCGGTCATTCTGCATCATTAACGGATCAAAAAGTAACAGTGTATGGTGGTATGACGCCGGATGGAAAAGCATCAAATAATATGTAAGTGAGCATCTTCTGGAGAATGGTATTTCTCAGATATTTGCTTAACCCTAGCATCTATGTGAGAATCCTTATTGTTTTTTAATAAAAAAAATTCAGGTCATTGATTTTTAGAACTTTGGGATGCAGACATGTATTTGATGTGTCTTCACTCGAAGGTGGAGCTCCCGGAAGAAATCGAGGCCTAAAACTTTATAGCTTGAATCGACTTTCTGATCCTTGCAGATGTGCCAAGCAAGGAGCACAATTAGCAGACCAATAAAAGATTCATCCAGAAGTTCTGGTTGCGGAAGACATCGATGTTTCTTACTTTTAGAATTTTCGATTATTTGGAGAGCATGGTTTTATCCAAATTTACATAGATTTTTGGATCTTGTCATAGTTTGGTCTCATCAACTATTTATAAGGAAAGTTAGATCTATTGGGGCGTTGGCTTAGAAATCAGTACTGCATACCTGATATTCAGATTAGGAAGAGTTTACTAGGGCATAGTTTGAGGATTCTGTACAAGAAAGGATGAGAATTGTATAAAAATCCTGATCCAGATTGATGCTAATACTAACAGTAGCGAGTTTTAGGACCCCTCTGACAGTTGTACGGTCTTCTCGGCGTGTATTTTTTTAATTAGGTTTTAGAAGTTAGCATGTTGATGGCGATGAATGTTTTCGTTGCTGTCTGGTAGTTTTAACTAGGAAACTTTGACCCGTTGATTTTCTTGATCCTTGAGGATTGTATCTCTAATGATTTTTGAATGATATTTGCACACCTTTTTGTCTCTTTGGTTGTTATGAATGCTTTATTTTTTACATCTTTAATTCTCTAGGTTTGTTTTTGCATTAATGGAGTACACTAAACAAATTCAAGTTGCACGATCACCTAGACTTTCCTCCATTTTTTTCTTCAGTGATTATCTATCTAAAAAACACCTACAAATGAGTAACAAACAGCGGTTCCTTTTGGTGGTATTATGCATCTTACCTTATTGCTTTTTATTTGGATGTGAGGTGTATAAAATCTAGTACTGAACTTGTTAGATTTTTATAAGTAGATTGTTATCTTAGCCAGTCAAAGACGTTGTTATACCATACAGTTATATGAAATGATGTGGAACCAGCTTTACAGTTGGTATTAGTTAATATACTCAACTATTACAATTTGGAAAGACTCCAGTTATGAAGATAAAGAGCGTCGTTTTTTTATCTTTACATGGTTTGAGTTGCAGAGATAATTAGGTTTTACCAGACTTAAAGTATGGATAAATTTTAAAATAATGAATGATATCATGAAATGTTATGATCTGGTTTTTTTATTAAATCTTCAAATTTATTTATAAAAATGGGAAAGGACAAAGTCATCTAATCTTTCAGCAACTATCAAAAAGTGTTTAAAGAAATGATTATCATTGTACCGTTCACATTATAAACCATTTCTTGGTATTTCATTAAGTTATGAATCAAACGACTTTACATTTTTTTGCACCAAATAAAACTTCAAATAATCACTATTGATCTATCAAATCTATAACCAATCCTCTTCTGAAGTAAATTATACTAAAACTTCAAATAATCACTATTGACCTACTAAATCTATAACCAATCCTCTTCTGAAGTAAACTATAAAAGCTAACACTAACCACCATCATTGCTACACTAAAAATATCATTTAAACCAGAAGTTAAAAGGGCGAATGGTCTTGTAAATTTAAAAATTATTCGAACTTAAGCGAGGCAAGCTCGACGAGAGAGATGAGGGTTTCCTTTTCTGCTTTAAATGATCTAAAATCAAATATGCCGCAAGTCGAAAGGACAAATGGTCTTGTAAACTTAAAATTACCAGCTAGCTCGTTGAAAGAGGGAGGGAGGTCCCTTTTGAGCTTTAAAATTATCTAAAGCCAAATAGGCCCAAGTAAGAAAGAGAAATGGTCTTGTAAATTTAAAATTATCTAAAGCCAAATAGGCCTTAAATCAAAAGGACCAATGGTCCTGTAAAATCAATATTTATTTATTTATTTGAACTTTAAGGCATGCATGCCAAGATCGATGAAAGAGAGGAACCTATGAGCTTTAAATTTTTCTCAAACAAAATAGGCCCCATATTTAAATGGGCTCTCTGTTTAGCTCTCTGTATAGGTCAATGCCAGGAATGGTTTTTCGAAAGTGTAGATCCCAAATGGTCTCCCCATTCTTAATTTGTGCAAATGTTATAATCAATTTGCTCCATTGTATACAGAAAAGTGAGTCACCAGTTCTGATTTATGATACCTATACAAAAATATTTTTATTGGATGGATTTGGATATTTTTGCGTCTTTGTTCAGATTGGCCTATGAAAGCCATAGCAGAAATTTACTCCATTTTACCCCTGTAGCAGTGCTTGGATGGCTCCCTCTAGGTTGCTATTTAATCGAGCTTGTAGCACGGGCCATGTAGGAGGGGCCACACATATCTTCCATATTGGCTATCTCCATATTCACTGGTGGAAAGAAGCAAAACTAATTTGGGTGCCTATATTTAATAGAACAAATTCTTTGTTTTGATATCAAGATGGTTTTGATCTCTAATAACTGTTATTTTATGAATTTTTTTTTAGTTATTGATATTAGACAAAAATTACAATTTTCTCACAATCCTTGCGAGTTAGTGTATTGTTTAATGTTTCTTTTGTTATTAAAAATCAATATGGTTGTCAATTTATTCCAGCTTGCTCATCATAAATATTTCTTTTAACTTTAATAAGGTGGAGTTGAAAATGGGAAGCCTATGTAACCCAGGAAATGTCTTGATTTGTTTGTTTTATTATTATTTTATAATGACATGTGGGTTTGCTTAATTTTGTTTTCTTTTTATTATTATGTTAGAATGACATTTTATTATTAATTTAGAATAAAGTGGTTTTTAAATTGACAAAAAAAAGTTTATTGTTTATACTTTTGATAAATTTACATTTATCTCAACGTTAAAAGATTTATATTTTAAATTTAATAAATTCATAATAATTCACTCATTAAATTACAAAAATTATTGTTAGCAATATTTATATGAATTAGACACACTTAATCCATTCATATATTTATATTTTAAATAATAAATTCATAATAAGTCACAAAAGTTAGTGTTAGCAATGATGTATGGATTACACACTTTATCCGTGTAGATAAGATTTATGTGTATTCGAGACATGATCATCTACACATAACTCATGCATAACTAACAACCAAAAAAGTTTGTTAAACATAAAGATTGCATGGTATTTATATGTTGAATCCTTAAACTTAGAGATTGCAGGACATTTAAATTGTCTTCTTTGGCTTAACATTTATCATATATTTTTAAGTCCTTAAACTTAGAGATTGCATGGCATTCAATTTTATTTTTTTTGGGCTTAACATTTAGGTCCTTAAACTTAGAGATTGCAAAACATTTAAATAATCTTCGTTGGCTTAACGACTTAGGTGAATTAGGCAAAGCATTTAGGTGAATTTGAAGTATTTGATAGTTTTTTTTGTGTGTTACATTGATTAATGTCTCCAACTTTACTAAAAGGTATTTTTCTAACACAAAAGCTATAAAAAAGAAAAACTAGAAATCCATGCAAAAGAATAGGTATTATCTATTTAATAGCCTGATCCAAATCATTCTTTTCTTTACTAATAACTTCTTATCATTTCATCTTATATCAACACCTATAAGCAGCTTCGGGGACATTACCACCTCATGGCTCTTGTTTATATTGTAACAAGTTCCGAAGTAAGGCTCCATAATAGAATAGTGTTTTTGGTTTCAATTCTTTTCTGTTGTTCCTCCATTTCCATTAGTATGCAGCAACCAATGACGCACATGATCAACATGTATCTACAAACTGTTGGATGCTATAGTATAGATAACTTACCCAATTGAGAGATCCCAGACTTTAAATCGCAGTTCCGGTGAGTGTAGATGTATCACTGCACTCTTCAAACTCGGTCTCCACGAAGCTCTTTTCTCACATGTTAGGGTTTAGGTTTCGCAACTTTGCAGCTCCATGTCCAACATAGGGCTCATTTCGTGGTCATTGGAGGAGATGCAACAAAGTCATAGATCAACACAATGATATCTTCAACGATATTTCTAACTCCAACAAAACAATAATACACAGTCATCCCTAGGTCGCTATGAATCCCTAGGTCGTGTGGCTAAGTGTGTTTGAAGAAATTGGCAGACGAAACTTTCCTGGTCCAGAGCATTATGATTGCATCCACAAATGGCTGGATGCTATGCGCCGACGTTCCAACGTGGCAGCTTCCTTTCCTCTTCTCAAGAAGCTATTGCAATTCACATGTCGCCATAGTTCGAATTGCAAGAAGGAAAATTGTTCCACTTCGCGTTGAACACATATTTCTTGAGTTTGGAATTTTGTCGAGAGTCCAAAATTCTTCACATGCTTCTATCGACATCAATTACAATATTCCTCCCGCAGAAGAATTGGAACTATGGTGCCGTGATATGAAAACTCATCACCCTTAACACGTATTTCACATTATCTCATATGCACCATGAGAAAATGAGTGAATCTAGAAATACATTGGAGTTCACGTTGGGTTCACCAACTTAGAGCTCCAAGTCATACATCTTCATGTCGTAAATTTAATCTTGTGATCTCTCTTCCATGGTCCAACAATGACAAGATACAAGCCGATGAATAATGTAAAGAGCAAAATAAGCAACCGTAGTTGTTGGAGAGGGCCGTGACTATCCGCGGCCAGTACCTATATCTTAAACTGCGAGCAGACACATTCAACACACTTAGGCAACTAGGGTTCGAGTCCCAAACCATTCAAAACTTGTTATTGGAGGAGGTGCATCCACACACAACAAACACTAAATGGAGCAAGGCAACCTTCACAATCTTCAAATCTTTGCAATCTTCAAATGGAGAGTGGACTAGATGTGAGAGATACAATAGGGTAATTACCGTTCTAGCGGGATTGTGCAGAGAGGATACCTCGCAGAGAGAGGAGAATAACTATGAATGCCTAGGTACACAGATCTATAAGTCTGAGCATACAGAAACGGGGTCTTTGGTGGCAGATTGAGGAGCAAGTACACCCGCTAAGACTGAGCTGTAGCAGGTATGCAAGATAGAATATGGCAGAGTTTTGGCAAATAACACAAGCCACAAGTTTTATAATTGCTCTAATACCACTAATGGAAGCCCTATAGGGATCATATATCTATGTGATATCTATAATGGAAGCCCTATAGGGATCATATATCTATGTGATATCTATAGACATCTTGACCTATAGCCATCCCAACCAAAACATCTCTATATACTTCTACAAACATCTCTATTCACAATAATGCTTCTAAGGATATAGTATAAGGCTCACTACATAGCAAGGGTTACCTATAGACTTCTACATACTTATGGTTCCATGGACAAAGGACATAAATTGCAAAGTATCAATCACCAATATTAAAGCACTATTTCAAGTTTGATTAACCAAATATGCAAATATAATATTAAAGCACTATTTCAAGTTTGATTAACCAAATATACAAATATTTTTTTTAACACACGACAACTCATAAATCACCGGATTTAGGTATTCTTATTTTTATGTTGATTTAAATTTTTAAATATTCTTTTGATTTTCATGTTAAACATCTAGTGGTCAAATTTCAAAATTTATGCCTATCCTCATGCTTACATTCATAACTCATTCAATACCAATGAAGACATTGAACCTTAAGGGGAAGAGTTTTGTCTCATGTTACCATAACATGAAGTGACTAGGAAGCCACATTCAAAAACATGACACTTGAATTAAGAAGTCAAATTGTCAAATAAAAAGAGTTGATTATCTACATTACCATAACAAAACACATCATGCCATGACAACACCACTTCATGACATCATTTATTTTCAAATTTGGAATCTCCAACTCTGAATGAATCTCTAACTCCCCATGAAGTCTACATACCCCGCATAGTAAACATGGGATTTCCTTGGGATAAGAAAGATATAATTATAGCTCTAGAGGCCAACAAAAATTTTTCTTCTAACATATGTATCGTGATGAATCCATGGAGGACACCAAACATGGATTCAAAACTTTGACTAGTTTACTAGAACATTGGGTTGAGGTGGATCACCCTGTTGTTTATTCATGGGATGAGATCTATAGTTGTTCATTCATTTTGCTACAAGCATCATCATGATAATATTGGGATTAGATTAGATTTCTATAGTTTTCATATACATTGCACAACACCTCACAAGTCTACATGCTCTCCAAGTCAACATTTCAAAGTAAGCTATTGAGTTAAATATATATCTATGGCTATAATTCTATAGACCAACACCCAATGATTAGTGAAATTTTTTATTTTGCTTAAAACTTAATTATGAGCCAACTCATGATGTATAAAAGCTTCAACGACCCTATAAAAATTTATCAATTAGAGTGAGTAAAAAACAACATGCACAATAAAGATGAAGATACATTTAATGTGACTAAGGTGGAAAGAGAAAACTTCCAAAGCAAACCAAATTGACAATGTAGTTTCCAAAACTATCATAATTGTATTATGAAGAAGAATGATCATACATGAATCTAGTCAATGTAATTTAAACTAACAAGTTACAATCATCATTAAATGTGAAAGAAGAACACCAAAGGAAAGTGGAGTAACCAAATTGACAATGTAGTTTCCAAAACTATCATAATCGTATTATGAAAAAGAATGATCATACATGAATCTAGTCAATGTAATTTAAACTAACAAGTTACAATCATCATTAAATGTAAAAGAAGAACACCGAAGGAAAGTGGAGTTTAATTTGTGTGATTGGGTCAAAGTTTAAAGTGAGATCCCCAAGTTGTTTAACTTGGAGCTAGTTGAAGCCTCAACATAATGTATGATTCATATCTTTTGAAAGAAATTTCGCATAGGTAGTTCGTTTACTTTTCTATTTTATAGAAGTGATAGTTTTTGGTTTCTCCGAGTTGCTTTTTTAAAATAGGTACTAGTGAAGGAATGAATATGACTTGGAGGCTATTATCCAAATCATATGTGAGAAACGTGGGAGATATTCCTTTACACCCCTATGACATATTCCTTACACCTATGGCATTTATAAAATATTCTTACATAGTTATAACAAATTCATTTCATGGA
>LPNX011001039.1:39139-90504 GCA_001517045.1 Pseudotsuga menziesii | reverse complement strand
ATTTCTAGAATACCCTAGAGATTGGAGTAATTCATGGTATATATTGGCATTAGGACTAATGAAGGGTTAAGGGTGTGATTCCCTAGCTATTGTAGATGGTGCGTAGATGTTGACTCATGCCCAAGAGGGGTGTTTCGTAACTCATGCTAGGTTTTTTATTTGATTTCAACAATTGGTTTGTTTGTTGATGCATGTTCTATATTTGTAGGATGACTACTCTTAACCTTAAAGAGTGTGTCTATCTAGAGGATAATTCCAACTTTATACCTTGGTAGTTTTGACTAATTATTGTTGAAGAAGATGGATCTTTGGGATATTGTAGAAGGGACCATATCATCCTTGTTTAATCTAATGATACTAGTTTACTATATATACATAGGATACTGTTTCCAAAACAAAGAGAATCCTTTAAAGGATTTAGTGAAGGAATTTTTGATCCATCACAATGTGGAAAAGTTAGCTAAGATCAACATGGTGTACATCATATGGAGAGGATTGGTTGCCCTCAAGTTCAACTGTGAAGTCAAGTTGGCTTACTAAGACATTTAAGGGAGTAGAGAAAGTACGAGTATTGAGGAATACGCACAGTATAAATAGATGAACGCGTGAATGGATAATGAATAAGAAGCTCTCGATTTGATTATACAAGAGTGCCTGGGAAATGACTCTTCTCCATAATACCACCTGGTAATTATCTTGGAAAAACAACTTAAACCTTTCCAACACAGTGTAGAAGGCAGTACAACTATCAATATGCTTTGTTGGTTGGGGTGGGCAATGTGTTAACTTTTTTTTCATCTTACTTTACTTAGTGTTTCTTACTTACTTTACTAAGTGTTTTTTTTCTTAGAAAAGTGTCTCTTATTTAATTTTTATATATTTAAAGCTATATTAATATGTAAATATATTTGTGTGTTTATTGTAAAATAATATTAATATTTGAATGTATTTTTTTGTTAATTGTAAAAATAATATTGATATTTCTCTTAATTGTAAAATAATATTAATATTTGAATGTATTTTTTTGTTAATTATAAAAATAATATTGATATTTAAAAGTATAGGAATATATTTTTCTTAATTATTAAAATAATTGATATTTTTGAAAGTATGATAGAGAAAATAGTCTTTATATGTTGAAGGTTATATAAATAGCTAGTATTAAGATATTTAATAGTTGTTATGACCTATCAAGTGTGGTTTATGTCTCTCAAGTTATGTATGGATTTTGCCTTTTGTAATATTCAAAATTTTCAGCTGTTTGAAGTTTATCCCTTGTATCTGGCATTTTTGGGCATTATCATAGTCTTTGTGAGAATAGGGAATGGTATTGAAGGGCTTTTTTGCATCTAGGTTTGGTAAAAATGAGTAGATCTGAGGTCAAAATAAAGTTTGGGATTGATTTATGTTATTCTCCACACATTTCCATGGTTAGATCTATTTTCCCATGTTCTTGGATGTTTTACTATTTTCTATTTTTTTATTAATAGTATTCTTTTTTTGTATATTTCCAACTTTTTATTTATGTTAATTAATAACTTTAGAATTGAATATAATGTATAGTAGTTATATAAAGGTTAATTTTTTATTTTTATTTTTTAATTTTTGATAAGATTTAATCTTAATTTTTCAATATTTAAAATTTATTTTTGATTGCAAAATTAGATTTAATGTTTCTAACCATCTTTCTTTCATCTTATTCGTATTGTATTAGTATTTTATATTTAGAATTCTAACATTTTCAACTAAATTTTAACTAAAAATGATAATAAAAAAATATAAAAAGTCCAATCATCTCATCTTTAATGTCTCTAAATAGATATCATTTCATAGTGAAATTTATAAAATTTGTTGTGTTTTATGTCAAAATTATAATTGACTGTGAAGATAGTGGAATCCATAATTTCAATCTGCAGGGTGCTTGCATGGAGGCCTGGAATTTGACGTGGTACAAGACGTATGGAGCAAATTTAAATGTATTTGACAAGTTATATAAAATGCTACACGTCAGTGTCTACATGCATTAAAAATTTTGAACCGTCAAATTGACGTCTGATCGTTCAAGCCACCCATCATAAATGTGAGTACCTGAGTTGGCAAGGTTTTAAGAGAGTTGGTACTGGTAGCCTGGTGTAGTTATGGTGGGTACGAGTATCAAAAAATAATGTCAAATTGTCTGTAGAGTCAAGACTTAGGACTGATTTAATTCGCACTTCCCAGCATTAATGGGAACATTGGGAAGCCTTCCAAAATTAAATTGGCCCGCTCCGGCCCTCCACCTTCTCCTCAAAATACTCTGTAACCATCAATCCAGGCTTGTGGTTGTTAATGGAGTTGAGTCGGCTGAGAGTGAGACCATAATGCTATTGCTAGTAGCTACCACTAGCTATAGACAACCGGACTCTGGAGTTCCATAATCCATGTACTACCACCAGCTACAGACAACCAGACTTCCAAAGCGACTATTTTAAGGTACACCATCATCTCCTTTCTTATGTTTTTTTTGGTATTTGGGTTTTGTTCCATGGCAAGCGGTTGGAACTTGGCCTTCCTCCTCTGTGAGCGCTAGATGGTGGTTTTTTCTTATCATTATTTTACCCTGGTTGGAACTTGGCCTTCCTCCTCTAGCGCCAGATGGTGGTTTTTTTTATCATTATTTTCACAGGCATGATACCTGTGTTATATAAACTGTGTTATATTTATATAGTCTTTTCACTCAATGGTGAACCGTGAGCCTCTAAGTCCCCCTTGGGCCCTTCATTCCTCTATGCTTCCAGCTTGCAGGCTCCACCCTCCCGCTTGAAGTTGGACAATTGTGCAGGCGACCCGACTCTACATTATTAATAACAGGTATACCAATATTTTTTTGTCCTTTAGATATGTCTTGCTTGATTCAAACTACAATGGAATTGTTCAATCAACATGTCTCTAACAGGTTAGTTTTCATGGTCGTATGGATGACATTGTTGACTGCTATGGCCTCCGCGAAGCTACGCACCGAGACATTCGTTGTATGTATAATTTTTTTTTTTTTAGTTTTAAAATTATATTATTTTTTAATAATTTTTTTTTTCAAATAAGATATCCGGTTAAACTTAAAACCTAATAAATGAAAAATATAAGTAAATTATATATGGTTAAAAGTATTGGGATAATTAATAAATATATTTTTCCATCCTTCCTAGTTTTTGCATATATATAATTTTAAATTAAAATATCTGTACTGGTTTTTGATCGCTCATAATATGACTATATACACACCTTTATTCTTTGATTATTTATGTAATGCTCTCAAGATGGATCGTTTAAGTTGGTTGAATCCTGGAGGATAGAACTACATCACCTAAGAGAAATAAATTTGTTTGAGTAAACTTAATAACATACTTGCTGAATCGTCACAGGAAGGATTGGCTGTTGGAAGAACATTTGCTCTCTTCAAGAACTATCAAATTGATGGCAACAAGGAAATGGTTGCGATTGGAATGATGAATGTTGTGGGTTTATGCACTTCCTGTTATGTTTCAACAGGTCTTTTTCTCTTTCCTTCAATCTTATCAGTTGCAGATCTAATTTCTGCGCAGATCCAATTTCTTTTTCATCTCCTCAAGAGTGCTGATTCCGCTTGTATCGATGCTAGTCACAGCTGGGAGGAATATTTATTAATGGCACGATGTTAGCAAATGGATAATCATTTATTTGATGAGGTTGCAACAATAATCAAAATCAAGGTTGATACAGAAAATACTCACGAGCCATGTCCAGGACTACGTAGCAGAGAGTTTGATCATGCTTTTGGTTTTCATCTTCGATCCATCTAATTATCCTGTCATCCTCAAAACCAGAGAGAATTAAACAATTTCGTAATTACGAAATTAATTAGAGTTTTCACAGATCATAATGCCTTCTTGTCACCCTTCAAAAATTGGAAAACCCTGCCTCATGTTTTCCCATGTCAAAAAAGAAGAAGAATATATTCATCTTTAACTTCGAAACCCAAAAGACTCCAGAAAACAAATTCAAACTCAAGCCTTCACAAATTTTGAGAAATGGGTAGATATCGATAGAAAGCAAACCTTTCTTGCAGATAGCTGGAGTTGGCGAAAAAAATTGGAGAATCTATGCGTAGTATGAGAATACCCTGAACTCTGTTTGCATTAGGGTATTGCTTTGTGCTTCTGTACACAGTCATTCCAGGAATGTTGCCCAGAACTGCAGTATGAGGCCTCATGACGTGCATCAACAATCTTACCAACGAGATGGATACCTGCAATTTAATAATTGAAATTGATTAGATTTTTTTCAAAACAACCACACAATTTTTAGTTAAGTTGATCCAAACTCTTATACAAATTGATTAGATTTTTCCTGACAAACCACCCAATTTTTAGTTAAGCCGATCCAATTAATCCTATGTGTATGGGCTAAGCATCAAATAATTACATTACTTTGGTTTGAAATTTGCAGAAAGCTGCAATTCCAATAATTTAAAACGACAATCTTATAACTTGATGTAATGGTTTTCAATAGACCAAATTCATTCAAAACTTTTTGAGCATAACTATAAATGTGTAACCTTACCGCTGTGATCAAGCCAATTTCAACATTGGCAAAAACAACGCCCAATGAACCTCCCAAGAACACGAAGAAGTCGATCTTATCCACCTTCCATAAATGAATGGCGGCATGGATATCGATTAGACCCAACATTGCCGAGGCGATAATGGCCGACGAAACCACATTTGGGGTGTAATAGAAAAGAGGAGTTAGAAACAGAAGCGTGAGCATCATGGCAATATCCATTACTACATTTGAGGATGCTATTTTGCATCCCGCATTGAAATTCACCGCTGATCTGGAGAAGGCACCTACAAACCATCACACAAACATTCATCAGCAACAGTTATGGCATTCGTACAGAGCCGAATAACACTTTAACACCTACTTCAAAGAGAAAAATTGAACAGGTTAGTAATAATTTCAACCCGGATCATTTCTGTTTGCAACTGATAAGATTGAAGGAAAGAGAAAAAGACCCGTTGAAACATAACAGGAAGTGCATGAACCCACAACATTCATCATTCCAATCGCAATCATTTCCTTGTTGCCATCGATTTGATAGTTCTTGAAGAGAGCAAATGTTCTTCCAAACGATTCAGCAAGTATGTTATTAAGTTTACTCCAACGAATTTATTTCTCTTAGGTGCTGTAGTTCTATCCTCTAGCAGTCACGTTATGGGAAGCTAGTAGTCAGTCATTTTTTTTTATAGCCGACATAACATTATGTAACGTTACGTAACGTTACAAGATCTACCCCATACTGGGCTGTAGAGTGCCTCTCGGCGCAACTAGAGGAGGCTAATATGGGTTCCGCCTTAGTTTGAATTTAAAAACCCTAAATTCTTCTATAGTTTTACTCTGCCTTTAGACCGATAAATTCTCAACATTGTATAGTCCATATTACCTATACCCACAAGGCAATTAGTCACGCGATCGGATTGCTCTAACAGGGTGCTTATTCAGAAAGCTATTTTTTGGGGATTCATTCCCTTGTATTAGCTCCTGGTAGCAAACCTATTTCCCACTCCTGTGGGGATCTTTCCCACCATGGCCTGCATATATTATCACATCTTCGTTGTCAATATCATCTTGGTAATGGTCCAGAAAAAACAACGTTGGTAGCTAGTGTCACATTGTGGACTGCTTCTCTAGGATGTAGATAACATATACCTGCCTAAAAAGGTCTATGAAAACCTATTAGACTAAGCAGTCTTCGAGATTGGAATAAATCTCCAACTTCTACTACAGGAACAAATCCTAAATGATTCTGAGAAGATTATAGAGTGAAAATTCAACCTAATCGGTGCAACTTCGAACACTTTTTAAGGTACTTGGATTGTTCTCTTTCTTCATAGTTTTATGTTCCTTTCCGAGACTAAATCATGGAATTTCAATACCACTCAGTCTGAATTGATTTGAAGTTTGGATCACTATCGAATTTTCTAGAAAATTATTTAACCTTCCAAAGTATTGATTTGATTTTTCTTTTAGTAACGAGAACGCAAATCACTATCAAATTTTCCAGAAAATTATTTAACCTTCCAAAGTATTGATTTGATTTTTTTTGGTAACCAGAGCGACCCTCCAAATCAGTACTCCAGAGCAGTAAGTTTTGTTAACTGTGTTACCTGGAGGATAGAGCCTGGAAATAAACATAATAAACCTCTCAGGCTAGCTTAACTTAACAAACTATTTTAAGTGAGCCACTTGGAAATAAATTCTCGTTTTAAATTGTTGTTGTTGTTGTTGTTTTATTTTTTTATTTTTTATAATATTATAAGCTTTCATATTTTAAATCGTTGTTATATATTTGAAGATGTAATTTGGAATTATTTAAATTATACTTTGTACGTTTTTTGAAGATGCGTAAATAGTATTTTTTAAATAGTTTTATATTTGAAGAGGTAAGATGTGATTATGTAAATAATATTTTTAAATAGTTAGCTTAACCTAACGAACTATGTCAAATGCGTCCACTTGGAAATAAATTCTTATTTTAAATGGTTTTTTTTTATATTTGTTTTAACATTTTAAATGGTTTTCTTGTACTGTCCCTTCACGACCCCATCCAAAAGTACAAAGCCTAGTGAAAGGCGACTATGAGTCTGATATCCTGGGTTGGGAATCCGATTGTTTGACTTAGAGGGTGAAACTTTAAACAACCAAACGATAGGGAAACAAATCCCCTAGGGAAAGGGGTGTTCAGGAAAAGTAAATGCACGGGAACCCGATGAATGATGAGTATGCAACACCTTGGTAGTTGTGAATGATGAGAGAATAAATAGTCATTTTACTAACACAATGTTTGTTTGTATCTTAAATCTGAGTCGTTTAAGATGCAACGCTCTACTCATTTGAGAAAACAAGGGGGCCATGCATTGTTATAGAATGGAGAGTTAATCCTCTTATTAAAAATATTCTATACCAATCCCACTATTCCAAGAAGGCTATTATTGGTAAATTTAGATGTACAAAAGAAAAGGCTCTTACCTATAAACATAAATTAATCATATAATGTGCCTAGAGATAAAAGGAAAGAAGAAAATATTTACATAGCGTAGATCCTTTATGAAAGACATTTTTTTTTTCTTAAGCCTTGATATATAGTTAAAATGACTCTGGAAAATGTTAGAAGAGAAATGATTTGGCACAAAGGCAAATGCTTACCAAGTATGCATACATATTTTTTTTAAAATAAGAAATATATTAGACATAAAGGTTAACTTGTTAATCCCACATACACTCGAGAGAAGGAAACGAGGGGCGTTCAAGAAAGTACAACCTAGGAACTTGATGGATGATCACTATGTGTCATCAGGATACTGGTGAGTGCTAAAAAAAATAAAAATAGTTGTGTTTACTTACTAACACGATAGTCCTTTGTGTGTATAAATTGGATTCGATTGAGAATCAACACTCTTCTTATTGAGGAAAGAAAGGGGTAGGCAATTGTTGGAGTACGGTGGGTTAACTCTTTTTAATTTCCATGATACCAATTCCATTATGCTTAACAGGTTGATATTGGTAATCTAAAAGTACCAAGGTAATCTAAATGTATTAAGGGATAAAGGGAATAGGCCCTTAGTTATAAATATAGAGAAATTGTATTAAGGTATATATATATATATATATATATATATTCCTCGAAGAAGAGAATGAAGAGAGAGAAAAAAAATGAGAAAAGGAAAAAGGTTTTAGACCCTTTATATCAACCTTGGGTATGGTCTCAATACCTTAATATAATAAAAAAGGGTTAATATAATGCTCTCAAGCATAAAGGCAAAAAAGTGAACCAAGCATGCATAAATGCATAAATTTAATTAAGGGTTGAAAAATTAATAAGAGAAATGAAGCTTAAAAAAATAAACATGTGACAAGTTAGGAGATCGTTATTTTATCATAAAGGTTATAACATAAAGAGAATGTGTATAGTTGTAATTATCCCACATGCGTTGGAAACAAAGGAAACGGGGAGACTACCATCTTTAAAAGGAGGAATGCAAGGAAGGAAAAGGGCAATGAGGAAAGTTCTTAGATATTTCACCGAGGGATCGTGGGTGGAAATCTTGGAGTTTTGGCATATTCATCATGATGGTCAGTTGTTTTGGGTTTTGTGCTTTGTTTTCTTTTCCTATGCAAAATCGGTATTAAGGAATTTTCGCTTTATTTGCCTTGTATGTATTAGGAAATGTTATTTTGCTTATTATTGGATGCTTATCAATGGCAAAGCCTCCATACCTATGCAACATAATGCAGCATGTTTGCACAAACAAATAGTTCATCTCTGGTTGAAATGCTATATATCTTTTCTTTAACTTTACATCTTGGGGTTTATATTCTAAATGATTTATATGTTGAAGTATGAGATCTGATCAATTTGCAATGTAAACCTCCGTCTTGAAGTTCTGGACTTAGATCTGAAAAGATTTTGGTATCATCGACCACAGTTTTGAACCTTTACTTTTTGAGCCCGATCTAAAGTTTTGAAGCGCATAGTCTGCCTGTGTCTATTTGCAGACCCGAATTATGTATTTGAAGTTTTTTTTTCCAGATTTGAGATCTTTAGTCTGCCTGCGTTTCCCTTTTGTCTGATTGGAGCTGTGATTTTTATCTCAAAATAAGATCTAGCAGTCTGCGTTTAAAATACTGGGAACCCCAATATATATTGTGTTTTAGATCGCCTTGAAGCGATTTTATAAAACTCACTCTGACAGATGATTCCTCGTCTTGTCAGTCCAATAGATCCAACCGCTATTAAGGGGAGGAATGGTATGCTTTTTTTTTTGCTGGCTTTGAAACCTGCACGCTAGCATGCTATGCTGCTGTGGATTTGTTTCTATTTTTTTTTTATAAGAATGATGATATGAATATGTTAGCTACAAGAATTAGAATGTCGATAATTTGAAATGTTTTGATTAATAATAATTTGATGATTGACGGTGTGGTGTCCAATTTCTTTGACTGAGTTATAAATTGAAGGTAATTTGAATGATATGTGGAACAATGCATAATATTTTACATTCACTGGTCCAAAAAGAATTGCTAGTCCCGACCATTTTGGTCTGACCTGCAGAGTATTGAAGATGAGATCTCTGTCGTTCCTTAAGTTTTCCCTTTTACCGAATGTGAAATCGCAGGGGGAGAACTCCCACGGTGTATGTTTTCTTGCTTATAGATTTATATGCTCCTTGTGAACTCACCCAACATAATGTTCATTGTACGCTATGGTTATATCGACTGAAAGTGAAATCACCGAGGTTTATTCTGTCCCTTATGCCGAAATCGATCCATTGCTCATTATTTTGTTTGTTTGAAGGAATGAGGGTGCTAGGCGTTCCTCATAGGGGAATTCAATGCTTGGCAATGTATGAGATTGTGTCATTACCATCGATTCACCTCATACACGATCTATTTGGATCTATGATTTACAGTGTATAGGTACATATTCATGCCAATAGTGTTATGTTTAGAGCTGTCCACCGACAGAGTCTTAAGCTGTTATGATGCTAAACTCTAGAACAATTTATTATGCTAATGAAGACTTAACTATAGAGCTGGTAATTATTCTAATGGCGATCTTGCTAGAAGTGTGAATCATATGTTGTGTTTTGTAACATTGCCTCCGATTCAGATCCGGCTAATGCAGAAAATCGTGATCCTCATAGAGATCTGGAGGATACGTTGTATCTTGATCAGCATGGAAGTCCTTTTAAACCGAACTGCTATGTATAGCCATCGAGGTCATTAATAGACCCAGGCATTACCTAACCATTTGAGTGATTTTTCCCTTTCCAGATCTGATGTTTACTATAAGAGCTCAACGACCTTGCATATTGTAATTCTTTAAGATGGATAATATTATATGACATGACATCGCTTTGGTGGACATAGCCCAGGGACTGGGTGAACCATGTTCAGTCTCCTTGTTATGTGCTCATCTTGTTTTCATCTTATGTGTTATGTTGTCTTTCATCTTATATGCTATGGAGGTATTTCTTTGTATATTCCTTGAATGTGCTTTATCTTATGATTCTGGTGATAATGATTAAGAAGGATTGTTAATTTGATACGCCTTAATGTAGAATGAAAAACTAGAGTCATTGAATGGGGTCCTTGCCCAAGGTATTAGAAATACTAATTCTTGGAAAAGGTTGGCTGAAAGTAACACTACTATCTTATCTGATTGGTTTACACTGTGTTTTAGTTTTTGTGAAGGCCTCCATTTTATTTGCAGCATTGAAGCAGTGACGAAAAAAGAGTTATATAACATGAAGATGTGGCTGTTGTGTTCTTACAACCTTATATTTCTTAAGATTGACCACAAGTATCAAACTAACGACATTGGCTACTTGAATGTTTCAGTAAAGAAAGTGTAAAAACCCTCACCATATACCCAATCGCAGGGGAACGAACTAAGGGAGACATTACATTTCTTTTTATATTTGAAGAGGTAAGTTGGAATTATGTAAAGAATACTTTTTAGATAGTTTTTTTTGAAATGCTCGTTCGAATTATATAAATAATATTTTTAATTAGTTTTATATTTGAAGAGGTAAATTGGGATTATGTAAATTATATTTTTAAATAGTTTTTAACTTAATTAGTTAGGCAGTTGCAACTATATCAATTATATTTTAAAAGAATTTTTTACTGTTTTAAAACTGCAACAATGTTTCAATTATCCTCCTCCTTTCATATGATTTATTTAGATATATATTTTTAATTGGTTTTTTACTTTCTTAGTTCCCAACAATGTTAAAGTTATTATTCTCCTTGCATATACTTTATTTTGAAATTATATATTGGTAGCCTGGTAGGCCTCAGTTTCCCTCCTTCTCCTTGCACAGTTGTTTTACGAGTATAGCTAGCTTTCAATGCTATTGATGACGGAAGAGCTAACTTTTCCCAGAGTTATAAAGAGGGATTTAGGGCTTTGTTCCAATGCATGAGGCTAGGTGAGTTTTCAAATCAGTCTTTGTAGCAGAAAGTTGTATATATTTTTATTTTGATAGGGAGCTATAATTGGACTATAATTACTCTATTTTATAAGATTTGTACACATTTTTTATAACTAAAAAATATTATATGTAAAATAACTAGGTTAGGTTAGTATTTGTTTATGAAATTTATAATAAATTTAGTGTTATTATATCATTGTTGGCTATGAAATACGTAATTTTTTTAGTTTTAATTGATATTTTATAATATTTTATAATGCAATTTATCATTTTTAATTAGTTTTGTATAAGTTATTTTTTTATATAGTTGTTTTTAAAGCACACTTTTTAGATGTGGTTTTCGTTTGAGTTAATTCTTTTGGCTTGGTCTAATTTTTGTATATAGGTGGTTAATGGTTAAAACTTACAGTGTCTGGAAAAAGAAAAATCCAAGTCACACTTGGAGACATGTATGGATGGAAAAACGAACAAACTTCCAATATTCAAAATGATTCAAACACAAGCGAAGAAGTTTATAATACTCAATTGTAGCAACAAATTGATGAAATTTTTGGAAGTTTGTTTGATGAAGAAACAAATAATACTCAATTGTAGCAACAATTTGATGAAATTTTTGGAAGTTTATTTGATGAAGAAACAAACGAAGTTGAAGAAGAGGCTGATAATCATAAGAAAATGAAAGTGCAAACAAAAAGAAAAATTCGTATGGAATGGTTAGATAAGTTTGTCTCGTTGAATTATGTGAGGTATGATGATAAAATATATATTAAATGTAGTTACTGTGAGAAGTATAGGATGGGTGGACCATGGGGTCTAGGAAATGGTTCTACAACATTACAACATGATGCTCTTGTTACTCATGAAAAATCACTAGTACATAAAGATGCTAAGGCAAGATGGATTTGTGCATTAGAGAGAAATATGAATCTAATTCTAGATCATGTTAGACAAGTGGAAAATGCTAATAAGGAAAGAGTTATTTCTACCATGAAAATCTCATATTTTGTGAGCCAAGAAGATTTATCTTTATCAAAGTATGAAAAACTAAGCAAATTTCTCATAGATGCAAAAACACCAGATATGCCAAAGTCTCAAGACTACTCTTCACACACAAACCATAAATCAACAAACGATTTTATATATTGCATATAAGGACACCTTGAAGAGGTTCAGATAAAAAATATGATGGATAGTCCTTTCTTCTCATTAATGGTTGATGAAAGTACCGACCGAAGCTTAGAGCAACATCTTGTTGTATATGCTACATATTTAGATTCAAAAGGTCTCGGGCCACCCATTTCACAGTTTATGAAGCTGAAAAATGTAATGGATGGAAAAGGAAAAACAATATATGATAGCATCAAACAATAAATAAATGATAGAGGACTTCATTATAAAGATTTGATAGTTGTTTCTACAGACGAGGCTTCAACAATGATTGGACATGAAAATGGCTTTGTCTCACATTTGAAAAAAGACACTCCAAACCTTATTACAGTTCATTGTGTAGCTCATCGGGAGTCTCTAACAGCAGCAGATGCCTCTAAAAAAATACCTGAATTATTATATGTTGAAAAAATTGCAAACAAAGTATATTCATGGATTCCAAACTCACCAAAGAGAAGCAATGAACTCAATGATTTGCTTAAAGTCCTGCAAATTGATGTTCTTGAGAGCTACAAATACACACTGTGAGATGGTTATCAAGGGGAGAATTTATTATAAGGCTTGTGAAGCTTATTTGAGCAATCTTAACATTGTGGAAAAATGAAAGAAAAACTTCATCATGGTATGATAAAACATGAATTTATTCCATTCAGTTTTGTTTGCATATGCTTGCTGATGTGTTGGGTGAATTAAATAAGTTAAACAAGACTTTTCAAGCAGAAAATGTAGACATTACAACTATTGGGTTGGCTCTTGAATTAACTATAAGTACATTGTCAAGATGGTTTTTGAGAAAAGAAACATTTGCAGAAGGTACAACTTACCTTTGAAAATTTCTGTGTGATTCACAATATGGATACATTGAAATTAAAGATGAAGGAGTACTCATAGATAGACATGAGTTGCAATATATCTCTATTCCAACTATGGATATTGATTATAATGATAGGAAACAAACAATGAAACCTCGTATAGAAGGCACACAAGAGACTTGTCAGCAACTCACAGAGGCAATATTGAGTCTCTCATAGACTCTTTGAATGAAATATTTCCTGATCTTCATCTTTTTAAGGCAGCAAAATTGTTTAGTCCTTGTTATTATCTGGAAGAACGTCGCAGCCGTGAGAAAAATTCAGAGCGTTGGCTTTCTAAACTATTTCAGCATTTGCAACATACCATATCAAATGAGGTGAGAAATTTACATTTGTTTGATGTTAAAGCTTGCAAAAGAGAGCTGCACCCTTTTGTTGATTCATTAAATCTAGCTTGTGAGGGATTCTCAATGAAAGAAGCATGGAAGGTCTTTCGTAACACAAAACAGTGGCACACAAATTATCCTCATATAATGAAATTATGGCAAGCTGTACTCACTATTTCTGCAAGTACAGTGGATTGTGAAAGAGGATTTTCTAAACAAAATATTATTAAGGACATTTGAAAATCAAGGCTAGGATTGGATACACTAAATGCGCTAATGAGGATATCTTTATATGGACCTGAATTATCTACTATTGATTGGAATGTAGTTTATGAAATATGGAGAGATACAAAGTCAAGAAGACTTCTTGACTCCTTTGAGAGTTGGGAGTTCTTCCTAATATTCTCAAGCCAGTTGTGTTTATTTTCTGTAATGTCCCTATTGTGTCGCCTTAATTATTATGATTACGAATGTGTATTGTACTTGCTTCTGGTGAGGAGCTCAAGGCCAAGGCCCCACCAGAAGCAAAATCGTGCAGCTTATGCAAGTTAATTACCTAAGTGATAAGCTTAGGAGACTTGAGACTTCAACGAAACTTAAAACGACTGGAAACTAATCCACTTGGGAAGGGAAACAATAAGAGGAAACTTGGGGGGGGGGATAAAAGTAACGGAGTATCATCGCGGTGTTGACAAGGGAACCCACCACTGTCCTCACCTTTGACCTTAAACCACTTATTAGTTTTCTCACACGCTTAATTTGGTATTTTACTTTTGCGGACAAGCGAGCCTAGGGCTCGGTCATGAGGAAATTATCACATAAAGGGGGCATTTAAGTATGACATATAAATTATACAAGAAGATCGAAATATGGGTTTAGGAGGAATAGAAACCCTTGCCCCGATAATGTTGCTTCCACCACCATAGTCAAGGGTATCGGAAGGTAGGAGACATGCATATTAAATATAAAAACATATATGTACATATAAACATATAGATATGGAATAAATTTCATTATAATAAAGGAAGAATTATATGGTGAAAGAAGCTGAACGTGTTACAATAGTGAAGCTCCTTAAACAAGTCGAACACCATATAATAAAGGGAATTGTATATATTATATATATATATATACATATTGGAATTAATACCTGCAACACATTTTCATGTAAATACATATATATATGTACATTAATACACATATATAAGCTTTATAGAAAAATACTCATAGTCGAGGGAGTATTAATTTATCTTGATTATAGTCGAGGGTTTTTAGGACGGGTTAACAGTTCGTCAGTCACCTTTTAAGGAGGCGTTACTATTATGGCATTAACTATTGGGAAGCGTAGATTGTGGTGGGGTTAATTACCTCCCTCATAGCCACCAATTATGGAGACGTTGCTGGAACTCTTAATCGTTGATTATGGACGTGTTGAGGAGTTACCTGGTTATATATTTTTCCTGTTGAAAGCCATCGGGGAAAAGGAGAAAAAGGGTACTCAGCCTTTTATTCTAAGAGGAATCTATGCTTGTGGAGAATAGGGAAAATATACCTGCGCTTCCATGAGCAAGATATTTGTGCTTTTAGGGGACCTATGCAGGATGAGGGGGAGGATCGACCTCTAAGTGTGGAGAAGGACGTTTGCTACAAGCTAGTTTTTCTCTGGTGTGTTGTGGACGAAGAACAAAATCGACCTCTTAGTGTTTGGAATGAGGAAGTGCCTATGCCAAGGGTAAGTGCATTATTCCAGGATGTTTACGAGCTGAGTAAGGTCCTATTCAACCTTTATAACTGTGTTTTTATAGAGGTACTGATCACCATCACAGTGCGACTCCAGGGTTGCACCTTGGTTTTGATGAAAATGATTAATTTGTTAGCGTTTGAAAAGCCCTCTCATTTTGGTGTGGCCGATTTAATGACAAACCTAGAAATAAGATTCATGTCGGACATTGTGTCTCGCTGAGTAGCGATCTAGCCTCCCCAAAATCGTATTTTGGATTTTGGCTGAATTTAAATGAACCCTAGATGCGTTCTGAATTGGTTTTGACTGGCTGAATTTGAATGAAACCCTCTGTGTTAAATCAGTCGAGCAATCATGTGCCTTGCATTTTAGTGCAGTCCTTGGATTAAACCAAGAAGCGAGGTGACTGGGTTATTGAAATCTGACTTTTGTGAAAATTCCATTGTTTGGGGTTGGGTCTAAGGTTTAAAACATAGATACTTTTCTCCTTGGAGCAAGCTGGACCCAACCTTTTAGTTGACAGAAGGAAATCACTTTGATAGTTGGCGGACAGAAGCAATGGGTGTAAGGGAACAATTTTCTGTTCTTCGGTACTCCTCACGCGATAGGTATGATAAATCATACAAAGTAAAGTTGAATGGATATCTCCATCAGTTTGCGATATCAGGTGACTGGTCGCTTCAAGGAGAATTACATTCTACACATTTGTGGAAGTTCGTCTCCCTTACTCTTGATAAGCTAAATCGCACTGCTTATGAACCCTTCCGATGCTGAGATTCTACCTTTGGGATATTTTCTTTCGTTTATATTTTTTTTCACTCTGACCCATCGATTATGGAGGAGTAAAGGCGATGCTACCTTTGTTTTGATTGTGTTTCCTGGGACGGTTGGCTGGGTAGGACCAGACACTATTTCGCCCACTTGAACTGGGAAAAACCCACAACCCATTTTTTTTCCCGACTCAAGAAAATTCAGTAAAAACCGAACTGTTTTATATGGACACACTCATATAAAAATAATTTAAGTGAGTTTAATTTATTTTGTTGCTCGGATAGCTGTGGGGAACTTTAGTTAAGATAAAAAGGAAAGGGCACAATGGATGGATAATAATGCATCATCCGATCTTTGTTAAAAAGTCTTTTACTGAATCAGTCAAAATCTACATAACCTTGCAGCCTCATTTCATCACCTGAGACATATTTCATGCCATATCCAATTGTACCGCATAGGTACTTCAACACATGCTTTGTCGCAACCCAATGTGCATGTCTCAGCTCAACCATAAACTAGATCAGGGTGCTCACTGTTGATTGAGTTGTCATTGATGCCAACATGGGACTTGCAGTGGCCCCTCAGGTTGTCATTGATGCCACCAAGGTCCCCTACAATGGAGAAGCTTTATGAACATGTATGAGTTGATGATGGACACTTTCACAGGTTTGGTATGGGGTTTGGTCACCCTTTACTCACACACAGTGGCCAGTTGCATGATAGCTTAATGGTTGAGTGATCGGACATACCCACACATGTGGTAGCTTGGGCTTTGGAGCCCATTCATTGAAGGTGTGTTCTTTGTAGCACATGGTGGTACAAATGACCCATTATGTAGTCATTTGTTGAAGAGGTCATGAATCCCACTACTTGCACTTGATGAAGACCTTAATGCCCTTGTAGCTCGTGATGGGGTCATGGAACCCTTGGAGATGGTCATTATGCATGAGAAGGTTTGGAACCCACATACATGGTGGCATGACGACTCTTGGACGTTATATGATCATGATAGAGCTTGAATGTACCTTTGTACTTAATAATGGAGTTTTATGTGATGGGATTGAAGTCAATGAAAATCATCTTGTTTAAATATTATATGATATCTTTGAAAGAGTCCTTGAATCCCTTGCATATGGTGCCTTGGGTCTTGAACCCACACACTTCGTAGCTTGTTGATGGTGATTGTTGGTGATATAGCTCTTGGTTCCACAAAAGCACTTGAAGATGCCTTCAAGATGAATTCAAGCCAAATTTGATGTCCTGCAAAAATTGAATAATTTAAGGGTATTAGTTCAAGTAATTGAAAATAAGCCCATCATAGGGAGATAGTCCTCATCAATCCATTTCCATTGATATGTGAAGTGTCTCGTAATTCCTTACGGATGATGAGTTTTGATGTTTTTAAGTTAATGTATTAATTTGCCCCTTTACAAGTAGGTCGACCTGCTAAAAGAATTCAATTAATTTTTAATTAAAACTACTACAAGTCGGCTAGACAAGTGAATAAATCCTCCGCAACCTATATAAATAGAAAATAAAAGATTTCATTTGTTCATCAATCAAGTCTCTCTTTGATATTTCGCAACTCTTGGAAAAAAGTGCGAAGCTTTGTGGAGGAGAAATTTTTGGGCATCTTTGAGGATTGAAGAGATTCACTAAAATTGACATAACTTTCTCATATGGAATCAGAATTATAGAATTACAAAGTTTGTTGCAAGGGCTATGTGATGGCATGATCTAGAGTTTCTTTTGGTCCGTATCTTGTTTTTTCATATTGTGATCTTCGAAAAGGTATGGCTCATGCTTTTCGGTTTCTCTTGTGTTGGCATGATGACTATGAGTCGATCCTTGAGCAGCAAGTTTGACAGGTTAATGACAGGGACAAGTTAATGACAATGAGCAGCAGATGATTAAGTGGTATAAGTGTTTCTTGATTATCAAGTTGAACCTTGCAACATTGGGGATTGGATTTCTCAACCCTTCCTCAATTGGACCTGAGAAAACCAAGTTGGTTTCTTGGATTAGGAGTTGATGCACTCTGTATCAGTTGGTGTTGATTGTAATCGCGAAAATTGAAGTCTTCCAAGTACAATACATAAAACAAGTTTACCAAACAGATGTTGTGTTCTCTTTTGTTGTGTTACTTGTTATGATTTATTTATCTAGTTGATAAACATGCTTATGATTCATGGTTGATTCGTTAATGGATGCTTATGCAATGATGATGTAATTGGTAACATAATGCATTGATGAACTCTGCTTGATTAAATTGATAGAAGTTGAAAAGGTTTTTAATTGCCATCACACTGATTCGTGCCCCACCCCCCTTGCCTCTCAGTGTGACCAGTTTGTCCAATAATTGATATTAGAGCAAGCCTTGCAAGCTTGAAGGAGATCTGTGGACACACAATCAAAGCAAAAGCACAATTCTCAAGCAATGATGTTCCAGTACTTGATGTGACAGGTTATTTCGGTTGGAGGAGCAAGATGAAAGCCTGCCTGAAGCAGTTTGTTTGGGAGATTGTGATCAATCCACCCATTCCATCCAATAACAAGGTCAAGTCAGGTGCACAGAAAGAAGCTAAGAAGGACAACACCACTGCCTTAAAGTTCCTCATGGATTGACTTCCTAACTTAGTTAAAGAAAGTGTAGGGGAATTCACTTCAGTTAAAGACCTATGGTTCAAGTTGGAAAGTGAGTACCAAAAGGCAAGACAAGACATTGTAAAGACGAATCAGGAAATAGAAGTCAAGCCCCCTGAAGATGTCAAGCAAGAAGAAAATAAATAATTGGACTCCAGTAAAGGTATGGATTCTTTTGATTGTGATAGTCGTATATGTGATGAAATTGAAAATATTCTTGCAAAAGATGATGAAGATCTGTCAAAGGCTACAAAATATTGATCTCACACCTTTTTTAATATTGATCTCAAAGCCAATTGGTTCATGAACACAATAAATCTAAATAGAGTGACTTCATTAGGTTTAAAAGGAGAACCTTGGATTCTTTCAATAAATATCAACAGAAGACCATGATACTCACAGAATTGCTTGTAAAACTTAAGCACAAGGATGAAGTATTGCAAGATCAGCTAGAAGACAAGAAAGATGAAGTTGAAAGACTAAACACTGAGTTGAGCAGTCAAGTAGAAGAACAAGAAGAGCCTAGAGAAGATTCAGAAGAACTTGAAGAAAAAAGGAAGACTAATGTTGATTTGAAGACTCAGCTAGAAGAATCCAAGAGGATGGAGGAAGTCTTGAGACACTAGTTAGATGGAAAAGAGAAGACTTTCCAAAAGCTGGAGATGGAGGTAGTTGGTATCAGAAAAAAGGATAAGAAATCTGATGCATATGTCAAGTTCAAAAACAGTTCAGTCATCTTGGATGATATCTTGGATTGTCAAATATCTCCATTTGACAAATACGGTCATGGCTTCAACAAGGAAAGAGGAAAATATGTGGTTGGCACATGGTCTCCTAAGACCCCTCAAGCAAGTCCTTCTATGTCCAAGAATGAAAGCAAAGATCCTTGTCAAGCACTTGGACAACACAAAGAAGACTTCAGAAGATCAGAAAGACGTCAAGAAGTTGGTCCCACTCCTCAATACAAATTCAAAAGAGAGACAACTCCAGGATGGAATCAAGCATCTAGGTATGAAAACAATTTCAATGGTTATTGTTATGCATGTAATGATTTTGGTCACAAAGCTATGGATTGTAGATTCAATGATAAAACAAGTGTTGGAAGTTCCAACAACACAGTCAAGTGTTGGACATGTAACCATGTTGGTCACATAACTGCATATTGTCATATTATGAGATGTTATAGTTGCAATGGCTTTGGGCACAGAGCTCAAGATTGTGTGAATTCAAAAAGACAACCTATGAGAAATTCCTCATACACATCCGCGAGAGAAGCTTATGGACCATGGAAGAAGAATGCAGGAAGAAATACAGCTCACAAGACAAATGCCCATAACCAAGGACACTCCCAGGTATGGATGGAAATAATGAATCGTTGAATGGGAATGAAGTGGATCAATGCAAAGAAGATGGTCACCATATGGAAAGCTAAGTCTGAGGTCTCTCAAAGACATTGGAGCACCTTGATTTCATGGAGTTTGGAGCAAGAACTCAAAGGTGAGAGAGAGAAACTGATGGCTCTTTCATTAAAGCAAGTCAGATCCCTTGATCATGATATAGCTATGCATGTTGATACGGGGAGCAGTGATAAATTAACTAATTTCATATACAAATATGTGGTCACCCTTTTCCATCGATGCCAAAGGGAGAAATGAAAATAAAAAGCAAGAGCATGATCATAGTGGGGGCATGAGTTGTTGTCATCAATGACAAAGGGGGATATTGTTCGTTTAGTTGTCATTGATGTCAACATGGGACTTGTAGTGGCCCCTCAGGTTGTCATTGATGCCACCAAGGTCCCCTAAAGTCACACAAGCTTCATAAATAGGTATGATTAATGGAGGACACTTTCACAGGTTTGGTATGGGGTTTGGTCACCCTTTACCCACACACAGTGGCCAGTTGGATGATAGCTTGATGGTTGAGTGATTGGACATACCCACACATGTGGTAGCTTCGACTTTGAAGCCCATTCACTGATGGGATGTTCTTTGTAGCACATAGTGGTACAAATGACCCATTATGTCATCATTTGTTGAAGAGGTCATGAATCCCACTGCTTACACTTGATGAAGACCTTGATGCCCTTGTAGCTCGTGATGGAGTCATGGAACCCTTGGAGATGGTCATTATGCATGAGAAGGTTTGGAACCCACATACATGATGGTATGATGGCTCTTGGACATTATATGACCATGATAGAGCTTGAATGTACCTTTGAACTTAATAATGGAGTCCTATGTGATGGGATTGAAGTCCAACGAAAGCATCTTGTTTAAATATTATATGATATATTTGAAAGAGTCCTTGAATTCCTTGCAGGTGGTGCCTTGGGTATTGAACCCACCCACTTCGTATCTTGTTGATGGTGATTGTTTGTGATGTAGCTCTTGGTTCCCTCATATTGTCCTCAGAGGTTGGTGCATGTAAAACAACAAGTTGGTGCCTGTAAGGGATTGGTCTTTATGTCTGATTGGTTTCAACAATATCAATGAGTAGGTGCTCACACTTCGAGAGTGGTATCTCCCAACATTATTTGTAATAAGAAGATTATCTATATATATAAGTTTTCTCTATATACTCTTTTGCGCAGTGTCCTTTGTATTGCAAATTGTTTATGATACATGGTATATATGTTAATGAAATATCGCATGGTATAACAATGTTTAAAAAGATAATAAGTGCATGATGTTGAAAAGTCACTTTGACTCTAAAGTGAATTAATTACTCATCTCGAGTATTTAATAAAAGGGTCATGTCACTTTTCCCTTTTAATGACTTAGGCACAATGTCACTAAGGGAACACTTCGTTGGTATAAAATTCATTGTCTCAAATTTCATACCATTGTCTCCTCCACCTCTTTGTCTCTCAAAGGAGATATGACTTATCCATTTCCCATACTCACTCCCTCAAAAACATATGGCATACCATCCTCCCCAGCCACTTCCCCCTCCCAATCCAACCTTGACCCCAACTCCATGGTTTCCCACATATCCACTCTCTATGATATTCCTAGACAGTACCGAATTCGGGTTTTCTCTCCACCCTCCTCATGTTGCTTATTTTCAGATAGTAACATCAAAGAGGTCATTTGGGCGATGAACTATAGCAAATCACTTTTCTCTCCATTAAATAATTTTCTTTCAACTTCCACTTAAATTTATTGAAAAGTCACTTTGACTCTAAAGTGAATTAATTACTCATCTCAAGCATTTAATACAAGGGTCATGTCACTTTTCCCTTTTAATGACTTAGGCACAAAGTCACTAAGGGAACACTTCCTTGGTATAAAATTCAGCAGTTGTCTCAAAATTTCATACCATTGTCTCCTCCACCGCAAGAAACGCCTCTTTGTCTCTCAAAGGAGATATGACTTATCCATTTCCCATACTCACTCACTCAAAAACTTCTGGCATACCATCCTCCCTCGCCACTCCCCCCTCCCATCCAACCTTGACCATGACTCCATGGTTTCCCACCTATCCACTCTCAATGATAGTCCTAGACAATACCATATTCAAGTTATCTCTCCACGCTCCGCATGTTGCGTATTTTCAGATAGTGACATCAAAGAGGTCGTTTGGATGATGAACTATAGCAAAGCAACAGAAGAGGAAGGATTTCAGGCAAAGTTCGTTAAGCACAACCTTCATGCTTTGGTTTCATACTCGATTGATCTCTTCAATGACGTGGTTCGTACAAATTTTCCTTCGGCCTGGTTGCATCACATGATTCACCCTGTTACACTTCTGCCATTGTATAGTGTTCTAACAATTCATTTGGTAGAGGGGACTTTAAAAATTCAAGTGTGAGCTTCCTGTATGTTGTTGGCCATGGCTCGACCCCTTGATTTTTCTCTTGGCAGTACTATGGCTTAATGGCATTGTTAACTACCCTTTTGGGGGCTTTTTAGCCCTGGGGTTGGTGTCTAGGGATTCCAAGGGTAAGCCATTGGGTCACATGACCACCACCCTTTTGATGTCTTGAGAGGGACTATGCTTCCTCTAGGGAAGTCATCCCCAAGTCTGCCACCCCTCTCACACCCCACTTGGACCTTCTTTGTAGATGATATTACCCACCTCTTAGCAAATCGACCGCTTGATGTCTTCATGATTTTTTCAAGCCTCAAGCTAAGGCAAGGGGGGCACTTCGGGACTTTATTCATCATTATGGGCTTAGTAGGGGCATGACGTATCTCCTTCGGTTCACTCTTGCAATCACAGTGAGGACTTGGATTGCTTATTTTAGTATATTTTATCATTTTATGTTGGTTTTAGGGCTTGGTCCCCAACGTGTGGGTTATGCCCTAATTTTGTTTTATTTTGGAATATTTTAATATTATATTGTTTTAATTTGAAATTGACATGTAGGCTTGATAAAAAATTAAAACCTTGTGCTAAAGTGGATATAAATATCCATTCGCTTTTCATTTGTAAGACTCGGGATCAAAACATCATGATGTTACTTTTTTGCCCTAATTGGGCTCTCTAAAGTGATGTGCACCTCTTGGATGACTTTGTCTTTTGCTTGAAGTGTAAATTGGAGTATTTTCTAGGGTTTCTATGCACATGCAAGGTTGATGCTAGCATTGTGAACTAACACAAGCTCAAGGAGTGATTTTCATTGTAAAGTTGGTGAGTTTATGCTTCTTTGATGATTGAATGGTGGTTGTAATGCTGCATTTTTTCTGATTTAGGGCTTCTTACCAGCCTTTCACCAACATTTGCATGGTAGGAAACGTCCCATTGAGGGATTTTTCTCTTGTTTGGGCCTTGGATCTATGATCTTGCCTAAATTAGGCTCCTTCAACAAACCCTGGAGGTTTTTGTTGGAAACCCTAGTTTGGAAGGGAAGAGAAATTGTCCAAGAGGAAGGCTAATCACCATCCCTCTTGCCCTAGGGTTTGAATTACTATTCTTAAAACCCCATTCTTTTCATATTTTTCAGTATTTTCATGTGTAAATAGTAAATATTGCATTTACATGGTTAATTTAGGTCAGCAATCTTATGTTTCAGAAAACTCTTAAAACTAAAAAATTTCCAAAAATACAAATTGTTCAAATTTCCAGGACTCCCTTCCTAAAAACTCAGCCTACCAAATAAGCCCTAAAAAACCCTAAGGCATCACCCTCAGCCTGTTGCCCTAAGCCTGCTACACAAACCTGCAAAAAATCCCTAAAGAGGTCATCAAATCAGAAAACACTAAAAAATTACAAAAATTCAATTTCCAAAAAAATTTCAAAATTTTGAGGCACCCTAAAATTCTGACCTGCCATTTTAGCCTTGGAACCTTAAGGGAATTTTCATTGGGGCTATTTTTTACCATCAAACCCTAACTGAGCTGCAAAATTAGTTAGTCTAGGGTAAAATTTTGAGGTCTGGGCAGAATTTAAGTGCTCGACTATTTTCGGCTTACTGGTTCAGTCACCTCCTGGCTAGAACGAGCCTGTTTGAGACTTTGAAACCCTTTTACAGTTGACTTCTGGACTGATTTTCTCCCTGCAAAAGCATCAGACAGTGGTTAAGGTTGCTACCATGTCAGGCCTAGTGCAGAGCTTGTTCTTCTTCTTCATAAGTAGACCCTTTGAAGAATCCTAAACCTGATATGACTGGTATTGATCGCTAATATTCATGTTTGTTTATAGTGGTGTTCACAGTTAATGAAAATAATGACAATAGTGTTTATAAGCTACACTTTCCATTAAATGTTGATTATTACTAATGATAATTGTCATTTACCACACCTGTCAACTAACAACATTTGTCACTGCTGATAATCAATGTTTATGGTATGCAATAATATTCTATTCAAGTGACTGTCTAAAAGTGCTGATAAAAAGTTTGCTTTGATAGCGTTCTTATGCCCGAGTAATACTTGTTCCTGAATGAGGTGACGCTACTTTACTATTGCTGATATTTACTATGATACTTCACCTTTTCCATCTTAACAACTTGAAGTGATTTACGTGCGGTCATCAGATTGGTTTATACACATCTGATATTGAATAATTATAGACAACTTTTAATTGTTGAATGCATTGCTTATATATGGTCGCAGTTCATTCGGATGGTTAGTCTAATCTTTATTATGCATATGCTTAGCGCTGTGTTGCAGCTGCAACAAATCTCCCCAAATTTATTAAAATTTTGGGCCCCCTTTCCCTGATTTAGCATTATTTGTTGATTTTGGAACTCTTGAGCCTTTGAGCACGTTGTTTTTTCAGTGGCTTTGAATTTTGATTTCCGATCTGTTTGAAATTTCCATGTTGGAATGAGTCGCACTCCCTAAGTTTGTGGATTGAACCAGGTGTGTTTTTGGAGGATCGTCGTTATGAAAGTTTGCCAGGTTTCTGTTTGATTAAATTTAAAGCTATCTAAAACTCTTAGCGATTTTTGGCCGTGTTTCTATCTTTGTTGGATTGGAAGCCACTACCTCTTCCTCATCCGCCGTTGTGGCTCCTAAAGCGATTCACCTTTCGATGTCCAAACACTTCCGATGTCCGATGTGATGTATTCCCTGCTCGTGTGCATTAACCTTTATCCCTTTTGTCGTTGCGGCTGGGAAAGTCGTTCCGCGTCCGATGTCCAAAGCCGTCCGACTTCTGATTTAAGTCTCTCCAGCCCGTGTTGTCGCACCACTTTAGCTCTTTTCCCTTTCGCCACTGCAGACAGGAAAGTGTTTCCACGTCCGACTCCAAAACCTTCCGACTGCCGACTTAGATATTTCCCGCTCAAGGCTCAGTCGAATTTCTTTCCAGATTGACAAAGGAGCCGGGCTGTTTTCTTATGATTAGCCGTTTCAGATGGATAATGCTAATGTTTAACACGCTTTTTCAAAGGATAATGCACAGCCATTGACTGCAGGTAGGATGAAATGCCGGTAAGGTCACGAGGAAAAGGACAAAGTTGAAAACAACCAAACGCAGAGCCAAAAGGTCCAGTAATTACTCAACTGCTCGTGAGTACACGCAAAAGAAGAAAGGCATCTGAAGCATGGGGAATTGAAAGGTCATGAACTGGGAAGCAGCCCAAGCGATTGGCTGCAGTAGTTTAAATATTGTAAAGATAGGACTTAGAAGGGGCTTTTTCCCTGAAAAATTTGTAAACTCTTTTGCTTGTAAGAGGAACTATTTCGTTTTACAGTCAGAAAGTGCACTTTTTGCTTGCTGGAGAGAGCGAAATGTGGAATGTATCAATGCTACTAAATAAATAATGTTGAAGAGGAACTATTTCATTTTCAGCTGTGTTTCATTTACTGTAAGAGTATTTAACTTCTTGAACCTATGTTCTTGTTAAGTGTTCTTCAGTATTTTTTGGGATATCTTCCACTGTGAGTAATAAATGTTGTTCATAAAATAATCGGCTATCTGGTTGTTTAAATATCTGTAATCGTTCATGTGTCTTGAATGAAGTACCAGCTATCTCTAACTCTTCATGATGCACGTACAAACGTATTACTCACCAATGAATGATAACTCTGCTCCCTAGGGATAGTTTAGGTAGTTATTTTATTTGTGTTATGTTGTATGTGTTTTTGGATGCCTGCGAACCTTAAGATGAGAGGTAAGAACCTGCGCATCACATTGTGACTGTTGCTTGCATCTTTGGCATCCTGCACTGTTATTTAGGCACTTGCATATCATACATTAAGTTAGAAAATAGCAAAAAAAATCGGTGGGCCGGGCCGCAACCGGTACAGCCTTTGTTTTTGTTACTTTGACCTACGGTAGCCGGATCGTAAACCGGACGGATTCCCTATACCAAATAGTCAACGGGCTAGTTGGGAACGTTGATTGGGGAGAATCCCTTACTGTTGTCGCCTGTGAATTTCCAGGCCCCAACAGTTTTGGCGCTAGAAGGAGGGCTGCTAGTGTATGGCTGGCCGAGGAAACCCGTTTTCCCGAGAATATTCCACCGGTAACAGTTCTAAAAGCAGTGGGTTTCATAATCCAATTCCGGAAGAAAGAGAACATCTATATTCTGTCAGTAACAAAATTGTTAATGATCTGAGAAGGCATACCAGGGCATATGTAAAGAAGATTGGAGGATTGCCAATCATCCTTGAATTGCCCAGAAGAGAGTATAAAAAGAAAGATCGTCCTGTAACCGAAGACTCAGTGTTGGTGGGAGATTGGGAAGAGCTTGTAGAATCTGCTTTATAAGAGGTTGTACTACCTTTGAACCAAGAAGGCCCAGAAACCCCTCACAGCTCTCCTGCTCACACTCCAGTTGGTTCACCTCCTCACTCTCCACCCAGACTCATGGCAGGAGTTAATGCTAATCAACCACCTAACCCACCTAATCCACCTCCTGCATGGAGAGCCAGATCACCATTAAACCTTACACCTCCTTTACATGACCTACCTCAAGCCTTTGACAAGATGTTGCCCAAGTTTGATCCCAATGAGAAAATACTAGTAGATGATCACCTACAAAGATTTTACTTGGCAATTGACGGATTAAGGGCTGGGGAACATGAAGACGTGGTATGCAGACTGTTCCCGCATACCCTTAAAGGAGCCGCAGCGTCATGGTACTTTGGATTGCCGGCTAACTCTATCCCTGATTGGGACACCTTCGAAAGAATGTTCAGAAGTAAGTATGCAACTCAGAAGACTCATGCCGCTCTCATGAAAGGGCTGTGCGCGTTGAAGAAAGAAAGAAAAGAAAAAGTGCACAGTTTCACTCAAAGGTTTGCAGCATATCTCAAGAATTTCTCTGAAACAGATAAGCCTTCAGACAAAGTTCTTATTGAATACTATACCTCAGCTTTAGGCCCTGATTTGGCCATGTTTGCCAAAGGTAGAGCCAAGCCTACTCTAACAGAAACCTATGAGGAAGCAGAAGTGGTGGAAGCTGAAAGAGAGAGCATTGAAGACTATCCAGAACAGTCTGGAGAAAAGGGTATAGGAAGAAAAGCCTTATTGTTTACTAAGCCTAAAGAAGAAAAGTCTCAAGATCTGGAAAATATGGCCAAGATGATGCAGAATCTCTCCAATAAAATCATAGATATGGAAAAAGAAAAGGAAGCACAAAAGTTTTTTAAGCCATATTATAAGAAAAGAGAAGATAACCACCATTCTCAACCGCCTCCTCAAAATACTACATCTATGAACTTGACAGAGGTGGGCTTGGATAATTTTTGCACATTCCACCAACAGCCACATTCTGAGAAGAATTGTCCGTAGTGGATAAATTCGATGACGTTGGTCATGAATCAGCTGTTAGATTCTAGATTGACAGAAGAGGGAAATGAGGAAAGAAAGGAAAATTTTGCTTCCACGTCTACTCAGGAACAGGAAGAGGAAACCTTGGCTTTATGGAATTCTGTCTCACTATTTGATGTTGAAGAAGAAAAGACTCAGGGGTGTAAAGGCATTATGGAAACCAACGTAGCCACGAGGAGCCAAGGGACGGTTAGGGAAGACAGTCTAATACTCCCAAAGATTAGGAGGCTGCAGAGAAATGTTAAGAAGAGATTTCAAGACAAATCATTGGCTGATAAAATTCCAGAGTTCATTGTCACCAGCCAAGATCCTAGGCAGAGTAACGCGCAGGCCAACCCCAGTGAAGAAATTGCTGGAAGACCCCATCTCATTGAGCAGCCCATGGATTATGACGTTGTGGAAGATTTAAAGAAGATAAAAGCGACTGTTCCACTATTCAAAATGTGTAAAGTGCCTCAGCAAAAGGAAACACTGTTGAAAACACTGGAAACATCGGATGAGAAGCTGCCCGCGAGTGACCAACCTCAGGAAGAGGAAGAAATTGGAGAAACCAGCGCTGAAGGTAAGTCTAAAAGCAAACATCCACCTTTCCTCCTCACGTTTGAGATTTTCAATCATAATGTACATAACTGCTTGGTAGACTTAGGGGCGTCAGTAAATGTTATGCCCATATCAGTCTGTAAAAAGATCAATGGGCAGCCTAAGCCGTCCACGTGGAGGGTGGTTCAATTGGACAGAACGGATGTGAAGGTTATTGGTGAGCTGGAAGATGTCTTAGTCCGTCTGGCATCTAATGACAAAGTGTGCCAAGTTATTAACATCGTGGTGGCTGATATACCAGATGCTTACGGTCTCGTCCTAAGCAGAGATTGGTCGGCCAAATTAAATGGATATTTCACCTCAGATTGGTTGTACCTGTGGTTGCCATACAAAGGAAGTCCGAATCAGATCAAGATTTTAAGAGAGCCTCACATGAAGTACAATGTTACTCAACTGGAGGAGAAGAACGTACCAGTGGATTCTGTATTGGGAAACTATTTTATTGAGTTGGAACCAGGTAATTACCAAGCAGAAGAAGCCAGCAACACATCTGATACCCAGCCTGATCTCCTTCGATTCTCACAGGCTGATGAGATTGACTGTAAAATAGTAGACTTAGCAGTAGAAGTAGATTCATTTGCAGTAGTTAATGATTTTTGGACTTTATTTTTCGATGGCTCTAAGACATTAGAAGGGTTAGGGGCTGGCTGTGTCCTGATTGACCCTCAGAAGAATAAACATTTCCTGTCATGTAGATTAGAGTTTGAGTGTACTAATAATACAGCTGAGTATGAAGCACTGGTGCAGGGACTAAAGAAGGCAATTGAATTAAAGGTAAGTAATCTAAAAGTTTTTGGGGATTCTAAAATAATTGTGAAACAAACCCGGAATCAAATACATTGTATTTCTCCCCACTTAAAAGCTTACCAGAATGAGGTATGGGATTTGCTGAAATATTTTAATGCATTTAACATTATTTCAATTCCAAGAATGAAAAACGCAGCTGCTGATCTATTGGCCACATCAGCCGCTAGACTCGTACCCACTAATAATCGATGTTCTGTTGAACTGCTTTTTAGGCCCTCTGTACCTGATATGATTACGAACCTACGAGTGTTCGATGATGACCAGCAGATCATAGAATGTTTAACAAACGATGAGGTGTTTAAAGGAGCGATCATAGACGATGAAGAGCATCAGGCTGAGATGAAATACGATAATTTCATTCCTAAAGGAGTCAGAACGTTGGAAAAAATGTTTGATTTAAATGAAAAATTTAGAAGACCACCCAACATAAAGACACATAGCTCATCGCTATAGTTCGAACTGATAAATTTGGGGACTGAAATGACTCCTAAGTTCGTTAATCTCGACAAAAGCTGTTCGTCAACAGAAAGAGACAAATTTATCAGTCTATTCAAACAATACAAAGACCTTTTCGCCTGGACGTACGAAGACTTGAAAACGTATGATACTAGTATCATCAAACACGTCATCCCCATTAGAGCAGGCGTCAAGCCATATCAGCAACCACTAAGGAAAATGCATCCAAAATTGGAGCTGTTGATCCAGAGTGAAGTGAAGAAACTATTGGATGCTCGAATCATCTTCAAAGTTAGACACTCTGAGTGGGTGTCAAATTTGGTACAAGTAAGGAAAAAATCTGGAGAAATCAGACTCTGCGTGGATTTCAGGAACCTAAACCGTGCATCAGACAAAGATAACTATCCCGTGCCACCCATGGAGCAGCTGCTACAAATGGTTTCGGGTTCTGAATTGTTTTTGTTATTAGATGGCTTCTCTAGCTACAATCAAGTGCTGGTAGCCGAAGAGGATAGATTAAAGACAACGTTCAGAACCAAGTGGGGAACCTTTGCTTACAGGAGGATGCCTTTTGGGCTTATAAATGCTGGGGCAACATTTCAGAGGGCTATGGACATAGCTTTCCGCGGGTTGATTGGCCGAAGCACTGTAGTATACCTTGATGATATTACAATATTCTCGAAGAAAAGGGGAGAACATGCGTTTCACTTGAGGCAAATTTTCGAACGCTGTCGTAAGTATGACATTTCACTCAATCCTAAAAAGTGTGTATTCGCTGTCACGGAAGGAAAGTTGTTGGGCCACATAGTTTCAAAGCAAGGGATCTCCATTGACCCATATAGAATCAAGGCTATTGAACAAATCGCCTTGCCCCATAATAAAAAGGGGATGCAATCCTTCATGGGAACCATAAATTTCATACGAAGGTTTGTGCCTGATTTCGCCGAGACTGTTAAGCCACTGCAGCAGATGGTCAAGCAGAATGCACAATTCAAGTGGACTGAGCTTGAGAAGAATGCTTTCAGCAAGATTAAAACTGCTGTTGCACATGCGCCTTCCCTGAAAAGCCCAAACTTTGATAAAGACTTTATTTTGTATACATTTGCATCCGATGATTCACTGGCAGCTGTGCTCACCCAAAAGGAAGAGGAGGGGGATGAATTCCCAATATCCTTCATGAGTACTGGTCTACAAGGGGCTGAATTAAATTACCCAACCATCGACAAGCAAGCTTACGCAGTATTTAAGGCAGTAAAGCAATTCAGGCCTTATATATTAAAAAATCGAACCAAGGTAATAGTCCCCTACTCGGCTGTAAGATCCCTTCTCATATAGAAAGAGTTAGGAGAAAGAAGGGGCAATTGGGTAATAGCTCTTCAAGAATACGACCTTGAATTCAAGCCAGCCTCTATAATGAAAGGCCAAGGGTTGTGGAAATTGATGACTGAAAGCAGGGACAATGAAGAACAAGCATGGGAGGATGAGGCTGAATTACATGTAATGGATGTATGTCCTTTGTTTACAGCTCCTGAGTCTTGGTATAGAGACCTCGTGCATTACCTGCAATCAGGGTTGTTGCCAGAACATACAAATTCCAAACAAAGAAGAGCTCTGCATCTTAAATCGGCCTCCTATCAACTTGTCGAAGGAGTATTATTCAGAAATAATTATGACGGGGTTCTCCTCAGATGTCTAGAAAAAGAAGATGCGAAGAAAGTAATGTCAGAATTACATGACGGTCCTGCTGGGGGACATTATTCAGGAGACACTACAACCCATAAAATCCTCAGAGCTGGTTACTATTGGCCTACACTCTTCAAGGATGCACATGCACATGTCAGGAAATGTGATATTTGCCAAAGGTGTGGTGGGGGACAGCCTAAAGCAGCAACATCCCTAAAGCCTGTGATGATCACGGAACCTTTCGAGCAATGGGGACTGGATATTATTGGAGAAATAAAACCAAATTCCTCTCTGCAGCACAAGTACATTATGACCTCTACGGATTATTTCACTCATTGGGTCGACGCTATTCCGCTGCGCAAGATAAATGAAGACGAAGTCATCAGTTTCGTACAAGACCACATCATGACCAGGTTTGGAGTTCCAGTTTCGTTAGTTTTTGATAATGCCAAGTATTTTTCATCAATTAAATTGACGACTTTTGCTCATGATAAAGGGATAAAATTGCATTATTCCGCTAATTATTATCCACAAGGAAATGGCTTGGCTGAATCCTCTAACAAAAACTTGATTAGGATTTTAAAGAAGACCGTGGTAGAAAACCAGAGGAGTTGGCACTCAGCATTACCAAATGCCCTTTGGGCTGATAGAGTCACCCCCAAGTCCGTGATTGGAGTGTCTCCATATACCCTCATCTATGGTAAAGAAGCCATCCTTCCTCCCAATATCATGCTTCCATCTTCCATATTAGCCCAAGAGTCTAGGGGATCAGATGATGAAGTTTTACAAATAAGAATATATAATCTCCTAAAAGCAGAGGAAGCCAGATCTAAAGCCAAAGCACGCTTTAAGCTACAACAGGAGTCAGTTAAGAGATGGTTTGACAAGCATAAAGCTGGGACAAAATACTTTGAAGTAGGAGACTTAGTCCTCAAATGGGACCACCCCCATGATGAGAAAGGAAAACATACCAAATTCCAGCAGTTGTGGGTAGGCCCTTTTCAGATTGCAGCCAAGATTGGTCCTTCTACTTACAAGTTGAAAGATTTGCAGGGGTGGGAGGAGAACCTACCAGTAAATGGTTTGGTTCTCAAGCCTTATTTTTCCTGAGTTTGTTTGAATTCTTCTGTCTTGTATATAAATAATTCCTTTAGCTATCTTTTGAGTCATGTTTGTCAGTTTGCTTTAGTTTGAGTTTCTTGTTTTCAATAAAGGGAACGAACTCGTGGTTGCATGGGGAACATCTAAATTTTTGGGAGTGATAAACAAGTTAAGTGATCAGACTGTAGGTTGCTGTTTGCATAAAATAATTTCTTCCAGTTTAGTGTTTTCTCGAATAATTCCGGGTGCATTGAAGTCCTGCTTCACCCCTGTGAAATAAGCCAGACTCAAAGAGTCTAGAATACTATGTTGAGGCTCCATCCACTTCACACTTAAATAGTTCGAAGGAGTGACAACCTAAGACCCATGGAAAGGAGCAAGGTGAATAGTATATTGAATATAAATGATCTCATTCCAAGAAACGAATGCCAATAGGCAAATAAAGAGTCAAAAATTCCTAGGAAAGCATCATAAATCAAAGCAGGTGCTGAATCATGAGTACTAAGTTGCCTAAAGATCCTCTCCGTCCGTGAGCTGAAACTTAAAATATACCACTCACACAAAACGACACTATGGGATAGAGGATCCTGAAATAAAATTCAGTAAGACAGGGCATTCAGGAGGACTCATAAGAAAAGGGACAAAAGTCCAAAAGTACAAAAGGTACTAAAATGGCATGAGAATGAGGAACAAACAAATATTTATGTTTACCATATGCTACAATCCTGTGGTGTCCAAAGCTATCAGCCACCTGAAGACAAAGGTAATAATGAAACTCATCCTCTGGCCTCAGCATAGCTATTTGGACTTAACGATTCTGGTTTCCACTCTCCCTAATCGGACTGTCATCAATGATTAAGGGTACACACTCCGGTCATTTGAGAAATCCATATTGCTGGAATAATTCAATATGATGCTTTTTCTATTAAACAGTTTATCACTCAAAGATTAATCGCCCAGAGATATAGGTTCACCAGGTAATCGCCAATTGTTGCAGCTGCAACAAATCTCCCCAAATTTATTAAAATTTTGGGCCCCCTTTCCCTGATTTAGCATTATTTGTTGATTTTGGAACTCTTGAGCCTTTGAGCACGTTGTCTTTTCAGTGGCTTTGAAGTTTGATTGCCGATCTCTTTGAAATTGCCATGTTGGAATGAGTCGCACTCCCTAAGTTTGTGGATTGAACCAGGTGTGTTTTTGGAGGATCCCCATTACGAAAGTTTGCCAGGTTTCTGTTTGATTAAATTTAAAGCTATCTAAAACTCTTAGCGATTTTTGGCTGTGCTTCTATCTTTGTTGGATCAAAATCCACTACCTCTTCCTCATCCGTCGTTGCGGCTCCTAAAGCGATTCAGCTTCCGATGTCCAAACACTTCCGACGTCCGATGTGATGTTTTCCCCTCTCGCGTGCATTAACATTTTTCCCTTTCGCCGTTGCGGCTGGGAAAGTCATTCCGCGTCCGATGTCCAAAGCCGTCCGACTTCCAATTTAAGTCTCTCCAGCCCACGTTGTTGCACCACTTTAGCTCTTTCCCCTTCCGCCGCTGCGGACAGGAAAGTGTTTCCGCGTCCGACTCCAAAACCTTCCGACTGCCAACTTAGATATTTCCCACTCAAGGCTCAGTCGAATTTCTTTCCAGATTGACAAAGGAGCTGGGCTATTTTCTTATGATTAGCCGTTTCAAATGGATAATGCTAATGTTTAACATGCTTTTTCAAAGGATAATGCATAGCCATTGACTGCAGGTAGGACGAAATGCCGGTAAGGTCGCGAGGAAAAGGACAAAGTTGAAGACAACCAAATGCAGAACCAAAAGGCCCAGTAATTACTCAACTGCTCGTGAGTACACGCAAAAGAAGAAAGGCATCTGAAGCGTTGGGAACTGAAAGGTCATGAACTGGGAAGCAGCCCAAGCGATTGGCTGCAGTAGTTTAAATATTGTAAAGATAGGACTTAGAAGGGGATTTTTCCCTGAAAAATTTGTAAACTCTTTTGCTTGTAAGAGGAACTATTTCGTTTTACAGTTAGAAAGTGCACTTTTTGCTTGCTGGAGAGAGCGAAATGTGGAATGTATCAATGCTACTAAATAAATAACGTTGAAGAGGAACTATTTCATTTTCAGCCGTGTTTCATTTACTGTGAGAGTATTTAACTTCCTGGACCTATGTTCTTGTTAAGTGTTCTTCAGTATTTTTTGGGATATCTTCCACTGTGAGTAATAAATGTTGTTCATAAAATAATCGGCTATCTGGTTGTTTAAATATCTGTAATCGTTCATGTGTCTTGAAGTACCAGCTATCTGTAACTCTTCATGATGCACGTACAAACGTATTACTCACCAATGAATGATAACTCTGCTCCCTAGGGATAGTTTAGGTAGTTAGTTTATTTGTGTTATGTTGTATGTGTTTTTGGATTCTTGCGAACCTTAAGATGAGAGGTAAGAACCTGCGCATCACATTGTGACTTTTCCTTGCATCTTTGGCACCCTGCATTGTTATTTAGGCACATGCATATCATACATTAAGTCAGAAAATAGCAAAAAAATTCGGTGGGCCGGGCCGCAACTGGTACAGCCTTTGTTTTTGTTACTTTGACCTACGGTAGCCGGACCGTAAACCGGACGGATTCCCTATACCAAACAGTCAACGAGCTAGTTGGGAACGTTGATTGGGGAGAATCCCTTACTGTTGTCGCCTGCGAATTTCTAGGCCCCAACACGCTGGTCACTAAATTATCCTACTGTAATTTTGCATGCATTGGCTGCCTATATTTGTATCTAAAGAGGCACTACAGTGCCGACATTAGCCTTGGTTATTTATTGCCAACTCCCTGATAGACCTTAGTATGTCTTCTTCATTCTCTATTAAACTCCATTGAATGCACTAATCTTGTCTTAAGGTTGCTGGAGGTAGTGCTGTGTTATGTTGGTAGGTACATTGAAGGGCTCTCTTCTGCAACCTTTGACAGTTGACAGTCAACCTGGGTAAAACCAAGGTTATGATCTTCAACGGGTCGAAGAAGTCCGTAGACCTTCATTTCTTTTTCAAAGGGGAGGAGATTCGTTGAATTTTAGCATTAGCATATAACTTAAAAATTTGTAGATAAACTTAAACAAATAATAAGTGCAGTCAAAACACATTCATCACATCAGCACAATGGACACAAGAGCTTTTCACTAGGGAAACCTTCAAAGGACAAAAACCCAAAAAAGCATTAGTAGCTCATCTCGTAAATGAGATGAATTAGGAAATTCTTCAAAAAGTTCCTCAAACCCACATCTGGGTATTAACCACAGTCACAGTAAAATTTATCAGTAAAAATTCAGGCTGATAATTCAAACCCCAGATCCACAAATTTCCAAATTTACAAAAATGCCCAATTTAGGGCTTTATCAGAAAAACAAGTTTTTCTCTCTCCTGCCTAAAAAATCAGAGGCTGCCCTGTTTCAGATTTGAAGGTACCTGACAGTCTGTTGGGTTTTCAATATGATAAACATGCAAGGCACTTGAGAATGCATAAAAAAATGCATAAAACCCATTCTCTTCATCTAGAAAATCAAGAAAACCCAATATTTGAGCTTCTCATGGAGTAATTACAATTGATGTTGTTGTACCAATGACTTCAAGAAGTTGAATGGGGATATCAATGGAAAAATTGTTGTATTTCAAGAAAATCATTGCAAAGGCATACTAATTTAAGGGTTAGTATAGATGAAAAGGATGATGTTGTTTATTGGACTTTTACTTTGTAGGTAGCTCTACTAGAATAGGGTTTAAGAACATGGTTTTTTCGCATTGCTACTAGGGTTCTCTGATAAGGCTTGTGTCGCCTCCCTCCCTGCCATGGAACTACCAGATCCAGTGCCGAATGATCGGCGTGTTGGCCTTGATGAAGGATTCAGAAAAATCGCATCTTCCTAGCCTCATGTCAATCCTCCTCCTGGAGACTCTCGTTAAGTGTCAGATGTTAAATTACCCTCCCTCACGTCCAAGTACAAAGTTGTAGCGCTCTGTGAAAGAGGTCTAGTAGGTCATTTCACCGAGCTCTGTCCTTCCCCTCATTTAATAGAAATGTGGTTGAATAAAAACTGGCAACCTCTGATACAGGGAGAAGTTCAACAAAATTTTGGTGGAAGAGGTTTCTTTGTCTTTCTCTTTGACAAAAAAGAAGATAGAGATTTAATCTTCGAGAAAAACAAGAAGGAGATCATATGGAAGGCAAAAAGGATAGAGTAGTACCATCAATAATCAGGAAATAATGAACCTTGTCTCCTCTAATTGCAGAGGCCTAGAATGAAGTAAAAATACAGAAGCCATAAAAACATTCAAGTACTCTGAAAAAATCCCCATCCTCACAATCTAGGAGACAAAAATGTAAGAGGAATACAACTTGGTCGTCATCAAGAAGTTTTGGAAGAATGTTGAAGGTAAAGCAGTAAATTCCCAAGGAGAATCAAGAGGTATGTTAACCTAGTGGGATAAAAATATTTTTAAATTCAAATCAGTAATAGAGAATCGTCCCTTGATGTTTGTTGAGCTCGATTTGTTGATGTTTTTGTAACTTCGGAATGTATTCACTTGTATATTTCTTATTGTATTTCATTGTACCCTGATGGATATGTTTGTTCCTTTGATCGGGAGAGACATTAATATAATAAAGTCATGTAAAGTCATTGAGGTTAACCCTCCATTGTAAGTCAGGGCAATAGACCCCACAGTTGAGTCATATTAGGGTTATTAGACTCTCCTAGTGAAGTCAGCCCTGTAGAGTAAATGTCAAGTGGAAAACAAGTTTAAATAGAGAGTGAGAATATCTATTTGAAGCACACACTCACTCAACAGTAGCGCATGAGTAAGAGAGGAGTAGCTCACACAAGTGAGAGATAGAATATCTGTAGGAGATCATGTTTGTATCTTTGGGTTTTACTTTTGCTATTGGTGCTCATTCTATCTCTAAGGAAGTTGTAGGGTTTTCTCCTTTATTGTTTCCCCGAGGAAAAATGTTTGTGTCTCTTGTCTCTTGTGATTATTGTTGTGCATGTTATTCTCTTAGATAAGATCCTAGATCATATTGATTAAACAATAAAAATCTAACATGGTATCAGAGCTAACCTGAGAAGAATACACTGTGAAGCTGCAGAATCTAGGGCTTCTTACTTTTTGGGTTTCTCTCCACAGATCATCAGCAAAAGGAGGCTAGGCTAACTCTCCATTGAAGGGCGCATATTTCTATCAAAGCAGAACCTGATTCCGAGCATTTTCAGTTTTTGGCCTGTCACTACTACAGGAAATTAGGGATTTTCATAGAAGTGTAATTTTTTAGTGAGCCCAACATAGGATTTCTCTCCTCCTCAAAATTGAAATTTAGAGACCAAGATCAAAGTTTTTAGTTGGTTAGAACTCTGGAAAAGTCAAACCCTAATTTGACCCTAGACCAGAAAATCAACACTGCAAAAGATAAGCTCCAGATTTAGTTCCAGCATCTCAAATTGGTAAGATCTAAATATTTTGTATTTCCATTTGAGTTTCTCATTAAATATGTCTCATCACACCAAGCTTGATGAAATTATTGAAGGAGCTGATAACTTCCGAGCATGGAAGTATAGGATTTCACTTGTTCTTGAAGAGAATGAATTGGACACCTACATAAGTGGAGAGGTTCCAGTTCCAAAGGGAGATGAGGCTAAAGCATTACACAAGAAGAACTTGGTCAAGCCGAAGAGGATTATTGTTGATTCTATCAAGGATCACCATATACCACATGTGTATTCCCTAAAGAAACCTAAAGAGATGTTTGATTCCTTGTCCAAGTTATTTGAAGGGAAGAATATAAATCAGAAGATGACTTTGAGAAATCAATTGAAGAATGTGAAGATCCAGAATGCAGATACCATACATTCATACTTTAGAAGGGTCTCTCAAATCAAAGAACAACTTGAAGCTATGGAAGAAGAAGTAGAGAATGGAGAAATTGTGATGCTTGTCTTGAATGGTCTCCCTAGGTCATGGGACTCCTTTATTCAAGGGATTTTTGCTAGAAGAAAGTTAATCACTTTCAGTTGGTTGTGGGAGGAATGCTCACAAGAATAAGCTCGAACAGTAGCACAAGAAGAAAATATGGTAAATGAATATCAAGCTCTCACAACACACACCAAGAAAATAAGAAGGGACCATGATCATCTCAAAGGTAAGCATTCTCACCAGAATCAGAAAGATAACCCTACAAGATCTAGCATATATCTATCTAAATTCAGATGCTATACATGTGATGAGAAGGGACACTTTTCCAGAGATTGTAAAATAAATAAAGGTGCTTCTCACAAGAAGAAGGAAAACAAAAGAAGACATGATGCTCACAGTACAAAGGATGATGAAACTCCCAAGAAGAGAGTCAAAGAAGAAAGCGAATATTCTTCAAGCGATGAAGAGTATGTTTTGATTTATGCCCTCACGAGAACTGCTACACATGGAAGCAATGATTGGATTATAGATAGTGGGGCTTCCAATCATATGACAAGATTCAAAGAATCCTTTGTGAAACTATCAAAACATGAGTCACCCCACAAAGTGAAACTTGGGGATGACTACCAGTATCCCATTAAAGGTAGTGGTGAAGCTTCCTATAAGCTAGACTCTGGAAAGTCTATGAAGATGAATGATGCCTTGTTTGTACCAGGACTAAAGAAGAATCTCCTCTCCATATCTACATTTGATGAAAAAGGTATGAGGGTTGTATTTGTAGATGGCCAAGTCCTTATGTGGCCAAAGGGAAAGACTATAGATGATGCAGTAGTGATTGGAGAGAAAGAGGGAGGATTATACAAATTAAAGGGCCAACCAGAACAAGCTTTGGTCCATGACTCAGTAGAGCCAAGTGAACTTTGGCATAGAAGGCTTGCAAGAAAAGTTGTTGAAGGTATTCCAGCAATCCATCCAAAGCATGAAGGCATTTGCAAAGGATGTGTGAAAGGAAAGAACACAAAGAAGACATTTCCAAGTAGCGAGAGCAAGGAAAAAGGAATATTGGAAATTATTCACTCTGATGTATGCGGTCTAATGTCATCCAGTTCATTAAGTGGGTATGTATATTATGTTTCTTTCATTGATTATTTTTCTAGGAAGACATGGATATATTTCTTGAAAAGCAAGGATGAAGTATTCAATAAGTTCAAGGAATTCAAAGCCTTGATCGAGAACCACATAGAGAACAAAATCAAGACCTTTCGATCAGAGAATGGTGGAGAATTCACATCAGAGGAATTCAAGGAATTATGTGGAGAGTAAGGGATTAAGAGGGAGTTGACCACTCCCTATAATCCACAATAGAATGGGGTTTCCAAAAGGAAGAATAGAACGATTATGGAAGCAGCAAGGCCAATGCTTCATGATCAAGATCTCTGTAACAAAAACCAAATTTGATTATTAATATAGGTTAATTAATGTAAATTAACTAAGAGGTGACTTGAAAAGTCACCTCTCTTCCCCATTTACGGTATAAATTACCGAGGCACCTATTATGTAATTCATCTTCTACATTTATTAAATATACATTTCCTACATTACGTTTGTCTTTCCATCTTCCTTACTCTTCCATTGGTATCAGATCCTTTTCGGCTCTCGGCACTGCCCACCACCCTTCATCACTCTGTCACTTCCCCCATTGCTCCACGCTGTCGCCGTTGCTCCTCTCCCTCCGCTGCACCTACTTTTTCCCACTCGTTTCTACTTCCTCCACCCCCATTATCACCCTGGCACCACCGCCACCTTCCTGTTCTGCCCTCCCCTCTACTTACGCCCATCCTCCACCCCTGTTTCCACTCCTCCCTCCATCCTTCATGCTCTATCCTCCACCCCCACCTCTACTCTAGTCTCCTCCCCTCCACGCTCCCCATCTACTAGCTCCCTTCCATCCGCCTTCCACCCCTCTCCGCCAGCTCCTTCCCCCACCTTCCTCCCATGCCTCCTAGGCCGCCTACTCCACTCACCCTCCTACCATCCACTCGCCCTTCCTTTCATCCCCAATGCCACCACCTCCATTCCCCTCCTTGCCACTTGGCCACCTGCGCGCTCCCACTTCACCCCGCTTCCACTTCACCAGTCATTCTCCCTTCCACACGCCATTTCTCCACCATCCGCCCTCCTTCACGCGCGCCTGCTCCCTCCACGCTCTCCATCCGCCTCCCTTCTGCCCACCTCCACGATCTCCAGCTCCCTTCCACTAGCTCCTTCTCCTGCCTTACTCCCTCTCCACCACCCCCTTTCTTCCACACCCCCAACCTACATCACTTTCATTATCATCTCCATTCTGCCTCTATCGCCGCCTCCAGCATCCACGTTCATCCATGGTGGGATGATATTTAATAAATATTATTTAAATATACCTTGTTTATTATTTAATAGAGTTTAATATTAATAATATATAAAAAATATTATTGTTTATTAATATTACCATTATTTAAAAAAAAAACTATATTATAATAAATTATTATTATAATTATTAAAAAAAAAATCGTGGCAGGCTGGCATTATACAGCAAATAAAAATAAATCCATGTTCAATACTGGGAAGATTCCAGTAATCACCATATTAATGGATGCTTGGTTCGATCAAATCAATGAGAAATTTAAAAAGAATTACGAGGAACTCCACGTAAAAATTAAACAAACCAATGACGATTTGACATCAAAGTGGACACAATTTACGTCACGAATAGAGAATAGCTTCCTCACTCTACAAGAAGACCAAAAGAAAAATCAAGCAATTTTAACCACCATCTTGGACAGATTACAAATCTCGAATGACCTGCAACCAAACTCTCCAAGAACTATGGAGCAGCCAGATCCTCTATTCAACATGTCGTCCTCTAATGCATATACACAAGGACGCCAAATACGGGTGAAAGTCGAGTTACCCAAATACGATGGGGATGAACGACAATGCATAGCATGGATTAACAAAGCCGAGGAATACCTAGACATCCACAACATCCATTATGACGGCGAGAAAATTAAATATGCCTCCATGCATCTAGAAGGCAGTGCTTACAACTGGTACTTATGGTGGAAGAATACTGCAAGAATATGTTCTTACAACTAGGTTAGCTTCAAGAACAACCTCATCAAAATATCCAAGGCATTGAAGAAAAATACTTCTTTGCCAAAATCACAAGGTTACAACAAAAAAATAGTGTCGATGAGTTCACCTGTGAATGGGAAGCGTTGTCAACTCGAGTCCCATAGTTATCCGATGACCAACGACTATAGACCTACATACATGGTATAAAACAACACATCTATGATGAACTAGAGTTACACAACATCTCTACCATGGAAGAAGCATGATGTAAAGCCAGGATTATTGAAAGCAAATCAGTTCATATAAATGTCGACCAAGACGACTCCAAAAAGAACCCCCTGCAATCAGGATACACAGGAAATACAAGGTATACACTGCCTCAACTTAGGGAAGGAACAAAGCCCAGTTTAGAGGCCCAAAGAATAAAAGAAGGAAAATGTAAGTTATGTGGAGACAAATGGGATCCTAAGCACAAATGCTTACAAAAGGAATTATATGCTTGTAAAGCAGAGCTAGAAGTCAATGAACCAATTGAGAATGATGCGAATAGCCAACAAGACAACCACCGAGGAATTGAGGACGACTCCCCACAAATCTCAATAGACGCTATTACCGGAATTTCCTGACCACAAAAATTGAAGATTAAAGGACATGTAAAAAAAACGTCACAGTTCTCATCAACTCTGGTAGCACCCATAACTTTGTTAATGCCAACCTTGCTAAAGTATTTAACCTATTTATTCGTCCAGTACCTAACATGAAGGTTATGGTAGCAGATGTCAAGAAGATTTCCAATGTGGGGAAATGTCACAAGGTTAAGTTACAAATGCAAGAATATAACTTAGAGTCATATTTACTTGCGGTACCACTGGGAGGAATAGCCGTAGTATTAGGAATACATTGGTTACAAACCTTTGATACATACTTTGCAAATCACCAAGATCATTTTATTGAATTCCATGCGTTAGGGAAAACACACAAATTATATGGGTACCAACCACCTCCAACACAACTAGTTACATCACATCAAATGGAAAAGATATGTTGGAAAGATACACCAACATACTTACCTCAATGTCAAGAAATGGAGATTCTAACAAGTGAAGGAGATATGGACAAACAATTAGAGACACAAGAGCTAATTCAAACAACATCTCAAGGAGTTTCAAGAGTTACCTATGGCACTCCCAACAACACAAAAACTGAACACATAGTCGAAATAGAACCAGGGACAAAACCTGTCAGTAAAAACCCATACAGATATCCACATCAAAGACATTGCGACAGTTCACGTAGTCATTGTCGTCAAATAACATTTGATGACAAAGCTTCCTTAAGGGAAAGGAAATGTAACAAAAACCAAATGTAATTATTAATATAGGTTAATTAATGTAAATTAACTAAGAGGTGACTTGAAAACTCACCTCTCTTCCCCATTTACGGTATAAATTACCGGGGCACCTATTATGTAATTCATCTTCTACATTTATTAAATATACATTTCCTACATTACGTTTGTCTTTCTATCTTCCTTTTCAAATATTCCTATGCATCTATGGGAAAAAGCTGGTAGGACAGTTGTGTATGTATAGAATCGTACTCCACATAGAGTACTTGAGAACAAGACACCAGAAGAAGTCTTCTCTGGAAAGAAACCAGAAGTCAGCCATCTCTAAATATTTGGTTTCCCGGTGTACATACACATTCCGAAAGAAAAGAGGACAAATTTAGATCCTTCAGGAAAGAAAGGTATATTTGTGGGATATAGTGAAAGCTCGAAGGATTACAGAATATATTTCCCAGGATTAAAGAAGATCAACATCAGCAGGGATGTGACATTTGACGAAGACTCGGCTTACAACAAATCCAAAAAGAGACCTGTTGAAGACCTTGAAGAAATAGAAGTACCCAAGATCCGAGATACAACTATGAATGAAGCAACTCCAGAAGAATATCGAGAAATGGAAGAACCTCAGGAACCTGTAGATCCACACCATGAGAATAATTCTTACAAGAGGAAACCAGCATGGGTACATGAGGATATCCAAGGTGCAAAGAGATATGGCACTCCAGAAGAAATGAACAGAGAAAGGAAAAGAACTAGGTCCTACTCCAGTTATGTAGCCCTACTATGTGAAATCATTGATAAAGAACCTTCCAACTATGAAGAAGTGGAAGAAAAGAAAGAATGGAAGAATGCTATGATCGAGGAGTACCAGTCAATCATGAAGAATGATGTCTGGGATGTGGTCCCGAGACCAGAAGGGAAGTATGTTGTGACTTCCAAATGGATCTATAAGATCAAGCATGTTGCAGATGGAAGCATAGAGAAATATAAAGCGATATTTGTGGCACGTGGCTTCTCCCAAAAGGAAGGGATATATTATGAAGAAACTTGTACACCTGTATCCAGATACACTTCCATCAAATCAATACTTTCTCTGGCTGCAATGATGAAATGGAAGATACACTAGATGGATGTCAAGACTGTGTTCTTGAATGGTGTAGTGGAAGAGGAATTGTATGTGGAGCAACCACTCATATTTGAGACACGTGATGGGGAGACTTGTGTGTGCAAATTGAATAAGGCCCTGTACGGTTTGAAAAAAGCACCTAGGACATGGTACGATAGGATTGACAACTTCCTGACTAGCTTGGGATTTACCCAAAGTAAAGCGGATTCCAACCTTTACTGCAAGGTTGAGGAAGGGAACCTAGTGATACTCCTACTATATGTAGATGACTTGTTTGTGACAGGTGAGGATGGGTTGGTTTTTCACAAAAAGAGGAAGCTCGATGTCGAGTTCGAGATGAAGGACTTGGGTATGATGCATTACTTTATAGGCATGAAGGTGTGGTAGAATGCGGATGGAATTTCCCTTGGACAAGGGAAGTATGTAGTGGAGATCCTGAAGAGGTTCGAGATGATGGACTGCAAGGCCATGGCCACACCTATGGCATCGAACCTGAACTTATTAAGTGATGCTTCATCAGAGTCGGTCGATGCCACGATGTATCATCAAATTATTGGGTCCTTGATGTACCTAATGAATATGAGACCATATAATTTCTTTGATGTGAACAAATTGAGACAGTTCCTAATGGATCCGAGACATGTTCACCTGATTGTTGCAAAGCATATTCTGAGCTACCTGAATGGTATAGTTGACCATGGGCTCAAGTATGAGGTGAATCAGAAGATTAACCTAGAAGGTTCTGAGGATTCTGACTGGGCAGGCATTGCCATTGATAGGAAGAGCACTTCATGGTGCTACTTCAATATGGGATCAAGTGTGATCTATTGGTTTAGAACGAAGAAGTCCTGCGTGGCACTGAGTACAGCCGAAGCAGGGTATGTCGCAGCTTGTTTGGTTAGTTGTGCGATAGTATGGCTAAGGAAGCTACTATATGACCTGTTTGCTCTACAGTTGGATGCTACTTGTTTATATTGTGACAACCAGAGCTGCGTGAAGTTGTCGGAGAACCTAGTATTCCATGACAAGTCAAAGCATATCAAGATCAAGTATCATTATATCAGGGATATGGTGCAGAGAGGAACGGTGAAGCTCCAGTATGTTGCGATGGATGATCATATAGCTGATGTGTTGACCAAGTTGTTATCCTGAGTGAAGTTTGAGTACTTCAGAGAGAAGTTTGGTGTTCATCATATTGAGGTTCCTTCCAAAGGGAAGTGATGAGTCCAGAATATGCAGACCCTTTTTGACATGGTGGTAGGTTGGGCCTCCCATGGTCAGATGTAAGTGCTGAGCCTTTCTGACATGGTGACAGGTTGGGCCTCCCATGGTCAGATGTAAGTGCTGAGCCTTTCTGACACGGTGGTAGGCTAGGCCTCCCATGGTCGGATGTAATTGCTGAGCCTTTAAGACATGGTGGCATATTGGACCTCTCATGGTTGGATATAAGTGTTGAGCCTTTCTGACATGGTGGCAGGTTGGTCCTCCCATGGTCAGACGTAAGTGCTGAGCCTTTCTAACATGGTGGAAGGATGGGCCTCCCATGGTTAGATGTAAGTGTTGATACTTTATGACATGGTGGCAAGCTGGGCCTCCCATGGTCAAATGTAAGTGTTGAGCCTTTCCGACATGGAGGCAGGATGGGCCTCCCATGGTCGGATGTAAGTGCTAACCCTTTCCGACATGGTGGTAGCGTTGGCCTCCCATGGTCGGATATAAGCGCTGAGACCTACATCTAGCATGAAAAAGGGTTGGAACTGTAGATAAATACCTATATGGAGGCTAGGCCTACATCTACATGAAAAAGGGTTGGCTCTATAGAACTTCCTATGACGAGTAAATTTGAGAGATAGCACCATTTGTTCGAGATAGTGACAACAATGATGATGATGATCCAGCTTTGATGATGATCAAGTGATGAATACTTGTGCTGATGAACTATGTCAAGAGAATACCTTCCTAGTTAAGAGGGAGTGTTGATGTATTTGTAACTTCGGAATGTATTCACTTGTATATTTCTTATTGTATTTCATTGTACCTCGATGGAAATGTTTGTTCCTTCGATCGAGAGAGTCATTAATATAATAAATTCATGTAAATTCATTGAGGTTAACCCTCCATTTAAGTCGGGGCAATAGACCCCACATTTGAGTCATTATAGGGTTATTAGATTCTTGTAGTGAAGTCGGCCCTGTAGAGAAAATGTCAAGTGGAAAACAAGTATAAATAGAGAGTGAGACTCTCTATTTGAACGACACACTCACTCAACAGTAGCACATGAGAGAGAGAGGAGTAGCTTGCACAAGTGAGAGAGAGAACAGTTGTCAGAGATCATATTTGTCTCTTTGGGTTTTACTTTTTCTATTGGTGCTCATTCTATGTCTGAGAAAGTTGCGGGGTTTTCTCTTTTATGGTTTCCATGAGGAAAAACATTTGTGTCTCTTGTCCCAGGTGATTATTGTTGTGCTTGTTATTCTCTCAGATAAGATCCTAGATCATATTGATTAAACAATAAAAATATAATATGAGTGTCTCAAAACCCAGAAGATATTCTGGATTGGGAACGTTTATGGGCCTATAACTCATGGAGACAAAGAAGAGTTTTGGACCCAGCTAGAGCAGAAAAGGCAATGCAAGATGCACCTTCCATGCATCATAGCTGGGGATTTTAACGCCACTATTTCCCTTGAGGAAAAAAAGGAGGTTCAAAAGTGAGAGACCCCTTCGGGGATATATTAAAAGATATAATGACTATCTGGTGACTTGTTGACATCAAACCTAAGAGAGGAAAATACACATGGAGCAATAAATGCATCAGACTGGGACACATCGTTGCGCTATTGGACAGAATTTTGGTAAGCTTGTCTTTCCTAGACAATCCCTTCATGTCAGTTACTAGACTCTTAGCCCCTGTTGCATTTGATCATAGCCCCATTTTGTTTTCCCTCTAGCCAATTGGAAATATGGGGCCTCTTCCCTTAAAGTTTTCACCAACTTGGACTTCAGAACTTGGATTTTCCACTACTGTCTCTCAAGCTTGGCAGAAGTTTTATTAGGGTTCCCCTAGCTTAATCTTGGAAAAAAAGCTAAAAAATGTTAAAAGAGAGCTCAAAGCTTGGTTGCAAATGCGTAATCAATTTCTCAGGTAGGAAAAAATCTCCGTAATCAAATCCTTAAAAGAAATACAAGAGAAAATGGAATAGAATGAAGTTACCAAATAAGTGCTAATGAAAGAAAAAGAAGTGGACAAAAAAATCCTTTCCCTTCAACGAAAGGAAGAAGTCGAACTTCACCTAAAATCCAGATGCTTATGGATAAAAGCTGGAGATCATAATTCCAAGTTCTTCCACTACCAATGCAAAGAGAGCAATAGAAAAAATACAATAAAGGAGATCACAATGAAAATGGAGAAAAAATAAATGATCCTGAGAAAATAAGAAGGGAGATAAAAGAGCATTTCGAAGAACTGTATTCCAGAGAGGATATTGTCTCCCAGGAGGAAATGCTCACTCTTAGCAATGAAATCCCCATTTTGATAAGGGAAGATCTAGACTATCTAGCTCATCATATCTCCTTCGAAGAGGTCTGCAATGCAGTTTGGTCCCTGCACCCAGATAAGGCCCCAAGGGTGGATGGTTTTTCCATAAGTTTTTACAGAAGCTGCTGGAATATAATAAAAAAAGATCTTGTAAAAATGATAATATGGACTCAATCTAAATATAAGATTGGAAGTGCCACAAAATCCACTTTCCTTTCTCTTATTCCCAGAGAGAAGAATCTGGCCACCATCAAAAGATTCAGACATATCTCTCTCTGCAACTCCTCTTACAAAATCCTCTCCAAAGTCATCGCCAATAGAATCAAGAAGATTATCTCGCTTCTAATTTCTGAAAACCAAGGGGGCTTCATAGCAGGGAGGAAGATTTACGACAACATCTTGTTGGTACTGGAAGCTATTCATTCAATCCAGAGTTGCAAAGAAGCAGGTATGGCAATTAAACTAGATCTTGCAAATTCTTTTGAGAGAACAAGACATTATTATATCTTTCAAGTTATGGAAAACTATGCCTTCCGTACTAATTTTATAAGATGGGTTAAATCTTGTATAAGCAAACCCTGGATTGCTCCCCTTATCAATGGTCGGCCAACCTCCATCTTCCATGCTCAAAGAGGAATCCAGCAATGATTCCCAATGTCTCCTTTTCTCTATATCCTTATAGCAGACTCGCTCAGCAAAAGACTCAATAGGCTAAAGATTGAAGGAAATCTCCCAGGAATTAGTTTTGTCAAAGGCATTCAACCCATCAACCATGCCCAGTTTGTTGATGATACTATCATTTTGGGTAGTGCTTCGACCCAAATTCCTAGGCGTTTCAAAGTTACACTGGATCTCTTTCTTAAAGTCTCCACTAGCCAAATTAATCCCAATAAGTCTTAGTTGTATGGTTGGAACATCAATCCCAACACTCTCTGAGATATAGCTGATATTATGGGAATAAAGGTCAATATTCAATGGACTTCCTTTATATCTGTGGGGGTATCTATAGTCAATAGAAAGTGCACTACCTCGGTTTGCAGTCCTCTGATTCAGAAACTGAAAAATAAAATCCAGGCTTGGAGTATTATTTGACTTAATTTAGCATGCAAAGTAGTCCTCATAAAATCTATCTTATCCTCTTATCCCATTTTTTCCTACGCGATCTTCCTGTCACCTAAATCCGTAATGAACATCCTAAGCATAGAGATAAGGAAGTTTTTGTGGCAATGTGGCAAGACATAAGGGAAAAAATTCAATTTGGTAAATTGGGACACAGTCATTGAGGACAAGTGCAACGGAGGGCTGGGGATCAGATATCCTTGAATAATGAACAATGCTCTGGGAGAAAAATTGGTATGGATGATGGTTACTGGAGAAAAGGAAAGGTGGAAGGAGGTTATAAGGAAAACATACATAAAAAAAGAGATATAATTATCTAGATCACCCTGGACAGGTAAAGGGACTTCCATATGGAGTCTTTATAAAAATTATGCTAGCCTAATTAAAGACAACATGTATTGGATTTCTGGGAATGGAAACAAAATTGATATTAGGTCATATCACATCCTAGGACGGCCTCCCTTAGAGTCGAATGCTAATATCCTCAATCTTCAAAGGTGGATGCAAAATCAAGGAATTAAAAAACTAAAAGAGCTAGTTGTATGGGGTTCTAGGGGTGAATGGACCGGTTTGAAAAACTTGCATCCACCTCCCACCTTCACAGGGACTATAAATTTTTTGCTTCCCTTCTCAACGGCTTCACCCCTCTCAACTCTAGAGCCTGAGACGTTAGAGAATGGGCCAAATCAGGGCTCTACACAGACAAAGAAGGTTATCAGGCTTTGAAGCACCATGAAGAAAGAAACCAACAAAGAATCTGGGGGAAGGTCTGTAACTTAGTTAGTATCCCCAAGATTAATATTTTCTTCTGGATTTTGGTAAAAAATAAGCTCCTAACTACAGAAAACTTAAGAAAACACGGAATTCATGGACCTTCCAGATGTATTCTTTGTATAGAACAGGAGGAAACCTCTCACCATATTTTTCTAGAGTGCCCCTTTACCACCAGAGTTTGGAAGCTCCCCCTAGGCTCTATAGGTAGGAAATTTTCTCTTCCAGTAAATTTCATTAATTTGATATCAGATTGGAAAAGATGTTATCCGGGGAGAATTGATAAGAAGAAGGCTCTTCTCATATTTTGGAACATCGTCCCAAAAAAATGTTTAATGGCAAATTTGTCTTTCCAGAAATAGGCTCATTTCTTACAACAAAAAGGCAGACCCTCAGTGTGCTTCCATCAAAGCTATGAATATTATAACGAAAAAAAGAATACAAAACAGGTCCTTGTCCCCCACTCCGAGGATCTTAGCCCAGTAGAACTCAATTGGTGACAAGATATTTTGACCCAGAACTCTCTTCAAACCAAAGGTACTCCTGAGCTTCACTCTTGGGAAATTGAGAAAAATTCAAAAGAACTCCTTCTTTGGCGGTTGAGGAAAAACACAACCACTCTCTTCATGAACAGTGCATCGAAAGGCAATCCTGGGGAGGCAGTTGCAGGTGTGATCATTTTCGATCCTGGAGGAAATATAGTTTTGGATTATGCCTGCGGTCTTGGACAAAAAACCAATAATGAAGCTGAGTGGCTTGCGCTTCTCTTTGGATTGGATCTGGTAAAAAAAAACAAGATCACCAAAGTTACAGTCATGGTAGATTATAGACAAGTCATACACAAAATGGTCTATGGATACAACAAGGGAGTAGTCAAATTCGAAGGATGTACGAGCGAATCTGAAAAACTTCTGTAAATGTTCAAAACTCTTTTTATCATATCCTCAGAAGCAATAATATTGAAGTAGACAACTTAGCAAATCAAGGATCTAAGCTAAAAGTCGTAATTTCCAAGGTTAATGGTAATTTAAAAACTTTAAGTTATGTCCCCTAGGAACATAAGCAACCTTTGGTGGTCTCAAGGGTGGCTCAAGGGTGGCATAATTTATGCCCCTAGCCCCCCAATTTCCAATTTTTTCACTAACTAAGGCACTTGGGTGGAATCTTCCCTCCTAGGTGATCCAACATCCGGTAGCATGCATGCTTTGCAACGTCCATCTAGCTCCCATTTTATATTGGCGTCGCAGCCCATTTGAAGGAATTGAATGCTAAGCCTGGCTTTCTCAAGTTGATTAGAGACCAGGCACAAGCCATGGAAGGCGCATTCAACAAGTCCCCCCCAGCTCTGTTTGTTGGCCATTATGTACACAATGCAGTGAATGTTTCTCCATCTACAGAGTCTTTGCATATGTTATCTCTTGGCTTCCTCGGCATAGAAGATAAGGAAAGGTGGCTTAGCTCATGATCAAAAGAGGAACAAAAATGTAAGTGAAATGTCAAAAGAAGGTTTAATTTTAGCTCATGATCATTGGATCCAAGCTAAGGACAGCCAAAGATTAAACATGAACCTTGGTTTACATGATGTTCTATTAACATAAAATAATAAATGCTTTTTTCTCAACTCAAAAACACAAAATAGGTATGTCTTTCTATAAAATCAATCTTCCCTTATGTGTGTTTCCATCATATCTATAGAGAGGAACAAAAATGTAGATGAAATGTCAAAAGAAGGTTTAATTTTAGTTCATGATCATTGGATCCAAGCTAAGGAAGAGATTAAGCATGAACCTAGGTTTCAATCTTTTTTAATGAATACTTGTTGTTTAGTTTGAAGTTGTCAGGATTTGGAAAGTCATAATGCTAATCTAAATCTAGTTTTTAGGAGATAGTATTAAAAGGAGCATGTATGTAATTTTGGATATTGGTTTTTTAAATTAGTTGTATGGCCATAAAAGATGGTTCTAAAGTATGGGCA
>LPNX011001039.1:20772-30839 GCA_001517045.1 Pseudotsuga menziesii | reverse complement strand
CAGCTCAACCTTGGGAAGTTCATCATAGGATGTGAAGAGTGCATTTCTTCACAGAGATCTTGAAGAGAAAATCTACAAGGAACAACCACAATGGTATATCTAGGACCCATATCTTGTCTAATTACAAATACCTTTTCTTTAAACGGTCAAGCTTGAGGATGGTGGTTTCAAACCCTTAGTTGATAGTACACAGTATAGATAGGTGGTTGGGATCTTTCTCTATCACCCACACTAGACTCGACATCTCTTAGACTAGATTCATGTAGGAATTTCATGAACTGCATTAGAAGGTTGCATAGAGGATTCCCCATTATGTTCCATCTTGATCTACGATACACGATGCAACAAAGTTCCATATTGATCAAGTTGAGTACACAAACTCTGATTGGGTTGGTGAGGAGACAGGTAGCAAGTCGACTTCTGGTTATGTATTGAATTTTGGTTTAGGTCCTATTTATTGGTTGAATAAGAAGTAGTTATCTATTTCTTTCTCAACTACTAAGGTAGAGTATAGAGGTGCAGTGAATGCAGAAACACATGACATTTGGTTGCAACATATTTTAATTGAGTTTGGTATTCAATATCACCATCCTATTATCATATTTTGTTGACAATCTAAGTACTATCCAAATCTCTACGGAGTAAATTCGCCAACATTGGCGCAAGCACATTAAGATTCACATGCATTACATTTGGGATTTTATTCATGATCGGGTCATTGATCTGCAATATCATCCATCCACAAAATGTATTGCAGACATCTTCACCAAATCCTTCATAGAGTGGAAGTTCACAGAGTTACAAGTTCACATGGGACTGGAGGAGACTTACACAACAAAGCAGGTTGCTTAGTCTACTCAACACTATCCTCTTTGAGGGGAAGTTTCTTTCCACTGGGTTTTCCCTTAATTTTTTGTACTTGGATGCCTAACATGGATTAATATTCTCGATACCCTATTTTGTGCATCATACTCACCTAAGTTAGGCTTAAGGTGATGTGTTGGTGTACATGCATTATTTACTCGCCCACTTGACCTCATGTTCCTATTTTCTAAGGACAAAGGTGCACTTGCATGGTCAAAGGTTCTCTTACTTGGTAAAAGCACGGTTGTTTTCTTTTCTTTCTAATTTATAGGGATAAAAAAACTCCTACTCTTTATTTCTAGGAATAAAATCTCTCATACTTGCTTTTTCCCCTTTTTTAGGGACAAGTGCACCTTACTTTTCTTATGAGGATGCACTTGGCTATCTAGGAAATTTGTTGGCTTGAGTTACACAAGCTCTCATGCTAATGCATACAATTAACCCTAACTTAGTTGTTCTTTTGTATTTTTCTTTCATCTTTTGATGTAATAAATTTGGCTTGAGTTACACAAGATCTCATGCTAATGCATACAATTAACCCTAACTTAGTTGTTCTTTTGTATTTTTCTTTCATCTTGTGATGTAATAAATTCAAACAAGTTAAAGTGAATGGCTTTGCTTGCATATCCTCTTCTCTTGTCTGGATTTTGCATTCTAGTGCTTCTCAATTAGATTCTAAGTCCTCATGTAGATTGATCCACAGAATCTCACATATACATTATCTTGCTAGTATAATCATTTGGCACTAGCAACTTTTATACAACTTTTAGAAATCAAAGTGGAGAGATGTGAACCAATGATATTGAAGGTGGAAAAAGCTAACCATGTCCATATTATGGAAACTCCAATCCTATAACAACACATTGTCTATATGAGTAAACTATGGGCCACTTTTGAGGTTAATGGTTGGTTCACTTATTTTTAAATGAGTAGACATAATTCAAGATTGCATTGTTTGATATGATAATCATTTGCAACATGTTTCAAATTTATTTTCCCCCTTGGTTGGATTACATTTTTACTTTTGTGTTTCATTTTTATTATATTATTGAAAAAAGTGTGTTTCTTTAAAGCATATTATATAATTTAAATGACATCAAAGTGGTGTAGAAAAAGCATAGTGTGCCCATAACCTATAGGCCTAGGTTCATATCCTAGCTCTAATGCATTTAATCAGATAAATTCACTAAGAAATTACATACCACTATTTCCCCTACATAATCTCCCTCAAGTTGGATTTAGGGTGCAATTCCTCCAATAGTCTCCCTCAAGTTGGATTTAGGGTGCAATTCCTCCAATAGCTCGTTCATTAAGGTTCTCTTAAGGGAAATTGAATGATTTTTGTGTCATTTTATGCCCGGTTTTTCTCTAGTTAGTTTTAAGATCACCTTGTGTTATGTAACAAATCCTGAAGATGTACAACAAATGTAAACATGGATGACAACTCCAAGATAGAAAAGAGAGAAGAGTTACACAATAAATCCTTGAAGAATAGCAGGGCCTCCTCCAAATACCTCGTTATATTCATATATCCAAATCATAGTTCTAAAGATCCGTCTGATTTGAATTGAAATCGACCAATTGACCGGTTTATTAGCTAACCGAGTCAAATTAGTTTCTAGTTTGGATCAACCGACCGAATTGGTACTGAACTAGTCGAATCGACTGATATACGTAAAAATCAGGTCGATTTTGCTAAAAAAATTTGTGGGACGTATGAACTTGTTTAAATGTTTTAACGATGGTAAGTTGGGTTTTTACCTAGCCTAACCCTCTCTAACGCAAAACTAAGTCAACCTAACTAACCCACCCCCTTTATTACATACCACTATTTCCCCTACATAGTCTCCCTCAAGTTGGATTTAGGGTCCAATAGCTCATTCATTAAGGTTCTCTTATGTGAATTTGAGTGATTTTTGTTTCATTTTGTGCCTAATGTTTCTCTAGTTTAAGTTTTAGGCTCACCTTGTGTTATGTAACAAACCTTGAAGATGTACAACAAATGTAAACATGAATCACAACTCCAAGATAGAAAACAGAGAAGAGTTACACAATAAATACTTGAAGAATAGGAGAACCTCCTCCAAATACCCTATTATATTCAAATATCCAAATCATAGTTTTAAAAATTGGTATTATATGAATCGAAATCGACTGGTTGACCGCTTTATTAGCTGACTGAGTTAAATCGGTTTCTAGTTCAGATTGGTCGGTCGGTTCGATACCAAACCGATTGAATCGATCAATTTACATAAAAAAAAAACTGGTCGGTTTTTCTGCGAATTTTTGCGGGACGTACGAACTTGTTTAAATGTTTTAACAATGGTAGGTTGGTTTTTTACCTAGCCTAACCCTCTCTAACCCAAACCTAAGTCAACCTAACTAACCTGCCCCCCTTTATTTAATTATACAACATACAACATTTCACTTTCATGTTTAAACATTTTGATTTATCAAATGAACAGAGTCGTGAACGTGAAGTGTGAACACTGGTGTAGTGAACTTTGAAAGTTGCAGGCTATGGAGTGGATTGTGCTCGTGAGACCAGTTGTGGGAGTGGTTGATTGTGCAAACTTGGAAAGTTGCAAACTGTGTGGAGTTGACTCGTGGAGCCTTCAACAGTCAGCAATGTGAGTGGACTGTGTGGACAAACTTGGAGTTATTGTAACTTGTAGCCTGTGGACATTGGAGTGTGGAGTTTGTGATTATGGATAGTGGAATATGTGCTCTGTGGGCAGTGGAAAGTTCAAACTTGGATTGTGTTCTACTTCTTTGGAATCATGGATTATGATCTTAAAAAGGTTGTTTTTTCTTTAAAATTTAATTATTTTATGTGTTCTTAGCAAATTGATTCATTAAATTCAACTCAAGCAATTTAGGACCAATTCGTCATCGATTCCAATTCTGATTTGGAGTTAACCCTCCACTGATTCTGAGTCCGATTCTAATTTTTAAAACTATGATCCAAATCACATGTCCCTTTAGCAATGGCTACATGTTTTCTATATAAATTATATATGTATTCCAACTCATTGCACATATGGTCCCTTTTTAGGTTGAACCTACCAAATATACATTTGCATACATTTAACCCCAAATATTCCCCCCTTGGGGTCGTATCATATACTTTTACTCCCATATGTGCCCCCTTGGATGATATCACATTACCCTCCTTCAAGAATCTTTGCCCTTAATTCTTAGTAGTTAAGAGTTGTATCATATACTTTTACTCCCATATGTTCCCCCTTGGATGATATCACATTACCCTCCTTCAAGAATCTTTGCCCTTAATTCTTAGTAGTTAAGGGTCATATCATATACTTTTACTCCCATATATGCCCCCCTTGGATAATATCATATTACCCTACTTCAAAAATCTTTGCACTTAATTCCTTGTAGTTAAGGGATGTATATGTAATGAAATCAAGTAATAGGATTTTCTTATGTTCGCACTTTCTTTTCCATTGATGATTATACATCCATCTAAATTTGATTTTATTTGGTCTTAATCGTTGATAGCTAGCTGTCACATTCCATGTGTTGTTGTTGTGGCTTCTCCAATTTGTTTTGGTTTTTTATCGTTGACAATATATTTTTGAGTAATGGATTCATGATGTCCAATTCCATGAATATGGTTGAATATTTCCTCTTCTTCCTTGCTAATGTTAGATGTCGATGTTCTTGTTTTTCTCAATAATGAGGGTGTCAATATGGTTTCGCCATTGCTGGTTTCCCTTCATTATTCACACTTGTATCATCAATCTTCTTTCTAGAGATAATGGGATCATCTATCCTATGTTTTATATTTTATTACTTTCTTTTGAGATAATACCATCATATTTCATATGTACATCCTTGAGTTGCAATGCATCTTCTTGAAGTATTTTATGGTGACCTAGAATATTTGCTTCCTTCTACTTTTTCAAGATACAATGTAATGTTATCCATCCAATTATTGTGTCCTTTTTCAATTTTAGATTTCATTTATTATTTTAGCTCACTCAACCTTCTCACAAATTTACTCTTCAAGACTTTTGGTAGTCTCTTCATCCACAATCCTTGTTTTTTCTTAATTTTGAGAATGCTAATTTTTTTGGTAGTCATTTCATTCACAATCCTTGTTTTTTCCTTAATTTTGAAAACACTTATTTTCTTCGTTCAATATCTTGACCCATCAAGTAATTTTTTTATTATGGTTATATACATATGTCTTCATCCTTCTATTTCAATTATTTCATTCACTCCTTATTTTCCCACTTTCCTTTGGTATTATTTTCTTGCTTAAAATAATGAACAACTTTAATGGGTGCTTCATTAAGGGCATGTATCTCTTCTTGAGTTTTTTTTCTTCTTTCAATTCATCTTCAGTTTTATTCATCTCTTCTATTTTTGAGTCTTTGATCCATCTGTTTTTAGAAGAGTTCTTCAAATACCTCCCATGTGGTGATCCTAATCACCTACGAGAGTCACCATCAAAATAAACTTGTTAAATAAGATTTTTCAGCAGCATTGCCATTGATTCTTAATTTAGGCTTAACCAAAATCCTCAAATTATAGACTCGTTATCTTAAAAATAAAGATCCAAAAAAATGTTGTTATATTTCCAATACATTATCATATGTTTCATCTTCCCAACATCTTTTGAACCACCTCAATTAAACAACCCAATTAGAAGGCATGCTAAATCTTATTTGGCATATCTTTTAAAGCCCTAATTTAGAGACTGCCTTGCTGGCCGAACTTCCACCTAGGGAATTCTAAAATTATGGCCAATAGTAGCCTAGTATGTATTTTTTATAATGCAATATGTTTAACAAAATTGTAAAACACAGAGAGAGATTTATAGTAACTTTCCCAAAACTTGTTAATTTTGGGTCTTTTAAGATGGTGAACTTGTATAACATGCCATGTGTTCAATTTTTATGATCTGATTCATAAATTTTTGCCAAACATAAGGGGGTGTATATTATTTATGGTGCAACTGTTGGCATGCAATTTATTGTATATATATATATAGTTGTACCTAAAACACTTATTTGAGACTAACTTTTGGACTAGTGAAAAATCTTAAATTCCATAGACCATATCTTTGAAACAATAGCAAAACAAACTTTGCAATTTTTACCATGGGCAACTCAGTATGTCACATCTATAACTTGCAAAATTTACTATCAAAAACTACCAAAAAACTCGTTATAGCAAAAATGACAAGATAGCCCATTTTTAAGAAGCCAAGTTAAGTACCATATGCTTTGATAACAAATATTATGTAAGAAATAATTAATATATCATAATATACCTTAATACCCACCACTTACAGGCTCCAAGTGAATTTCAATCTTTTCAGGCTTATCCACAAGGTAATAACATTAAAATATACAAAGCCTGTGGATTTTCTATGTACTAAATGGGAAAGTTGTCTTTGTGTTAGCCAAGTATATATGGCATGCTTGATGTCAACTTATTATTAAGAAAATCATCTCTACTACTGCCATATCCTTAGTGTAAAATTATGTTTTGATGGTGTAGATGCATTATATTATAACTGAAAGTGACCCAAGTTACTGTCTAAAAAATAGTCTAGAATGCTTTAAAAATAATCATGGTTCATTAGGTTTTATCATATCTTCTTGTTTGGCAATTTGTAGCTTAGTGAAGATGAATTATCTCCATTGTAAGTCTTGGAGGAAAGGGAAAATTTTAAGGACCCATAATTTACTTGAAGTTTGGCGATATTTTAGTAAAAATTTTCAAATTTGTAATAATTTTATATAGTTTTTGGACACTTTTGGCGATGAGTAAAAAAAGATATCATATGAAATTCAGATAATTAGTTTAGAAGAAAAAATGCAAATTGGTGAATATGTTTTTAGATAAAAAAAAATATGAAAAACTAACCCATTGACTAAATTTCACCTCTAAAGGTTTCCTTGTTGGAGAAGGCTTCATGAAATGAATATGTAATGTTTCTACAATGGATTTGGTTTTCTTAAATAAAGCTATCTATAACCAAAAAAAATCATCAAAAATTTCATTAGATATCATTGTAGAACATTATAAAATCTTTTCATAATTTTAAAAATAAAAGATTTAATTTGTTACTCCACTTCTCTCAACAAAGAATTAAATATAACTCCTAAATATTAAATTTGTTACTCCACTTCTCCAAAACAAAAAATTGAATTAAATAAAACTCTTAGAACCGTTTTTTCTAAGCTAACTAAGCTAACTATGAGTATGTTTTAATGTTTTTCCATATTTTAAAAACAATCATCAAAAACTTAATTAGATGTCATTGTGGAACATTATGAGTTATTTTCATTATTTTATTATATTTTAAAAATAATAAAGCTATCACATTAATCACGTGCTAATTTATGGTTGATTTCTCAATTTGGTTATTCGCAAGGGAGAGAACAAAATAAAAACTGCGTAGTGTATGAACTATGCAATGACACATATAGTCAAAAACACTATGCAATGAGTCAGATACTCAAAATTAACATGAGGATTGGTGAAAAGACAAGTTAGCATTACATCTAATCATAAAATGAAAGGTTTATGATGGTCATAATAAGTATATCAATCTCGTGTTTCTATACCTAAATGAGAAGACTTTCCACCAACCTCAAATATACCTTTATTGATTCGATTTAATAAGTCAAAACAAGTAAATGGTTTATTTATAGAACACGGAAAAAATGATGATTTCTAAGGCTTACACTTTGCAAATGAGGATTTACTTTCCCATAATATCCCCTTCCTCTTCACCTCTAGTGGCTTATTTATAGAACATGGAAAAAAGGATGATTTCTAAGGCTTACACTTAGCAAATGAGGATTTACTTTCCCGTAGTATCCCCTTCATCTTCACCTCTAATGGAATCATGGCCCTTCAAGTGCTCTTTACACAAATATCTTGGACCATTTTGAGACTTTCCACCAACCTCACATATACGTTTATTGATTGGATTTAACAAATCAAAACAATTAAACGACTTATTTATAGAACATGGAAAAAATGATGATTTCTAACGTTTACACTTAGCAAATAAGGATTTACTTTCCCGTAGTATCCCCTTCCTCTTCACCTCTAGTGGCTTATTTATAGAACATGGAAAAAATGATGGTTTCTAACGCTTACACTTAGCAAATAAGGATTTACTTTCCCGTAGTATCCCCTTCCTCTTCACCTCTAGTGGAATCATGGCCCTTCAAGTGCTATTTACACAACTATCTTGGACCATTTTAACTATCTACTAGTGCTTGACTAATCTTTTGTTTTAGTTGGTCGAAAGCTTTATGTTGATTCTTTCCCCACTAGCAAACTCTTATCACTCATTCTCATGGCGTTGAGTAGTGCAGTTGTCGTTGAAAAGGAAGTGATAAAATTTCGTAGTAACAGTGTTGCCCCAACAAAGCTCCTAACTTCAATGACTTTAGTAGGAATTATTCATTTTATAATGGTATCCATCTTTGCATGATCTATCTTGAGTTCCCCTCCACCGATCACATACCCCAAATACACCAATGACTCCTAAGCAAACTCACCTTTCTTGATATTAGCTAATAGATGGTGCTTTTTTAGAGTCCATAACACCTACATGAGATGTGAAATGTGCTCCTCCTAAGTAGAGCTATAAACCAACTATATCATCCAAATACCATAAAAAATGAATCTAAGTATGGGCACAAAACATTATTCATTAGTCTCATAAATGTAGTTGGTATATGACATAAACCAAAAGGCATGATCAACCATTCATACAAACCTTGCCTTGTTTTAAAGGTGGTATTCGACGTGTCTTCTTCTTTGACACGTACCTAGTGGTATCTTGATTTGAGATCCAACTTGGTGAAGTACTTGGCATGCTGCAATCGGTCTAACAAATCATCAATCCTGGGCAGAGCGTATCGATTCTTAAGTGTAATCGTGTTCAAAAATTGAAAGTTGTTACACATTTGACAAGTCCCATCTTTATTGGGAATGACGATGATAGGTGACCCACAACTCCAACAAACTGTTGCAACTACCTCTTCACTTCATCTACTTTCAAAACAAACTGTCTACATAACACAATATTGTGTAATGGGGAGTCTAGCAACAACAATATCTCATGCTCTACTTCCCTCTTAAGTGGTATCCTTTTGGGCGCATGGAACACTCTTTGTATGCATGTAGCAAATCCTCCAACTGATGTTTTTGCTATCTAGTACATCCCTCCAAGGATGCCCTTACTCTTATCAATTCATCACTCGATTGATTCTCTCGTAAGTAAAGAAAATGTATTTCTTACTTGAGGTAATCAAATTTTTGGCCTGGTTGGCACTTAAGAATAATATCTTCCATTTACCTTTATGTGTGTTACACATAGGAGTGCCTGAAGCATTCCTTCCATATATACCAGAGTGGGGGGTTTCTTTTTCTTTTGTAAAGGCCAAGTTTTTGGGGTTATATTATGTAGTGTTGATTTTGGGGCTAAATACCCTTGATCATGTCATGGCATGTCCTCTTGGTTTTTATTCCAAGAAATGTTGGCTTAGCGGCATTGTTGACTACCTCTTTACGAGAGGAAGTTCGCCATCTTGTTGGGCCATCTAGGCCTTCGGTTGGTGTCCGGTACTTCTTGGGATGGGTACATTAGGACACATGGCCACGCTCATATTTTGTTTCGTAGAGGTGATTGTGCATGTAAGAGTTGTCATACATAGTTTAACACACCTCATTATTCCCACTTAGACATATTGTTTTGATGAAAAGCCCCTCCTCTTGGTCTCCAGACCCATTACAACATTCCTTAAAAAAGAAGTATGCATTGTTAAAAAGGAGGGCATTGAGGGGCAAGCATCTGTTGGGGAATGACACCCTCCTTTTGGCTCACTTTGCACTTGTTGGAGACTAATTGCACATTTTTATTCTTATTTTATGTGATTGTATGGTTTAGTCCCCAAGGTTGCAGGTGCAATAACCTAAAATTTTATATTTTGTCATTAACTTGTAGGCTCAAATTTGTAAAAGGTTGAAAGTTGTCTCATATAGTTAACACATCCCCCTCATTTGAAAATTACGGACAATGGTTCAAATTATGTTTTATTTTCTTTTCCTACTGGTTTATGAGAGCATTTGAAGCTAGGCACACTTCTCTTTGGATATCTTTTTCTCTTGCATGAAGGATAAATGGTAGAATTTCTAGATATTGGTTG
>LPNX011001039.1:2757-13665 GCA_001517045.1 Pseudotsuga menziesii | reverse complement strand
CCCTTAAGTGTTTTTATACCATCAAATGAACCCCAACAATTAGCTCTTCCATCAATGTTTGTTACTCAGGTGACTTATATCATCACTAAATAACTATTCATTGAAACCCTCCCCTAGTGGATTCGTCCCCAATATCGTTTTTTTTAGTCGCACACGCTTTCAGTCTCCTAGCAGTATTAAATTTCATCTATAATTTTGATGAATTATTTTTCATACTTACAATGCCTTTTACTTACTCTTCACGTTTTTCGGTCGCGTTCTGAGGGGATGTTACACTTCCCCTTGGGTTTTGGAGTTATCTGAAGTGTTGAGAGGTTAGGTTTCCATGAAAATGAGTTTAACACTCTCCCAAGCTTACCGTCACTAGCACTAGGTCTACATTGCCTTGATTTGCAAAGGATTGCTAGTTTGAGGGGTAACAATGTGCATTGATGATAAAACAACTTCCCATCCTTGATTAGACAGTGCTAGTTTATTCTCCTCATGAAGACCATATCCCTCACATACATATCGTGGCTTCCAAACACACTACACCACACACGTCAAGGGGTACTACATCTAACTCCACTTCATCAATAAAATTTGCACTTACAACAAATTTGATCTTACATTGTTTTGTGACCTTCATCTCTACATCCATGTTTACCCATCCCAATGGATAAGGGCTAGGATGATCATGAACCTTCAACCCAAGCTTGTTGACCAGATTGACTGCATAAGATTGGCATGTGAACCAAAATCGAATAGAGTGACTACCTTGTTCTTCTTGACTTGGACCTTAATATGGAAGAGTTTTATCATCTGCTTCTCTTCCTTGTGATGATGGCTACTCAAATTCACCTCCTACACTAGAGTGTTCACAGGCGAGAAGCCATAGGTCAGCCACATGAGGATATTTGGTTGTCCTATATATGTACATGTTCCTAAGGATAAGAGAACGAAGTTGAATCCTTTAGGAAAGAAGGGTATATTTTTTGGATACATTGAGTCAACGAAGGCATACAGAGTCTACATTCCTGGTTACAAGCATATTGAGACTAGCAAAGATGTCACCTTCAATGAGGATGCAACTTTTGCAAATTGAGGCAAACTCATACGGATGAGGTCTACGATGAGGAGCCTGAATCTCCTAGAGTTGCAGAGACAACCATAGATAATGATATTATACCAGAAGAGCATGTTCCGAAAGATTATGATATGGAAAAACCATAGAGACATGTATATCCACCCCAAGAAATGATTACACATAAGAAAAGACCAGCTTGGGCTCGAGAGATTATTTAGGATGCAGAGGAGTATGGTGCTCCAGATGGATCCTTCAAAGAGAGAAAGAGACCTCGACCATATTCTAGTTATGTGGCATTGTTATGTGGCATCATTGACGCAGAGCCTTCAAGTTATGAAGCAACTAATAAGAAATTACGGAAGGATGCCATGATCGATATATACCAATCCATTATGAAGAATGATGCTTGGGATGTGGTTCTGAGATTGAAAGGGAGGTCTATGGTGAAAAAAAAGAATCTATAAGACAAAGCACAAAGCAAATGGTAGTGTCAAAAAATACCACGCTAGGTTCGTGGCTCATGGTTTCTCCCATAAAGAAGGAATACATTATGAGGAGACATTTGCTTCTGTGGCGAGATACACTTCGATTAGAGCTATACTTGCTATAGCTACAGTAATGAAATGGAAGGTACATCAGATGGATGTGAAAACAACCTTTCTGAATGGTGTAGTGGAAGAGGAAGTGTGTGTGGTACAGTGACAAGAATTTGAGACACATGATAGGCAGATACATGTGTGCAGATTAAAGAAATCCTTGTATGGGTTGAAGCAAGCACCCAAGACATGGTATGGTAGAATTGACAGTTTTATGATGAGCTTAGGCTTTACCAAGGTTGTAGATGGTGTAGTAGTGATAATGTTGTTATATGTGGATGATATGTTTCTAACAGGAGACGAGAAGCTCATTGTTCACTGTAAGAAGGATCTTGCTGCAAAGTTTGAGATGAAAGACTTGGGTATGATGAATTATTTCTTAGGTCTAGAGGTGTGGCAGAAACCGAACGAGATTTTCCCTAATCAAGGAAAATATATTGTAGAGATCTTGAAGAAATTCAGGATGTTGGATTGTAAACCCATGCCTACACCGATGGTGATGAACCTGAAGTTATTGAGTGATACTTCTTCAAAAACAGTGGATGCCACCATGTATAGACATATGATTGGTCCATTGATGTATTTGATGAACACAAGGCCAGATATATGCTTTGCGATGAACACATTGAGCTATTATATGGTTGAACCAAGACGTGTTCACTTGATTGTAGCATAACATGTGATGAGGTACCTTAAACGTATAGTGGACTATGGAATCATATATGTTTTGGATCGTGAGATAAGACTACAAGGCTGTGTTGATTCAAATCAAAATAGTACATTAGGATGTTGCTTCAATTTGAGATTAGCTATGATCTCGTGGCTCAGCAAGAAGAAGACTAGTGTGGCACTCAATACGGCTAAGGCAGAGTATATAACAACATGTTTATCCAAAAGTGATGTTGTGTGGCTTTGAAAGTTGCTTGCAGCTTTATTTGATCTCGAGTTGGACATGACTTGTGTCTTTTCTGATAACCAGAGTTGCATAAAGTTGTCCGAGAACCTCAAGTTTCATGACAAGTCTAAGCATATCGAGATCAAGTACCATTATATTTGAGATATTGTGCATAAGAGAGTTGTAAAGCTCCAATATATTGTGACAAATGAGCAGATAGCAGATGTGATGACCAGCCTCTGCCAAATGTAAAGTTTGAGTACTTCAAGGACAAGCTTGGTGTAGTGCAAAATGACTTCCCTACCTGAGAGGAAGTGTTGAGTTACATATGTGAGTCCAGGGCAGGAGCATATACAGTGCGACACAAACGAGTAGTCATCCACGAGCACATTAAAGATTGGGGCACAAATCGGCCTTAACTCATATAGGGTCAGGATGTTCAGCCTTTGGCGCTGGAAGACCAGGTCATGTGGACCTGTGATGCAATTTTCGAGTTGGAGGGCCAACCTGAGTAGTTGGAGGGTTTCTAGCATTGTGTTAGATGGCTAGTGTGTGCACACTAGATCGCCAAACCCTTGTGGTTAGATTCCCAGTCACTATGAGCTACATGCCTGGTGGTGCCAACCAGAAGGGCTAGTCATCCAGATTTTGTGTGGGTTGGATGTACGGTTTGTGTGAGAAGGATGCCTAGTTCGATGTGAGCTAGATTAAGTCTTGTAATGACATAAGGTCCGAAAGGACGATGATGTTTTACCCACTAATGTAATGCTATGTATGATGTTAAGGCCCTCGATGTATGATGTGGATGATGGCTTGCTCGTATAGAACTTCTAGTGATGTATATTATCGTGAAAGTCAACACATAAATAGTCAAAGAGCACAAACGTGCAAAAGCAGTGTTGAAGATCGTGCGAGACGAATACCTTCCTTGCTAAGAGGGAGTGTTGATGTTTTATGTAGCTTCGAAAGATATTCTTACTGTATTTAATCAAGCAAAAACCCTAAAAGAAACAATGCTAAATTACACTTGTAATGTCGTCCCAGAAGATTCCAGAAAAAATAAATAAACAATACTATATTGCCTCGTAGACAAGTCGACCCAATTAAGTGAAGAAGTCGGCCTCACAGTGGAAAAAATCACTCTAGAACAAATATAAATAATGGTGTCAACCTCCTCATTTGGACACAAACAAGTTCGCTCAAGCCAGTGAAACAAGTGCGCAAGAGAGAGAGAGAGTAGCAACAACTAGAATAAGACTAATATTTTGGGGTTATCTTTCTATGAGAGAGCTTTAGCTCTTCACTTTATTGATATTGTACTGTGTTGACGAAACTATAATGAAGAAGCTTTGTTGTGTTATCTTCCCCAAGAGGGTTTCCCAAAATAAATCTTTGTGTATGTTGTGAATGTCTTTCTTTCAGTGCTCCTTATGCCTGCAGTTATTATGATATGAAGTAAATTAGATTAAAGCCATAATTGTTTCAGTAAAATCCCAACAACTTGTATATTCCACAAGGGAATGAAAGCCCCTATCAAATAAACAAGTTAAACACTCTAATATATAATATATCACTTTGTCCTGGGGTAGGAAATGTGAGAGCACAATAGGGCCAATCACTACTAGCATAACCCCATGAGTGATTTTCCGACTGCCCTTGCTAGGTCCATTCACCACTAGCACAACCTCGTGAGTGAATGTAGCATTCCCCCTTGGTCAAGTCAGCAAAACCAATCTAGGAGAATGTTTGTCCGATGTTGCAACCTGGAGAAACATCAACACCCTCTCAATGAGGGAGACAAGGCTCCTTAGTAAGAATGTTTGCAATCTGCATCTCGAGTCTTCCACTCCTATAAAAAATGGCTATCTGGAGATAGACCGCACCGGGGACATTCACCACTAGCATAACCCCATGAGTGAATGTATCAGTTACCACTAGCATAGCCTCATGAATAAATGTATGCCCGATGCTGCTCATCAGTATGTCTGGGCCATTCACTACTAGCAAAGCCCTACGAGTGAATGTATGCCCCACACTGCTCATCTGTGGATATGTATTGGAGCCTCACTGCTCCCTTATGCACAATGTCTCGAATGAAGTGATATTTGATCTCCTAATCAAATAGTCATGTAGGAAGCATCCAAAGCCACACTACTTCATGACTTACGACATTGGTTGCAAACTGCAATATACTCTGGATCTGTTGTACTAAGTGTGACAGAGATATGCTTCCAACTAAACCATAATATCATAATTGATCTCAAGTTGAAGCAGCACCCTGAGGTGCTCTTTTATGTCTATTACACTCTTTGATCAGTCAAAATCTAAATAACCTTGAAGCCTCATTTCATCACCTGAGGCATATCTCATGCCATATCTAATTGTACCGCGCAGGTACTTCAACACATGCTTTGTCGCAACCCAATGTGCATGTCTCAGCTCAACCATAAACTAGATCAGGGTGCTCATTGTTGATTGAGTTGTCATTGATTCCAACATGGGACTTGCAGTGGCCCCTCAGGTTGTCATTGATGCCACCAAGGTCCCCTACAATGGAGAAGCTTTATGAACATGTATGAGTTGATGATGGACACTTTCACAGGTTTGGTATGGGGTTTGGTCACCCTTTACTCACACACAGTGGCCAGTTGGATGATAGCTTAATGGTTGAGTGATTGGACATACCCACACATGTGGTAGATTGGGCTTTGGAGCCCATTCATTGAAGGTGTGTTCTTTGTAGCACATGGTGGTACAAATGACCCATTATGTAGTCATTTGTTGAAGAGGTCATGAATCCCACTACTTGCACTTGATGAAGACCTTAATGCCCTTGTAGCTCGTGATGGGGTCATGGAACCCTTGGAGATGGTCATTATGCATGAGAAGGTTTGGAACCCACATACATGGTGGCATGACGACTCTTGGACGTTATATGATCATGATAGAGCTTGAATGTACCTTTGTACTTAATAATGGAGTCTTATGTGATGGGATTGAAGTCAATGAAAATCATCTTGTTTAAATATTATATAATATCTTTGAAAGAGTCCTTGAATCCCTTGCATATGGTGCCTTGGGTCTTGAACCCACACACTTCGTAGCTTGTTGATGGTGATTGTTGTTGATATAGCTCTTGGTTCCACAAAAGCACTTGAAGATGCCTTCAAGATGAATTCAAGCCAAATTTGATGTCCTGCAAAAATTGAAGAATTTAAGGGTATTAGTTCAAGTAATTGCAAGTAAGCCCATCATAGGGAGATAGTCCTCATCAATGCATTTCCATTGATATGTGAAGTGTCTCGTAATTCCTTACGGATGATGAGTTTTGATGTTTTTAAGTTAATGTATTAATTTGCCCCTTTACAAGTAGGTCGACCTGCTAAAAGAATTCAATTAATTTTTAATTAAAACTACTACAAGTCGGCTAGACAAGTGAATAAATCCTCCGCAACCTATATAAATAGAAAATAAAACATTTCATTTGTTCATCAATGAAGTCTCTCTTTGATATTTCGCAACTCTTGGAAAAAAGTGCGAAACTTTGTGGAGGAGAAATTTTTGGGCATCTTTGAGGATTGAAGAGGTTCACTAAAATTGACATAGCTTTCTCATATGGAATCAAAATTACAGAATTACAAAGTTTGTTGCAAGGGCTATGTGATGGCATGATCTAGAGTTTCTTTTGGTCCGTATCTTGTTTTTTCATATTGTGATCTTTGAAAAGGTATCGCTCATGCTTTTCGGTTTCTCTCGTGTTCGCATGATGACTATGAGTCGATCCTTGAGCAGCAAGTTTGACAGGTTAATGACAGGGACAAGTTAATGACAATGAGCAGCAGATGATTAAGTGGTATAATTGTTTCTTGATTATCAAGTTGAACCTTGCAACATTGGGGATTGGATTTCTCAACCCTTCCTCAATTGGACCTAAGAAAACCAATTTGGTTTCTTGGATTAGGAGTTGGTGCACTCTGTATCAGTTGGTGTTGATTGTAATCGCGAAAATTGAAGTCTTCCAAGTACAATACATAAAACAAGTTTACCAAACAGATGTTGTGTTCTCTTTTGTTGTGTTACTTGTTATGATTTATTTATCTAGTTGATAAACATGCTTATGATTCATGGTTGATTCATTAATGGATGCTTATGCAATGATGATGTAATTGGTAACATAATGTATTGATGAACGCTGCATGATTAAATTGATAGAAGTTGAAAAGGTTTTTAATTGCCATCACACTGATTCGTGCCCCACCCCCCTTGCCTCTCAGTGTGACCATTTTGTCCAATAATTGATATTAGAGCAAGCCTTGCAAGCTTGAAGGAGATATGTGGACACACAATCGAAGCAAAAGTAGAATTCTCAAGCAATGATGTTCCAGTACTTGATGTGACCGGTTATTTCGGTTGGAGGAGCAAGATGAAAGCCTGCCTGAAGAAGTTTGTTTGGGAGACTGTGATCAATCCACCCATTCCATCCAATAACAAGGTCAAGTCAAGTGCACAGAAAGAAGCTAAGAAGGACAACACCACTGCCTTAAAGTTCCTCATGGATTGACTTCCTAACTCAGTTAAAGAAAGTGTAGGGGAATTCACTTCAGTTAAAGGCTTATGGTTCATGTTGGAAAGTGAATACCAAAAGGCAAGACAAGACATTGAAAAGACGAATCAGGAAATAGAAGTCAAGCCCCCTGAAGATGTCAAGCAAGAAGAAAATAAATAATTGGACTCCAGTAAAGGTATGGATTCTTTTGATTGTGATAGTCGTATATGTGATGAAATTGAAAATCTTCTTGCAAAAGATGATGAAGATCTGTCAAAGGCTACAAAGTATTGATCTCACACCTTTTTTAATATTGATCTCAAAGCCAATTGGTTCATGAACACAATCAATCTAAATAGAGTGACTTCATTAGGTTTAAAAGGAGAACCTTGGATTCTTTGAATAAATATCAACAGAAGACCATGATACTCACAGAATTGCTTGTAAAACTTAAGCACAAGGATGAAGTATTGCAAGATCAGCTAGAAGACAAGAAAGATGAAGTTGAAAGACTAAACACTGAGTTGAGCAGTCAAGTAGAAGAACAAGAAGAGCCTGGAGAAGATTCAGAAGAACTTGAAGAAACAAGGAAGAGTAATGTTGATTTGAAGACTTAACTAGAAGAAGCCAAGAGAATGGAGGAAGTCTTGAGACACTAGTTAGATGGAAAAGAGAAGACTTTCCAAAAGTTAGAGATGGAGGTAGTTGGTCTCAGAAAAAAAGGATAAGAAATCTGATGCATATGTCAAGTTCAAAAACAATTCAGTCATCTTGGATGAGATCTTGGATTGTCAAATATCTCCATTTAACAAATATGGTCATGGCTTCAACAAGGAAAGAGGAAAATATGTGGTTGGCACATGGTCTCCTAAGACCCCTCAAGCAAGCCCTTCTATGTCCAAGAATGAAAGAAAGATCCTCGTTAAGAACCTGGAAAACACAAAGAAGACTTCAGAAGATCAGAAAGACATCAAGAAGTTGGTCCCACTCCTCAATACAAATTCAAAAGAGAGACAACTCCAGGATGGAATCAGGAATCTAGGTATGAAAACAGTTTCAATGGTTATTGTTATGCTTGTAATGATTTTGGTCACAAAGCTATGGATTGTAGATTCAATGATAAAACAAGTGTTGGAAGTTCCAACAACACAGTCAAGTGTTGGACATGTAACCATGTTGGTCACATAACTGCATATTGTCATATTATGAGATGTTATAGTTGCAATGGATTTGGGCACAAAGCTCAAGATTGTGTGAATTCAAAAAGACAACCTATGAGAAATGCCTCATACACATCCGCGAGAGAAGCTTATGGACCATGGAAGAAGAATGCAGGAAGAAATACAACTCACAAGACAAATGCCCATAACCAAGGACACTCCCAGGTATGGATGGAAATAATGAATCGTTGAATGGGAATGAAGTGGATCAATGCAAAGAAGATGGTCGCCATATGGAAAGCCAAGTCTGAGGTCTCTCAAAGACATTGGAGCACCTTGAGTTCATGGAGTTTGGAGCAGGAACTCAAAGGTGAGAGAGAGAGAAACTGATGGCTCTTTCATTAAAGCAAGTCAGATCCCTTGATCGTGATATAGCTATGCATGTTGATACGGGGAGCAGTGATAAATTAACTGATTTCATATACAAATATTTGGTCACCCTTTTCCATTGATGCCAAAGGGAGAGAAATGAAAATAAAAAGCAGAAGCATGATCGTAGTGGGGGCATGAGTTGTTGTCATCAATGACAAAGGGGGATATTGTTCATTGACTTGTCATTGATGTCAACATGGGACTTGTAATGGCCCCTCAGGTTGTCATTGATGCCACCAAGGTCCCCTAAAGTCACACAAGTTTCATGAACATGTATGATTAATGGAGGACACTTTCACAGGTTTGGTATGGGGTTTGGTCACCCTTTACCCACACACAGTGGCCAGTTCGATGATAGCTTGATGGTTGAGTGATTGGACATACCCACACATGTGGTAGCTTCGACATTGAAGCCCATTCACTGATCGGACGTTCTTTGTAGCACATAGTGGTACAAATGACCCATTATGTCATCATTTGTTGAAGAGGTCATGAATCCCACTGCTTGCACTTGATGAAGACCTTGATGCCCTTGTAGCTCATGATGGATTCATGGAACCCTTGGAGATGGTCATTATGCATGAGAAGGTTTGGAACCCACATACATGATGGTATGATGGCTCTTGGACATTATATGACCATGATAGAGCTTGAATGTACCTTTGAACTTAATAATGGAGTCCTATGTGATGGGATTGAAGTCCAACGAAAGCATCTTGTTTAAATAATATATGATATCTTTGAAAGAGTCCTTGAATTCCTTGCAGGTGGTGCCTTGGGTATTGAACCCACCCACTTCGTATCTTGTTGATGGTGATTGTTGGTGATGTAGCTCTTGGTTCCACAAAAGCACTTGAAGATGCCTTCAAGACGAATTCAAGTCAAATCTGATGTCCACAAAAATTGAAGAATTTAGGGGTATTAGATCAAGTAATTGCAAATAATTCCATCATAGGGAGATAGTCCTCCTCAAGCCCTTTCCATTGATATGTGGAGAGTCTCGTAACTCCTTACGGTTGATGAGTTTTGATTTTTTAAGTTGATGTATTAATTTTCCCATTTACAAGTAGGTCGATCTACTAAAAGAATTCAATTATTTTTTAATTAAAACTACTACAAGTCAACCAGACAAGTGAATAAATCTTCCACAACCTATATAAATAGAAGATAAAACATTTCATTTGTTCATCAGTCAAGTCTCTCTCTGGTGTTTCGCAACTCCTAGAGAAAAGTGCGAAACTTTGTGGAGGAGAAATTTTTGGGCATTTTTGAGTATTGAAGAGATTCATAAAATTGGCATAACTTTCTCATACAGAATCAGAATTACAAAATTCTTGGATTGTTGGAAATTTGTTGCGAAAGCTATGTGATGACATGATCTAGAGTTTCTTTTGGTTCATATATTGTTTCTTCATATTTTGATATTCAAAAAGGTATGGTTAATGCTTATGGGTTTCTCTTGTGTTGGCATGATGACTATGAGCAGATTCTTGATCAACAGGTTTGACAGGTTGATGAAAAGGACAAGTTAATGAAAATGAGCAAGACATGATTGAGTGGTATAAGTGTTTCTTGATTAGAAAGTTGAGCTTTGCAACCTTGGGGATTGAATTCATCAACCCCTTCTCAGTTGGACCTGAGAAGACCAAGCTGGGTCTTGGATTAAGAGTTGGTGCTCTTTGTATTAGTTGGTGTTGATTGTAATCGCGAAGATTGAAGGCTTCCATGTACAATACATAAAACAAGTTTACCAAACAGATTTTGTGTTCCCTTGTGTTGTGTTACTTGTTATGATTTAGTTATCTAGTTGATAAGCATGCTTACAATTCATGGTTGATTAGTTAATGGATGCTTATGAAATGATGATGTAATTGGTAACATAATGCATTGATGAACTTTGCTTGATTAAATTGATAGAAGTTGAAAAGGTTTTTAATTGCTATCACATTGATTCACAAACCCCCCCCTCTCAGTGTGACCATTGTGTCCAACACTCACTGCAAAGCAAATATATGGCATGGTGTTAACCAGGTACATGTGTTAGTTTTTCAACATTTAAGCTAGCATTATGTTAAGATCTTTTCATTGAGAGAATAACAAGCACAGCAATAACATAAGAACATCACATGAGACAAGAGACACAAAGAGTTTTGGGAGGGGAAACCATAAATGGAGAAAACCCCTCAACTTCCTCTAAGATAGTATCACCATAA
>LPNX011001036.1:372996-408673 GCA_001517045.1 Pseudotsuga menziesii | reverse complement strand
TTCTCATAACTAGAGGCATAATTCAACTTTTAGATCCCTTGGGGTTGAGGACAAATTACTTGATGTATTTCTACATATTAGATGGTGTATTTCACCTTTGAAGAGGGATTTGGAGTAAAAATATTTTGTTCAATGGTGTATTTCACTTGATGTATCTCTATGTATTGTTCATGTTAAATATTCCCCTGCCTCTATTATTTGTTCCACTTCCTTTGATGATAATTGCTTGTGTACGGAATGTTCAAGAGTATATTTTTCCAAATCAATTATTGATTCATGAGACAATAAGGATCCCATCAACTCTTCTCTTGATAGATGTGACAGTTCTTTGCATTCTTCAATGGCTATACTACAATGACAAGTTTCTTAGGAAGGATTCTTAACCTCTTTCATAGCCTTCTGGTTAGTCAAATATTTTCTATGAATTCTTAGCTAGTTGACGAGTTCCATTACCCTTTCCATAAATTGATTTGTTGTCTTATAATCCTTCATTTTCAAATTCTCAAATTCTATTTTAAGAGTCTATAACTGGACATGTTTCACTTTATTAGTGCCTTGATAGGCCATTTCAAAAATTTCCCAAGTTTCTTATGTTGATTTAGCAGTTCTAATTTTTTTGCATATTAAATCATCAATGCCTTGTTGGATTAACCAAAAAACACTATTTTAATTATTTATTTGTTCATTTAATTGGTTTCTTTGTGCACTGGCCATCCCTTGTATTGTTTCCTGATCTCATTATATATATCTCATTTCTATTGGTTCTCGTCATTCTTGAGATATTAGGAATGATCTCATATGAATAAACGAAAATTAATCATTTTTCTCTATTTAAATTGGTCATTGATCTTCACCCAAACCGATGTTAGACACCATTCAAACAAATGCAATGAGTTGGATGCCTTATAACTATTTTTTATAGTCGAAAAATGGACTTAATTGTCCTCTCGATACTTAAGGATCCTTTTAGTTTTGAATTGGAAGCTTTCCCTTTTGTTTGTTTTCGAAACAACATGCCTGATTCGACCTATATTCATTATGTTCATTGAGGTCACTAGAGTTTTTTATCAACGAAAATGAAGAATTATGGGCATTGCCACAGGTCAATAATTAGGAAACCCTAGATAATGGATATGTTCCTTCTAAGTGGCTTTGTTGGGATATTCTCTCAATTAATTCATCATGTTTATGAGATGAATGGAATTTATCTTTTGTCACATGTTGGATGTGGAGAAATTATCGGCTTCAAATTGGAAGTGGGAATCAATACTTGAAGCATTTTACACCCTTTTTATATGCCAATATTGAAAGTGTTGAGTTTATGTTGGTGTCTATACCGCTATCTTAATTCCCTCTGATTTATTATTTACTTTTGGCCACATGAGACCTTGGTCATTTCTTTTTCTTTAAAGCAAACATATCTTGATAATTGATTTTTGGTCACATGAGACCTTGGCCATTTTGGTCATTTCTATGAATATGACATGTCTTGCCGTGATACTTGTTCGACGACCATTCGCTCCTATACTAGTTGGATTGGGTCTATGGGAGGGTTTAGGTTTAGCTACTAGTATGAAATTGATGAAGGGTTCTTGTTCTATCACATGGAACAACTTGATTATGTCAGTGTCACGTTTAGCTTGATTCTGCAACTATCATGTTTTGGTGTATTTGTTGTACCAATTGGAGAAGTCCACATATCGATGCTCGGGCCTCCGATCGACAAACCATCGATTTCGTCGGATTCGTGACGTGGGATTTTAGCTTGGGGGGGGGGGCCTCTCCCTCCTGTACATTTCCCGGTGACCTCCATCTACGGTCGTTTCTGGAGCTAGGGTTTCGCTCAGTAGGGGACAATGCAGTCATGCCAACGAGGACCAAAGCTGGAAAGCCATGAATGGTGGGGATGCAGTTGGAATTGCCATATTTCCCATGCCCAAACACACTAGTAGGAGTTGACATAATTCAAAATTGCCGCTCCGTGAGGTTTTTTGCGCACCGGGCCCAAGTCCACCAGGTGTCCCTGAACGGTATCTGGAGGTGACCTGTAACTCACCATAGATCGATGCTCAGGCCTCTGATCGATGAACCGTCGATTCTGTTGGATTCGTGACGTGGGATTTTAGCTAGGGGGGGCCTCTCCTTCCTGTCCATTGCCCAATTCCCTTTGTCTACGGTGGTTTCTAAAGCTAGGGTTTCGCTCAGTAGGGGACAACGCAGTCACGCCAACGAGGGCCAAAGCTGGAAAGCCATGAATGGTGAGGATGCGGTTCGCATTGCAATATTTCCCATGCCCAAACACACTAGCAGGAGTTGACAGAATTCAAAATTGCCGCTCCGTGAGGTTTTTTGCACACCGGGCCCAAGTCCACCAGGTGTCCCTGAACGGTATCTGGAGGTGACCTGCAACTTGCCATAGATCGATGCTCGGGCCTCCGATCGATGAACCGTCGATTCCGTTGGATTCGTGATGTGGGATTTTAGCTAGGGGGGCCTCTCCCTCCTATCCATTGCTCGATGCCCTCCGTCTACGGTGGTTTCTGAAGCTAGGGTTTCTCATAACTAGAGGCATAATTCAACTTTTAGATCCCTCGGGGTTGAGGACAAATTACTTGATGTATATCTACATATTAGATGGTGTATTTCACCTTTGAGGAGGGATTTGGAGTAAAAATATTTTCTTCAAGGAATTTTCTACATTTTAATAAGAAAGAACTTTGCTTGAGGAGACACCATGTGGAACTTTTGACATGGTCAAACTCTCAAATGAAGAATAAATGTGTGCTTTAATAGGATCTCACGAGTTAGACATATGATAATTATCAATGTGGACCTATTCAAGGAATTTTATCCAATCATAAGGAAAATAATAAGCCCAAGTGCTCCTCCTTAGGAGGAATCTAGGGATTTCTAAAGAAATAGTATTCTATGGGAGAGTTGTTCGAGGTGAACACTATAAAAGGAGATCATTCTTATTTGTTCAAGTCATGTTTGGAAGAGGGAATCATCTCATTCATACAACAACTCAGACTTGGTCAACAAGAGTTTGGATCGGTTTGGTTCAGTTTGGATTGGTGGCAACAGTCTTATACAACCATTATCCTACAAGATATTTCTTCGAATGTGTGCCCTAGAGGCATGTTCAAACTGATGTAAAGTCTGCTTATTATCTGCTCATGTACAAACACAATCATCTCATTTAAATGATGGATTATTAATTTTTTGGGGGTTTTATCCCTTGAAAGGTTTCCCTGTAAAATTCTTGTGTTCTTGTGCATAATTTGTGGATGATTGTTTATTTTTTGTTGTTGCTACATAACTCAGAATTCTAACTACTAGCAACATACTATACAAGTCTGATAGAAGTTAAAAAAAGAAGACTGTTACTGTTATTAAATTAAAATCCATATTAAAATTTAACAAAACATATCTTGTCAACTGCCTGTTTGAACTATGATGTTGGAAGGATATCATCTCGAAGCTTAATCTCATCATTTTAACCAAACTTTTGCAAAATTGTTAAGGTGGTTTCAAGTCATCCTTTTTCAATAAAAAGTGCATGGAGAAAAACAAATCCTGTCAATGTGAGGCTGTGTTCATTGACACATTTTGGAAGTTTTTCTAAAACAACCTTCTTCACCCCAACAATTTTTGAAGGATATAGAGGAGAATTAAAGAATTTAACCTGCTCAAACACAAGATCAAGTGCACTTCATGAGATCCTATCCTAAATATGATTAATTCTGAAGCTAGGGTTTCGCTCAGTAGGGGACAATGCAGTCACGCCAACGAGGGCCAAAGCTGGACAATGCATTTCATGCCAACGAAGGCCAAACTTGGATAACCCTGTCCCTAACTAGGGTTTATTGTTTAACATGCATGTCCCATTACCATAAACCTACCAAGGAAACCCTAATCTTATCTTACTGTCACAACTCAATTCAGAATCAATCTAATGTCAAACTGAACTTTTTCAAATCTGATGGACTTATGGTTCAAGTCATGTTGATTCACAAAGTTGGTTCTCAGTCTTTGGATTCTATTGTAGTTCCTTTAATGCTGAGTGATTAGTCATTGGGTGCATGAGGTTTGTTGAATAGTGTTGTTGGTTGTTGATGAAATGTAAAGCATGTATTGCACTTAGTTTTATTAAATTACACTTGAGCATTGACTTAACTTGTAATTTAATGAATCCAAACTCACAATTTTTAATTAGATATATCCAATTGGTGTGCAAGTAGTGAGTTCATTGAAACCTTGAAATACATTGTATTGCACTTATATTTATTAAATTACATGAGAAAGAACTTTGACTTTAGTGTGCATGTATTAAGATCATTGAAACCTTTAAATATAATATTTTTTTATTTTGACATAGTGCATTCATAAGTAATAGATAATCCTCACAAATCAATACAATAGATTGACACAAGAACATGTGGAAACCAAAGAGAAAATTCAAAGTGAAATGTATCATTCATTTATAACTGAAATGTCAATTGTGTACATGTCTCCAAAAGTACATGTATCCAAAACTATGCAAGCCACATGTACATGTATCCAAAACTATGCAAGCCACATGTACATGTATCCAAAACTATGCAAGCCACATGTACATGTATCCAAAACTATGCAAGCCACATGTACATGTATCCAAAACTATGCAAGCCACATGTACATGTATCCAAAACTGTCCAAGCCACATGTACACATGTATCAATATGTACATATCCCATAAGACACATCAAAACTCAAGCTTCCTCTTGTTCTTTCTTGAGGGTGATCCTGTAGGCACAACTATAGGACCAGTGTGCGTCTCTGGATCCTATAAATTAAATATCAATTGTTAAATTCAATTACTAAATTGATATAAATTAAATATCAATTGTTAAATTGATATAAATTAAATATCAATTGTTAACTATGTACTAATACATTAGCTCAATAAAATACCATATCTAAATTAACTCAAAAATTTTGAAAATGTTAATGGACATTGCATGAAACAATTGTTCATTAATGGACATCTCACCTCAATGAGAGACTGTGACAAAGGGGATTGGGTTTCTTGTGTAGCAGATGGAGCTGTTGGTTGAACATGAATGATGGTTGCATCCATGGTCGAACCAGAGGGGGCAGGACCTGGTGGTGGTGGTGGCTACAATCACCAAATCTTGAAATAGTTAGAAATGTGCATGAATAAACAATAGACAACAATAACACACTATGTCTATATCATGTTCAAATAGTTGTACCTCTATGTGCCTTGTTGCCATTGTAGATGCAGCACTGACTGCTGCATCAACCATCCCTGCAAGGTATTCAACAGTGAACTCTGGCTCCTAATGCAGTAAACATGCAAATCAAACATTAACAAAATATTTTATGCACTGGATTTCAAGTTAACCAAGAAATATCATCGAAGGATATACAAATTACCATGGTATCAGTATCTCCATGGTCACGGACAACTTCACTCTTTCCAAGGGTAGGCCATCTCATATAGACTAGGCCCTTGTTCACATATGGCCTACAAGGAGATACAACTCCAGGAAGTGGTCCAGGTGTTTCGGTACCAGCCTATAGTCAACAAGAGTTCATGTAGCTAGACATGGATGATTCAACAGACATACATGTATTTAAAAAATGACATTTTTGAAATGTTTAAAATGTTTACCTCCATCACTGCTTCCCCTCGTGTAGGATCTGGCATTTTCCCAGATATGGATCCTACCTCCATCAATGCTTTCCCCCGTGAAGTATCCGGCATTTGCAAGTTTAATAATTGTAAATATTAGACCGTAGATAACATTAGTGAACTAACATGTACAGTATGTGGAAATTAACAATTTAACAAGTATTAAAAAACTGAACTTTTAAAATTTTTATCTCGGTGTGAGATACAGGATCAGTGGATGGAATGTCCTGCCCCTGTGCAGAGTGTGGGACATGATACTCTGGGGCGTCGCTTCCTCCATAAAGCATCAGCTACAAGTTCACAAAATTAATATATTAGCTCAAACTATACATATGTGTACAAAGAGGAAAATAAATGAATAATTTATTACAATTAACCATATACATACATCACTCAAAAACCCACTAAAGACAACATCTGACGAAAGACCATAGCATGGACGACCACACGATGTGCACTCGTGAGGCTCAAAAGTGGGCTAGGAATGTGCTGATGGTGCTGCACTAGTAGATGGTGCTGCAGTAGATGGTCCTGCACCAGTGGGTGGTACTGCACCAGAAGATGGTCCTGCACCATGAGGACCTGGTGTATGTACCACACCAGGGATAGATGTCCCATCCTCACCCATATGCTGAACCATAGTGCTATGGAGAACAACGGCCCGTGCCAAACTCAAAAATACCTCATGTGTCTGTGGAATCACATGATGTTCAGGTGGAACATCTGGCCCAGGAAACTGCCTGCGAGGTGCAGGGATAGGGAGATCAACGTCTCGAAGCCTGGCATTGGGTCGATTTTGGGGCATCCCCCCACCGATCCCCTGAAACTGCAAATAATCAAAATAGTTTACGTGTTTTCCCAACACGAACTCTGCATACATCTGCCGAAGGAAGTACAAGAGGATTTCCCTGTTGTTGTGTGGTGGCATATCAAAAACCATATACCATCTTTCCATCCAGTTATCAACAAATGGTTGATATGTGCACCACTCGATAGAGATATGTGGCCTTTTTTCATTTGGGGTTTCCCCCATGCGAGGGTCCCTAAACAATGAAAATATATGCTCCTTGGTGATTTTCAACTTTTTTACTGCATTGTAGCTAAGCCCATCAGCGTACTCACGTCTTTTTCTTTCTCTATATGAAGTAATATCATATAGTACGTTGTTTGACAATGTGATGGTCTCAACAATTGCATCCAAAGTGGATGCAAGTGAACATCAAATTCTGTCACCACCACTAAAATCAGAACTCAAACCTCTCAAGTGGGCAAGCTCAATCAATATTTCCGCATTCGGGGCCATAGCCGCAACTGCAATAAAAAAATCAATAAGAAAATAATTAGAAACGTATACATGGTATATAATGACATCTCTTCAAAATTGAAAATGTAAATGCATCTAAATCCAATTATCTTCAGAACATCCAACCGTCACATAGACCTATATAATAGTAAATAAAATTTCACCACATAACTAATTCAAAAGCATACATGTCTCCTCTTCCCTTATCAATGTTTGATGATGGAGTTTGCAAGGCTCCTTCCTTAGCATAATCTATGTAAAATGAACATTGGGATGCCATGATTGTTTTGGAGGTATTAGGGTTGGATTTTTGGTAAGTCATTGTAGCAGTATGGTTCTCATTGACTTTACTCATTGATGCATCAATGAAATTCATTAACCCGATTTTGAGTGAGAGATGGGTGTGTAGACTTCATAGTGTTTGGTCCATTCTGTTCACATTAGGTTGTATTATAAACTTCAAGTTTTTTCTTGTCATGTTATCTACTAGTGGGTCCTCTCTACATCTATATTAACAAATAATGGGTTATTTTGATAGACTATACATGGATTGGAAATGCTCTTAGATGTTGAATCATATATTCTTAGGAGTGATGGTTTAATAGGAGTTTTATGCATTCTTAAGGGACCATTGCTTAGATATTTTAGGGTTAAATGCATTGGTGAGAAATGTTATTTGGTGACAGGAACTAATTCAAAAGCATACATGTCTCCTCTTCCCTTATCAATGTTTGATGATGGAGTTTGCAAGGCTCCTTCCTTAGCATAATCTATGTAAAATGAACATTGGGATGCCATGATTGTTTTGGAGGTATTAGGGTTGGATTTTTAGTAAGTCATTGTAGTAGTATGGTTCTCATTTACTTTACTCATTGATGCATCGATGAAATTCATTAACCCGATTTTGAGTGAGAGATGGGTGTGTATACTTCATAGTGTTTGGTCCATTCTGTTCACATTAGGTTGTATTATAAACTTCAAGTTTTTTCTTGTCATGTTATCTACTAGTGGGTCCTCTCTACATCTATATTAACAAATAATGGGTTATTTTGATAGACTATACATGGATTGGAAATGCTCTTAGATGTTGAATCATATATTCTTAGGAGTGATGTTTTACTAGGAGTTTTAGGCATTCTTAAGGGACCATTGCTTAGAGATTTTAGGGTTAAATGCATTGGTGAGAAATGTTATTTGGTGACAGGAACTAATTCAAAAGCATACATGTCTCCTCTTCCCTTATCAATGTTTGATGATGGAGTTTGCAAGGCTCCTTCCTTAGCATATTCTATGTAAAATTAACATTGGGATGCCATGATTGTTTTGGAGGTATTAGGGTTGGATTTTTGGTAAGTCATTGTAGCAGTATGGTTCTCATTTACTTTACTCAATGATGCATCAATGAAATTCATTAACCCGATTTTGAGTGAGAGATGGGTGTGTAGACTTCATAGTGTTTGGTCCATTCTGTTCACATTAGGTTGTATTATAAACTTCAAGTTTTTGCTTGTCATGTTATCTACTTGTGGGTCCTCTCTACATCTATATTAACAAATAATGGGTTATTTTGATAGACTATACCTTTATTGGAAATGCTCTTAGATGTTGAATCATATATTCTTAGGAGTGATGGTTTACTAGGAGTTTTAGGCATTCTTAAGGGACCATTTCTTAGAGATTTTAGGGTTAAATGCATTGGTGAGAAATGTTATTTGGTGAGAGGAAGTATATAGTTTGTTCATCCTACATTGGTATTTGGTAGTGCTTGAGACTTTCTACTTTCTTTTCCCTCTATAAGAAATGGTGTAAGTTTTCTTTTGACACTAAGGTTAGCTCTTTGTCCTCATTTTGTGCTATGTTTAGTTCTTGGATTTGAATTTGAGATTTGTTCAAATAATAGAAATTTCCATCTTTTAACCACATTCTTCAATCTCTTCTACTAGTTGGATAAGGTAATGCTCTTGAGAATTAAAAAAGATAGGAGGGAAGTGCATTTGAATATCACACATACAATTATAGGGTAAAAATTGACCAAAAAAAATGCATTGGGTGATTGAATTACCTTGTTGGATGACAATGCATGAGTGAAATCTCCTCCCCTCAACCTGAATCAGCTCCTGCAACAATCCTAGGCAATGGTCTCGCTCCAAACGCTCCAATTGCTCGTTGAAATCGCGTTCCTGATTGTGATAATGGGCCACGGGTTCGGGACTGTGTATATAATTTTTTTTTTATGATTTACAAATCGCGCACGCGTTTTAGAACTACATATCGCGAGCGCGTTTTGTAGTTATATAACGCGTACGCGATTTGTCTGCCTATCCTACATGTTCCATGACATGTCAGGCTCGAGTTGAACCATACCAAGTGCTATGTCAGGCTCGGGTTGATGTATTTTTTGGTAACATGATGTTGTTTTTTAAAACTAGGATTGCATCTTAAAGGTCCCTCATCTTCTTGCACTGACCCTATTGCATAAGTTCATCAAATTTTTCGGTAAGTGGAGGTATGTTGTTTTCTAATATTTAACCATGTAATTCCTTAAATGCTAGAAAATGAATAAATTTGGAAAATTACCTCACCATGTTACATTACCTTACTCATTTTCATGAACCTAAGACATCTTCAGTTGCGGGGGGGGGGGTGTGTGGGGGGCATTTTTTTCCGTCATCTTATTCACGATTGACCAACATGCCTCTTCAAGCATACATTTTATTACAATTTGCATAACTCATAACATGAAGACAATGTTTTCCAATGAACATTGATCGCTTATCATTTCCAGTGAATGTATAATTTTAAATCCTATGTATTGCAGAAAAAATACAAGTAAAATAAATGAATGTTGTTAACACAAGAACCAACATTTGTTATGGTTATCACACAAGAACTAGCCACACACACACACACACACACACACACACACACACACACACACATATCAGGTTCTACTTAATCATTTCACATCATGGAATGATTTAGTGTTACAAACATCATCATGCAAATCCAAAAATCTTATGTACAGGACATGCAACACATTCAGTTGGGGGGAATGTTGAGTCACGAAAATACCACATTTTATTCATATTTCATATACCACTTGTCACCTTGTTCTTATTTTATCTTTCCATAAAATCATTAATATCCACCACTTTGATAATACATATGCGTTTATATTACCATTTTCCAAATAATTTATTTTTTAGCATTTTGAGTGAATTTGTGGTTAAATATTAAGAAAATTAATATATTTTCATTATACCTTAAAGTTGGATGAGTTTCGTGGTGATTACAAGTATATTTGAAGACTTTAACAAGCTCAAAAGTCACCAACTAGACTCAAATTTGAATTTCATCTTCAAGATGTGGGCTAATTTCAAGGAGAATATCATGGAGATGGAATATCTTATCCAAGATATCATGGAGGATTTGAAGGGATGAGTTGAGAGAAAAGTGGATTTGTTGATGATTTGAAAGGATGAGTTGAGAGAAAAGTAGATTTGTTGAGGATTTGAAGGGATAAGTTGAGAGAATAGTGGATCTGTAATTATGATTAGTTATCTTGAATTCATGTATAAATAGGAGGGCTCTCTACTCATTTTGTTATAGATCTCTCTAGTGGTTTGGAAGTAGAGAATAGTTTAGATCTTTTTGAGAGTTAGTCATAAATTGGATTTTTTATTGTTATGTAATGGACATGATGCTTTAATGCAAATCCTTTTATTCTCTCATATTAATTTGAGTTTCTTTCTTATGAATTGTTAGTATATAATTTCAATGATTTATTTATTATGCATCGTCAATATAGATTTTTCGTGAGCTCGCATGTTGATTATTTTCAATTAGTTTATTTCATGTAATTTTATGATTTCTTAGATTAGATTTATTTCACGCAATTTCCTGCTTTTCTAGATTAGATTTCTTTTAATGTCATTTGCTCCATTTGCAAGCTTAATTCAATTTCAGTTGCATGCATTTTTTATTTCAGTTACCCAGAATATCAGTAGGAATACTTTGCCCCTGCATATATTTTGTCTGTAACTCACAAGTTTACGTTCTCTTTGGGTTGACAGTTAAATCATTGGATATATGTTATAAAATTGTTTAATATTTTGCACCAATAGATGTGAAGGTTCACAAATGACTCCATTGTACTGCAGGTTCTTCCCATACTAAGTCAATCCAATGTATCATATACACCATACCTCCTGCCATCACTTTGACACATGCTTCCTTCCTTATCTTCATGGAGCTAACACATAACGTGAGGGGAGTCGTGTAATCTCATTAGGGGAGAGGGTAACCACCTTGTTGGCATCCAAATCAGCTTCTCCTGAGAGAGAGAGCTCAATGAATAGAGTGATATGAAACCTGTATTTTAGTTGCTTATCAACCCCATCCCATGGGCTGGGCTCATGTGGAACGCTTGCGATATCTTGTGAGCCATTCCTATGAATCTAGTCTATGTAGAGAATGAAGTGAGGAGTATGTCAACGATAACTCTCACCATCCTTTCCAATACCACTGGCATCCAAGATGTGAGGGAATCAAAATGACTCCATTGTATTGCTGCGTTTGGTCGGACTCAGTCGATCCAACTTCTTATATACACCCTACCTTCTACCATCACTTCGACACATGTTTCCTTCCTTATCTTAGTGGAGTTGACACTTAGTGCGAGGGGAGTTGTGTCTCATCATGGGAGAGGGTAACCTCCCTGTTGGTTGACAATTTAGTTTTGTTGATGTTCCGACGAAGAAAAAGTAGTTGCAACTAGTAACTACTTGTTGGGAGCATACAATGAGGAATAAATGGTGCTGCTGAGGTGCGGTGATTTTTTTAAAATACTTAGAACACATCACTATAGTGATGGAAAGGACTTGGTAATTCAATGACAATATGTCACTTTAGCGACAAAAAATTGCCGCTTGTATAGGATTCTCATCGGTATGTGAACGGTGTTCTATCTCTATAGAGACACATACCCATCGGTATAGCGACGAGTATGCCATCGCTTTTATGGCATATTCATTGGTAAGTGCATGAAGAGTTGTTTCTCAAGGAATTATTGTTCTCCACACTAGCGATGAACTATTGTCGATATAGTGACAAACAATCTGTTGCTATAGCGATGAGTATGTCATCGCTTTTATGGCATATTCGTCGGTAAGTGCATGAAGAGTTGTTTCTGAAGGAATTATTGTTCTCCATGATAGAAATGAACCATTGTCGATATAGCGACGAACAATCTGTCACTATAAAGACGTAAGTTGATTTGCAAGCATCATCGAGGAACATCAAGTGACATCTCTTTCTTGTCACCATTGTGATGAATGGTTCGAGGTGTGGCTACAATGACAAAAATATTTCCACCAAAATATGGGGTCATGTTCATCGCTATAACAACACAAAAGTGTTGTAATAACAATGATTTTCCATGGGAAAAATGTGCACATGTACTAAAGTGGTGAGAAAACATTGACCTTGTTTGACGATTGTTGACCATGGTTGACAAAGGGTGGAAAATGATGGATAACTAATTTAAACTACAGTGAACCATGGTTGACTATTGTATTTCCATATTTGACTTTAGTGCACCATGGTGGACTATAATTAACATTTTCTTAGTAATGGTTGAACATTTTAATGAAAGGTATTAAATAATAGTTGACTATTTTTGCCATTTCAACTCACAATGACAAAGTTTAAACATGTATGGAAACATGGTTGACTAATTTTAACCATATATAAGCAAGGAAGACTATTATTTGACCATGGTTAACTTTAATGTGTTGTGCTTAACTATTGTTTGATTTTAGTTAACCATGGTTTACATTAGGGAACCTTGGTTCTGTATGGTTTAGTTTACTTGAGTGGAATTGACTATGTTTCACAACAGTTGGCAGACTATTGTTGGCCATGGATTACTACATTAACGATGGTTATGTGTGTTTTAATAGAGTTGAACATTGGTGATTATGGCCAACCATGGATGACTATGTTTGGACATGCTTGAGAAAGGTTGACCATAGTTAATAGTTCATAACTATTATTCCATTTGATATTTTACTAAGTTTTCAAACATGGTTGACTAATTTTAACCATAAATAAGGGTGACTATTGTTCGACCATGTTTGAATTTAATGCATCGGGATTGACTATTGTTTGACTTTGGTCAACCATGGTTTACAAAGTGAACCTTGGTTGTGTATGGTTTAGTTTATTTAGATGACATTGAATATGTTTCACCACTGTTGGCTAACCATTGATGGCCATGGATTATTTTATTGACCATGGTTATGCATGTTTTAACATAGTCAACTATTGTTGACTTTGGTCAACAATGGAGAACTATGCTTGAACATGGTTAACTAAGGATGACCATCGTTAACCATGCATAACTATTATTTGACCATTAAATATTTTAGTGAAACATGGAAGGCTTTAGGTCACCATGATTTATTATGGTTGACTTTTGTTACCTAAGTCTAACCATGTTTGACCATCATTACCATGGATGATAAAGGGTGTTAAATGATGGTTGAATAAGTTTTTCCATAGTAAGCCATGATTATAATTTTTTGTGCATGGTTGACTTTAATGCACCATGGTTATACATGTTTTAATATGTGAGACCATATTTGAATGTTAATCACCATGATTTTATAATGGTTGAATACATTTTTTATAGTTGATTTTATTTTACCATGGTTGACTAAATTTGAGCATAGATAAGAATGAATGAATATGCTTTTACAATGGTTGATTTTAGTGTACCAAGGTTAACAATGGTCAACTTTAGTTAACCGTGCTTCACATATGGACACCATGGTTGACTTTTCTTAGCTAAGGTTGACTATTTTAACGAAAGTTTTTCAATCATAGTTGATTAAGTTTTGTTATAATCAACTACAACCAATAAAGTTTGACAATGTTTTCAAACATGGTTAATGAAGTCTGGCGAATTTTAAGCAAGGGTTACTCTTGTTTAACCATGGTTAACTATTGTTACCTAAGGTTAACCATGTTTGGCTAATGTTAATCATGGTTGACTAAGGGTGTCAAATTATGTTAGACCACGTTTAACCATAGTAAGAAATGGCTGACTTTAATGCACCATGGTTATGCATGTTTGATTAGTTGAGACCATATTTGAATAGTTGAATTTATTTTACCATGGTTGTGTAACTTTCAGCATATATAAGAATGAGTGAATATGGTTTTACCGTGGTTGGATTTAGTGTACCCTTGTTTACCATGGTCGGCTTTAGTCAACCATGCTTGACATTAGGACACCATGGTTTACTTTGCTTAGCTAAGGTTTCAACCATTTTAACAAAAAGTGTTAAATGATTATTGACCAAGTTTTGACATAATCAACCAAGTATGACAAAGTTTGACCATGTGGTAAAACATGATTAACTAATTTTGACCATGTTGTCAAACATGGTTAACTAAGTTTGACCATAATTAAGCAGGGTTACTATTGTTTGACCATAGTTGAATTTAATGCACCATGGTTGACCATTGATCTACTTTGGTCAACCATGCTTTACTTTAGTGAACCTTGGTTGTGGATGGTTTAGTTTATATAATTGGTATTTACTCTGTTTCACCATGGTTGACTAATTAATGTTGACCATGGATTACATCATTTACCATCGATTTTTTATTATGTGAGACCATATTTGAATGTCATTCACCATTGTTCACTATGGTTGCCAATGGTTTTCATAGATGACATTAATTAACCATAGTTAATTATCATTGGACACGGTTGATTAAGTATGACCACATTAAAGCATGAGTGATTATTGTTTGACCATGGTTTATTTTAATGAAGTGTGGTCGACTTTATTTAAACATGGTTGACACTATTACACTATCGTTGACTTAAATTACCTAAGGAATCCATCATGGTTAGCTAAGTATGACCATAATAAATCATAGGTAATTGTTGTTTGACACTGGTATTTTTTAGTGAACCGTGGTTGGCTTTAGTTAAACATGGTTGACATTAATAAACCAAGCATGGTTTAAACTTTGTGTACCTAAGTAATTCATCATTGTTGATTATTGTTCAACATTGCTCAACCATGGTTTACTTAAGTGAACCTTGATTGTCTATGGTTTAGTTTACTTAGGTAACATTGAAATTGTTTCACCATGGTGGACTATAGTGAACTATGGTTGATGTTGCTAAACCATTGTTTAATTTAGTGAGCATTGGTTGTGTATGGTTCAGTTTGCTTAAGTAAAGCACTAATTATGTTTGACCATTGTTGACTAACGATTGTTTGATATGGATTACTACATTGACCATGGATGTGCATGTTAGATTATGTTCAAGACCATGTTTGAATGTAACTAATCATGGTGATTATGGTTGATTATGGTTAACCATGTTCAAACATAGTTAATCACTTTATTAAACAATGGATAACTATGTTTGAACATAGCAAGTTAACTTGTTTGACCATGGTTGATTTTTGTGTACCATTGTTGAATATGGTCAACTTTAGTCAACCATGGTTGACATTAGGAAACCATGGCTGAATTTGCTTAGAAAAATATGATCATATTAATAAGGGATGGAATATGATAGTTACCAAGTTTGACCATAGTAAGCCATGATTTATTAGTGTTTGTTCATGCTCAAATTTTAGCAAACCATGATTGACTTTAATGCAAATTTTATCTTCTAAAAAAAATCCTCTTTTGTAATAAGTGTACTTTATATTCTCTTAATCATCCCTCTTTATATATATTTTTTCACATAAAAAAAAGCTACTTATAATAAACTACACATATGCAAATGATTATAATTATAATAGACATTAGAAGCACAATATTGTTATTAAAAAAAAGTTAAATCAAATACATTCCACTATAATCTTATCTAAACTTTATCAAAATATAGTTTATTACAAAACAAATAAAAAGAATTTGAAAATCAATTTAAACATTATAAAACAATTATATGGGTGGCTAGATATCTTAATATTAAAATTAATAATGAAGTAGTATTTTTAATTAATATTAACGTTACGTGTAAATAAAGTAAATGTGGTTATTATTTGATATTGTTAATCAATATAAATGTAATTGTTAATTAAATTAAATATTAATATGGCTTTTTTAGGTAAGCTAAGTCAATAGTGGTGTAATATTAATAATTAATAACTTATGTGATTCACATTCCAAAATGTCCCCACTACACCCTAAGGCATGTGGAGATCCCAACATTGTTTGAATATTAGGGTTCAACAACAAGAGTAGCATATACCATTTACCATGAATTGAATCTTATTCTAGAGGTTCCCAATAAGTACTCTCAATTGTCCAAACTACATCAAAAAACAAGTTAATGTTAATATTTAACATTAAATTAAAATAGTTAATTTAATTTTAATTTAGTTAACATAAACACTAGAAACAACTAATAATATTAATGTGTTCAAATATGTGTAAATTTGATACATATTATAAATAAAAACATTATCAATATGTCAAATTTATATCTATTATCATGAGAGATGTCTCCAAAATAATTAATAGATAAATTAATATTATTTAATTAATTATAATATATAAATTAATAAACAATAATATCATTTAACTATTAAATAGTAATAATAAAATGATATTATTTAATTATTATAAGTAAAATCATATTATAGGAAAATATTATTGTCCTTTAAATGTAACTTGGGTGGTTGGAAAGAATAATTATTAACCTGTAATAAGTTATTTTTATTGATATATGATGAAAAAAAACATCATTATTGTGTTTGATAATACTTTTCTTTATACTATATAAATAGTATTTTATTAATATTATTATTTAAATTATATTATTTAAATAACTAATTATTATATTGTAATTAATTAAATAATATGAAAATTTTAAAATGGGCAAGATTTTGAAAATATTTATTAACCTTATGATTTATTTTAACATATTAATAGTGTATAATTTTTTAAATATTTGTTCTGAATTTTTTAACACTACAATTTCCAATTAATCTTAATATTAAGTAATTTAATAATATATATTCTTAATTTGTTCTAAAACTTTATAACTTTCAATTAATATTGATTAATCATAAAATAACATTACTCATTAAACTATACCAATAAGTCTCATTTTCAACAATCTTTATATTATGTTTGAATAAGCGCACTCAGTGAAAAGCACTTTTAATTAAATAAATAAAAAGTATTTAATCTGCATGTTTTGTTTTTCTTATATATCCACAATGTTTGTGTTATAAATATGTGGTTTATTTCATTCCTTATTGTTTTCGCATTACTGAATCTAATATAATTGGATAAGAGTTCATATCTTACTAGTATATAATTGGAGAAGGGTTTAGACTTCAAAAATGGATAAGGGTTCATATCTTAGAGTTTGCAAGTGAAATTTAGATTGAAAAATTGAACATTAAATATAATTGATAATTGATCAAAGTGTAAAGGACATAATATTTTCATATTTCAAGGTTTTAAAATTTCAAACTATGTGAATATGAAAGGAAAAAGTATTTATTAAATGATAATAAAAATTTATAGCATTTTTAAAATATTTATTTTTTCTTAAATTGTAATTCTAAGCATTAAATGTTAATTATAGCCAAATTTTGGTTATATCTTTCACTCAAAAGGTAGAGTTAAAGAGTTGACACCGTGGAATTCAAAGAAGTAAGGATGTGATAATGCTCTCGTGGCAGAAATTCTTTTTGAAGGATCTAATTGCAACATTTTCTGCACATAAAAAATATCATTATTAAAAATAATAAGATTCATTCTAAAGAAATTACCTCTAAGCACAAAAGCTTACCCATAGCAAATCACAACCGCAATCATCTAAACCTGGGATAACATTACTCAAATCCCTTGGCTTAAACTTTGGAAGTGTTGTATTCCAGTTTGGAAGTTTTGTCACCCCAGGCCATACATCTTCATTGGGAGTACCAAGTAATCTGTAGATGATGGCCAAATTATCAATATATATTTTACATCAACATAAATTTATCTTAAAATGAGATTTATCAAGAAGTTCAAAAATTCAAATCTCTTCAAATATAAATCTTTTTTTAACATTTACACTTTAATGCTTTAAAAAAATCTATAAAGTAAAAAATGAGTACAGAAGTTACACATAAAGCATAAGAAACTCACTGGAATATTCTTCTCATCTGATCCCACTCAGAACCTCCTTCAAAGAGAGGTGGCTTTATATGTAGTTCAGCTGCATCATTCATTAAATCAAAGCAGTTAAAATATATACCAAAACTTGTCAATTATATAATTATAAACACACAAAGCTCTGATTAAAATGAAATATATACCAAAAATGCACCCAACAGCCCACATATCAATTGCGAAAGAATAAACCGTTTCTCCCAAGAGCAATTCAGGTGACTTGTACCAAAGAGTTACCACCTGCAAGCACCCAAATGAATATTTTCAAACTGTAATGTAATTTATTGAAGATGTAGTTAAATTTAATAGTAAGTAATTGATATTGACTAGACACAAATTCTTTAAAAAAAAAATACAAAATTTTTTATAGGAAAACAACCACAGAAGAGAAATTTGCCACATAATTACCGCATTTGTGTAGGCCTTGAAATTTGGACGTAGAACTCGTCCAAGCCCCATATCTGCAACTTTCAGCAATCCCTCATCCAATTTTAACAACAGATTCTGGGGCTTCAGGTCTCTGGAAACCCAATTAGAAACACGTTACAAACATATATATATCCTCATCCAATTTTAACAACAGATTCTGGGGCTTCAGGTCTCTGGAAACCCAATTAGAAACACGTTACAAACATATATATATATTAAGATCTGGGATAGCTCAGAAGAGAAGAGTGTCTAGACTAACCTGTGTATCACTCCGTATCTATGGCAATATTCAATTCCCTGAAGCAGCTGAAACATCACAGCCTGCAATGCAAACATGCAGAAATAGAGACATATATACTCAGCATACGGCGCAAGAGAACAAAGTGAGAAAAAAAGTGAAAATTCCTGCATATAATTTTACATTATGTCATATAGTATAGTATACTATATACTATATGACGTCTTGAATAAAATGCATAAAATTATAATGTAATAATTAGATGACCTTGACTCGTATGGGAGGTATTGGTATGCCTTGGCGAACATATTTGTAAATGTAATGGAGAAGATCGCAGTCCATAAATTCAAACACCATGAACACCGCCATGTTATTATCTTCTTCGTCATTCGTCTCAACATCCAACAATCTGCAGATCAATATTATAAGCAATTAGGTACGTTGTTCAGTAATCAAGATCATAATAAATATAATGATATGAAAATTCATTCGTATAAATTCCTACTTGACAATGTGTTCACAGCGAGACAGCTTCTTGAGACTTGCGATTTCTCTGAGGGTACTGGTAGGAACTCCTTCGTTGGCATTTTGAGGCTGAGTTTTCTTGAGCGCCACCATCTGGCCTGTTGCTTTCACTCTACCCTTGAAAACTGTCCCATATGAACCTTCTCCAATTTGTTCTAGCAACTCGTACTTGTCCATGGCCCTGGCCTGCCCTGCTAATTGCTTCCTCTTGCTCGTCTTGAAATCAATTACACAATCACAGCCAAAATATTGAACATTCCAAATGAACAGTGCCAATTTCATATAATTTTCGCTTCATTTATAATGTCCGTTTGATCCCCAAATGATATGATACGATTCCACCTTTTCCCTTCTTTCTTTTCTTTTTATTAATTTTATAGTTATGAAAAGTTAAACAAAGTTGTATATATATTTATAAAAAGAGAGCTTGACTCGTTAGATGAATGCAGGATTATTAAGGAGCAGTCTAAACAGGGGACTATTTTGAGTTTTCAGCTGAATTTTTTTTAGAAATTAAGTGAATTTAAGAAACAAAATCTGTAATGTGTAAATTTTTTATTATTTGTTATCTTATAATAAACCCAGAAATAAAATAATTTGAGAAAAAAAATCCCCCAATACCCACACTTTGAAGATGTAGCAATGGTTTTAAAGGTTTTGAAATTCCAGGACCGAAAACACCCAAAAACCTGCCAAAAATTCTTCGTCTGTTTACACAAATCGATTAATGTGAAGTTCTGAATGATATCATAACTGATATCTAAAACTGCCTTCCATTTGAAATGTAAGAATTCATACATAAGTAAATTATACAATACTCTCATATCCAAAAATCAATATATATATAATATTTTTTCGTGTAAATATATAATTTATTAATTTATTACAATACATTTATAAATGTAAATAAACAATGTATAAAAACATATATATGCTAATATATAAACAAATAATAAATAATAATATGTTAAAACATTATACATGATAATGTACCTAAAACAAAACACCATATAGGACCTCTTGGTATTTTGGATTTGCATAACAAGATCATGCGAGAAGGGAAAACACTTCTTTACCAGGAACAAAACACCATATAGGACCTCTTGGTATTTTGGATATGCATAACAAGCTTATGCTAGAAGGGAAAACACTTCTTTACTAGGAACAAAACTTCAGCTGGAAGTTTTTTTAGTGAATAAAAATGGAACTTTTCGTTAGTGAATAAAAATGGATAATGAGATACATAAATGTTTTATCTTTTTAAGTAGTCTTGGTGGGACTATAAAGATTTAATTAACCTTTATCTAGTCCATGAGGTTCAATTAGACCTTTATCTAGTCCATGAGGTGGTATTTGAGTTATTCAGTGTGATTATACAATGCAATACAATCAAAACAAAACCTCTTAGTTGTAACCTGTAATTGATTTAATTCCTTTCAATGTAAAATATTAGATGCATTTAGAATATAATGTCTCAAAACATATAAATTTTTTATGGTATTTGAGTTATTTAGTGTGATTATACAATACAATACAATCAAAACAAAACCTCTTGGTTGTAACCTGTAATTGATTTAATTGCTTCCAATGTAAAATATTAGATGCATTTAGAATATAATGTCTCAAAACATATACAACAAAAACTTTATATATACAATGCAATATTAGTGCTAAAGCAAGCCTATATGCCACCATATTGATTTTCTCTAAGATCTCGAATGGCCCTACAAATGGATGGGATAGTTTAGAACCTCTCCTAGAATTTATGGAATTTTTTTGAGTTTAACTAAAAAAAAGCTCTATTTTCCTATATATAGTTAAGATCCACTCTATGTGCACTTTGATGGTTTTGAGAAGTGAAGCCTCCATGAGAAAAATGATATAAAATTAGTACAATGGCACATCATCAATTTATATTGACCCGAATTGCAATGAGTGTTTACATTGAATCTTTCAATGACTTTTAATTGACTCTTTCCCCGAAGGAGGTATAACACTAATACAACTGGAAGGTGTCAATGAAACACAACTGCACTGACTAGATTCAGGGCAAGTGGGGACTCCACTTGTTATCTCGTCCCTTAATGGTCCAACGGACATGTGGGGACCTGAATATTGACAAACTGATAAACTAATAAAGCAGAAATTATGCTCGATCTTGGCCTCCACTAACCTATTGAGGTCATTATTGTGTTCAAATCACGCAAATCACTTCAATGTGAGATTCATTTCATATCATGAAAAGTTTTATATTGAAAGAAAAAGTCTAACTTTATGTAGAGCTCAAGTCTTTCTATTATCACTTTTCTATGCAATTTACATGAGATTTACCTCAAATTGAAATTGACATTGGTAAATGAAGCTAATCTTGAAAACCAAAGAGAATAGGTATTGCAACATATTGGATAAACAAATCAAGATCAAATAATTTACAAGCAAAGAAATCCAAATCAAGATCAATATAGTTTACAAGCAAGGAAAGCCTAGATTATGACATGCCTATGGTGGTAAGAAGATCACAAGTAAAGAAAGTCAACAAAAGTGAATATTTTATAAGCAATGAAAGGAATTATCAGTTTAAGTACAAATCAACAAGCTCAAAATACAACATTTTTGTTTGAAAAAAAGATGGAGGTCTCTACACATGAGAAGAAGATTGATATACCATATATATGATCCACATTATTATTTTGGAAAACAATCCACGAAATTCAAACAAGCATGACATACATCATGCCGCAAAATCCCAACATTCATGACATACACATATGTAGACTTTGTTCTATGTAACATAAAGGATCACTGCAGGAGTGGCAGGTGCAGGTGGGATCTTGTTGGATCCCGGAGGACAAGTGGAACAAAGATTTGCCTGGGGTCTTGGCTCTAGAACCAACAACGAAGCTGAATGGATGGCTCTTCTCCAGGGTCTCCATCTCATTCGAGACAAAAATCTTCGGAAGGTCCTGATATTTGGAGACTCCAGGCACGTCATCTATAAGATGATCAATGGGTATCCCTCAGGAGATATTAAATGTCGTCGATTATATAAAAAATCTAAGCTTCTTCTGCCTCAATCCTTCGAGGTTTTCCCCATACTTCGTCATAATAATAAGGAAGCAGACATCATGGCTAACATAGGTGCCAGTCTCTCTCAAGGCTACTATAGCCAGGATGGCGATCCTCCCTCTCTAAAATTCATACCATGACGAGAAGCTTTAGTACTCTTCCTCGCTCTCTCATGCAAATCTCTAAAGAGGAGTCCTTATCTATTGGAGAACATATTTGGTGTCTTATTGGTTTTTTTCTTTCTCCCCCCTTGGTTTTCCTCTCCCCCCTCCTTCCTAGCTTCTTTCCCCTCATCCCCCCTTTCCCTCTCCCTAACCCCCCCCCTCGACCGCCTTTCCTATCACTTCACCCTCCCTCCAGCTGGCCCTCACCTCATCCCTATTCCTAGCGGCTTCTTGGTTTCAATGTCTAGTCCTGCATGCCCTCATTTGCAGGCCGCGTGGATCGATCTTTCCCCCTCGGCTGTAGAGGAATTAAAGTCTCACAGGCCTCCAATTTATTGCCAATCTCTCTCGCACGATCGGTGGATCTTCTTACCTTTCACTATGTCGATCCCTTGCTTAGACTCGCTCCATCGCAACACTCTGGATTTGGGTCATGGTTCTCCCGGCTCTGTGAATTTCTTACTGAATGTGGTAGCCAGAGTGGGTGGTGGGAGACTGCTGGGAATCCCTTGGCATGTGCTCCCCCTAATTCAGGCCTTTGTTAAGGAGCGTCTTGCTTTGACTGCCTTCTCATTATGCAATTGTAGTTACCCCTCAGCTTCCTGGGGCACTGGTAGCCACGTTGATACCTCTCCATTTCGAGAAGACAGACTGGGCTGGGTTTTAGGCTGCCTTTGCTCTGGCTGGCAGGAAGACGCCTTGGGAACGTTGTATTGCTCAGATAGTCTTAGTGTTTCCGCTCTGCAATAAGAAATTGTCTGTCTCTGGAGTGTTTCTACAAGGTGCTGTGGTGAGAACCAGGACAGTTCAAATTATCCTCTGCATACTTAGTTCTCCCGAATAGCAATTACGGCTGACTCTCGAGGGATGGCTCACTTTGATGATAAATCTGGGTTGATGGACATAAAGAAGAATCTGCGCAGGCTGTACGAGATGACAGCCATAGGGGTGATGGATAACAAAGAAATGGCCAAGGAAATTAAAGGCATGAGTGAAACTATGAGTCGGATATCGCTTGATATCAGTAATCTTGGTGCCCGAACAGATGATCTCGAGAGCAACATGTGCGAGCTGCTGGGAAGGGTAGAATGAATAGAGGAAGACCTTGAGAAGTTCATATCCATGAACCAGGAAAGCAGGGTAAAGGGAGTTAATGAAACAGCTGATCAACCCATGGAAGAAGAATCGGTTCTGCAGCCCAGGGCTCTGCAAGGCGCTTAACTTTTGTCTCTTGTTTAATCTTTCAATTTTGTATGGGTTATGTTTTTTTGCATCTTGCTCTGTAGCCATTTTGTGAGGGTATATTCTACCCGCAACTTTTGTAATTATGGCAAGATCATATGCTCTGCCTTACAGGAAACTCTCAAGACATACCAGGTGTGCAGTAATTTTGATCTGCCGGCATTATCTTTCTTCCTTCCGTTGTAATGAATGGCTGTGCACAACCTGTTAATATATTCCTCCTTTCTGTTTCTGTTTTAAAAAAAAAACATAAAGGATCACTGCCAAATGACAAATGTCTCCTATGAATAGGTCTATAATGCCCCATTTTTAACACAATTTATATAATTCCTTATTCACCAACTTGAAATAACAAGCATTGACATCACATCAACGAAGAAATGAATAATATATCAATGAATTCTAAGCCCAAGTTGTACAACTTGCAAATGATCCTTTATATATGTAGCCAAAATGCCTAGCTTTTGAAAGATCCGCTAAATGAATCTATGTATTTAGCATAACCTATCCTTTTCAATAAGGAAACTTAGATGCTCTATATTTATCAAAACACATTAGATAGAACACTTATCCTTCATATTTTATTTGTTATACAAAGCTAACAATGTATAGAAATTAGAGTAACAATGTTGAGCACAATATCAATCACTATACCTAACATAGATTCTATACGTATAATCCCTTAAGCATCTGCGCACACAATTCTCATGTTTATAGATTCCCATTGATTGTCTGGATTTCGATTGCTAAACTCAAATTCAATTCCATATAAAATAAATATTTACACAGATGACTTACTCTTCCATCATACTAAAACAAGCTAATAGATTCTATTTTCATCGTTATTCAACTCAAAGACTTCATCTAGAAAATCACTTTGTTTCTTATTTAATTTTTTGAGCCAGTCATACAATGTAGAGATCGAGCCTATCATATTTCTTTTAATATATGGGCATGAATAACATCAGCAAGCAATCTTATATCCCTAATTCTAGGCGCTTTCTAGGCCTGAAAAAAATTGAAAAGAGGCCCGTAGCAATTTTGGGAATCATTCATGAGGTAAACACTCTTCATCTTGGGTTCTGAGTTTAATTCCACCATCAAAATTGCCTAGTATTCAAATCTACGCACATTTTAGGCAGTTTTGAGCACAAATAGTGGTCAAAAGTCATATTGAATCCATTGAAAATCAATGACAAGAAGGCTGTAGCAAATTCTAGGTTGATATTAAATGTAGAAGTAGCATCAAAATCCAACTATGAGCATAAACAACAGTAAAAATCATCTAAACTTTAAGTCTAGCTAGTTATGAGTTTTATGGTACAAGAGGCCCCCTACGATGATAAATGAAATTAAAAAATGAGTACACAAACAATAGAAGGTGCCACCAAAATATTATCATAGAAACCTCTCTCTTATTGGATTCTCACATGCTATAGATTTGTTTCAGGTCTAAATTTCACTATTCAACTATAGAAGGTGCATGGTCATGCTATGCTTGAATGATGATATATGCATACACAAAATGGTGTCCAAAGTATTATTGTCACCCATTGTATCATGTTATGTCTACCCATAAATTCATTGTTTGACTGGATGAATTGTTGTTAACTTGTTAGTGCTTCTACATGTTGTCACCAGTATAGCAAGTCAAATCCTTCAAACAATCATAACAAAACCTACTTAGTTATGGAACTATTAGGCGAGAAATAATATGCTAAGTTCTAGGTCTAATATTCCTTATCGATATAGCAGTGAATACCCTTGTCATCCAAGCTTTCAAAGTACAAGGTCTAGTGAAGGAATCACTAGGATTACCCTCATCAAAATTAGGGGTAACATTACCGATATATACCTTTGCTATTGGTGGATAAGCTAGAACTATTGGATTTTATACTATATATACTTCTATCTTATAGCTACAGATGTTGTTCATACTACTCATGGTGCTATTGGTAATTCTACATGATATAGTACTTGATACACCACTAGATATGGATATGAATGAGCAACAACTTGTTTTACAACCCTAGTTTATGCCACCTATACTATTTTCCCTGACTTTTCTTATAGGTATTTTATATGCACTTAATATGCTATGGGTGCTACAAGTTATGCTTAATACGTACTTGTATCAACAACTAATTATGTTGGTCCTTTGACTAAATCTACCCTTGCTTCCTTTGTTACTCCCTAAACAATACAAAAGACATGAATACATGAATGAATGCCATACAACTTCACAACTATGTGACTGATAATGAAGCAAACTATGTGTCAAGATAGGAAAGTATCCTGATGTGGGAGGATATAATTATTTCCAAGTCAATAGTGCAAGAGAGTATAAGCTTCCATAATCTGTAAAGAAGAAAATTGTTTCAAGATTGAAGAATATCGTACCGTGGGAGGAGGATAGAATTCCCGCCAGGTCAGATGTGTAAGAAGGTATAAACTTCCATAGTAATAAAGCATGGTTTAAGACCCAATAGCTAACCCAGATGTCAGATATTCCAGTATGGGATGATGACTACCTCAGGTGGTTGAATTGGAAATCAGTAGGGCACTAAAGCTCCCTCTAAATGTGATACAAATAATTCCATCTCCTTATGTCAGCAATGTAAGGGAAAGTGCCAACTATGACGAGCCATCCAGATAATATAATATGAGGGGAATCCATATATTTCTATACCATGAAGATACGATATCCCCAACATAAATACCATAATTACATTTGGACAAAGGATTCCTTGCAAAAGGTAAACACCATCTTTTGGCCATTAACCCATCAGAAAATTTTGGCCGCTGAGAATCTAAAGAAAATAGGGATCCATCGATCATAAATGATTGAAGAATTATTTTAAGGATTGAGAATTGAAGTAAAATTCAACATCTTTCCCCTTCACATCAGAACACAATGTTTCAAATATATTCACTGGCATTTAGGACTGATTCTTATGCACCTTGGATCCTAGGTGCAAACCCAGTACCAAACAATATGCATCCCTAGGGTGACAGGATAGGAAATTTTTCCTCCAAAACATAGAGTTTCATCCTGTTACCACCCTATTTGCATAGGGCGTTCACCTTATGTTTTCAGAGGAATGCCAGGTTGATTCTTAGATCTTATGGAAATGGAAAAGGAGCATATCTTCATTTCTAGCAACGTTGGGTCAACTTCAAACCCTAGAAAGCAATTCTGGTTTAGTTTTGGAAGCCATGACAATGACAAAAATCATCAAACAATATAAACAATGGTGAAAAGTGAAAATCTGGGCGGTTTCTCTTGGTTGAATCGGCCTCATGTGCAGTTCTAATTATGTCCCAGCCTCCTAACAGCCTTAAATAGTGATCCTCGGAATTGTTTCAACCATCAAACATCATGTGACCACCCTAATTCTTAAATCCATGTGCATCTTAGACACTTCTAGGTAGTCTTAGACAATATTTCCAACATATTATCTCAACCTTGGAATTTATTCACATTTTAATAAGTGATCTACAAATTTCTATTAATTTGTGTAGTAGGGAATAACTAACAATTTTTTAAACCATCACAAGAATAATGATTTAGAAAAGAAGAAAACAAACTTCTAATCATTCTTTGATAACAATTTGTACTTTTGCCATTTTTTATGTTCCACATATCCTTTTCACATTTACAATGTTACATTCTGGACAAACCTTTAATTTGTGTACACTATGATTGACTTTTTCCTAGTCTGTATAACACCAATTAAATTTGTCTTGTTTGCATTCTACAAGGCCTACAACATATACTCATACATCTTAGTCATGTTCAACTAGGAAAGGGATCAAAGCTTCCAAATTGGACATAAATTGTTACCCCCCTATTTGCAAAGGGTATTCACAAGGGTTTTCACGGATCATCTATGTGCCTAAAAAAAAATATTCATTGCTTATAAAATATTCACTTTCATTGACTTCTTTACTTGTGATCTTCTTACCACCATAGGCATGTCATAATCTAGGCTTTCCTTGCTTGTAAACTATATTGATCTTCATTTGTCTTTCTTTGCTTGTAAATTATTTGATCTTGATTTGTTTATCCAATATGTTACAATACCTATTCTCTTTGGGTTTCAAGATTAGCTTCATTTACCAATGTTGATTTCGCTTTGAGATAAATGTCATGTAAATTGCATAGAAAAGTGATAATAGAAAGACTTGAGGTCTACATAAAGTTAGACTTTTTCTTTCAATATAAAACTTTTTATGATATGAAATCCATCTCACATTGAATTGATTTGCATGATTTGAACACAATAATGACCTCAATAGGTTAGTGGAGGCCAAGATCGAGAATAATTTATACTTCTATTAGTTTATCGGTTTGGCAAGATTCAGGTCCCCACATGTCCGTTGGATCATTAAGGGATAAGATAACAAGTGGATTCCCCACTTGCCTTGAATCTAGTCAGTGCAGTTGTGTTTCATTGACACCTTCCAATTGTATTAGTGTTATACCTCCTTTGGGGAAAGAGTCAATTAAAAGTCATTGAAAGATTCAATGTAAACACTCATTGCAATTCGGATCAATATAAATTGATAATGTTCCATTGTACTAATTTTATATGATTTTTCTCATGCAGGCTTCACTCCTGGAAACCACCAAAATTTTGTTTTCAAGTCTATCCTAGCTTAAGGGAGGTCTGCATGATCTACCATATAATAGTTTAAAAGGTGGCATACTAATAAAACTATGGTAGTTGTTATTATTATGTTCACATTCCTTGAAGGGAAGATAGTCCTCTTATTTTGTTTGTCGGTCCATTACATACATGCAAAGCACATGTATTCTAAAAATTTATTCACCCTCTAACCAAGGAAAATTTTAGGGGCGAAAGTAAGCCCAGGACCTAATTTTTGAGGTTCTTTTTCCAAAAATAGATTCATCAATTTCCAATTTTTTCTACAATGATTTGCCCCTATTCCACATGAGATTTTTTTACTCTAAATATGACCAAATTTGTTCAAAAATATGTAAAATACTTAAACTTTGAATATTTTTACAAAAGTATAGCCAAACACTTTATGGTTAGAAATTTAAGAATTACTATGATTCACTAAGGTTTCTACACTTTCACCAAGGATCTTTGAAAATTTTCATGTCTCTCACTTTGGCTTTCAGTGTTACATTGATATGACATCCTAAATTGAGTCTAGCTAGAAGCTTGGGATCTAGTCCAAAATCTCTTAGTGAACAAAAAAGCTCTAGAAAAAATGATTTTCCTTGAAAAACTATGGAGTCTGAGAGTGTCCTTAATAAACACTAGTGCAATCACATGAACTTTATAAGCATCTTTACCTATAGTGAAATCATTACTTTTGGTAACTTTATCCACCACTCTTAGTATGGATTTGTGTCATCTTGTGGTTATTGGTAACTCTACTATGAAATCCATTGATATCACTTCCCATTTTGACATGGAAATGTCATGAAATTGCAATAAGCATGCCAAATAATAAATCTCAGATTTTATAAAATGACATTCAAAACATTTGACCAGAGAAAGAGCCACACCCCTTTTCATGCCTAACCAAAAAAAACTAGGTTTCAAATCATCATAAATGTTTTTATTATAAATATTTTCATAACAAGAAGACATGGTATCAAGGCTTCTTAATAAAATGTGCATCCAAAAGCCTTGATACTATACATTTTCTTCTCCCTAAATGGATTGTATCAACAAACAAAAAATCTCATTAAACTCGGCTCATAAAAACCCCTTTGAAATATATATACTCTTCAAGAATCTTACCAATATATCATGGTCACAAAAATACCTTTCAACTTGGGTTTCCAATAGTGTTGCATAACTTCATATTCACAAAATATTAATGAAAATGAAAAATAAAAACAAATTAAAGCACAATCAATTTATTGATATTTTAATAAATTTAATAATAATATGTAATATATTTAATTATTTTAATTTTAATATTTTTTAAATATAATTGATTTTATTAAATAAAATATTTTAAGCTTCTTAATTTGTATATGAATGAAAATGAAAATTAAAAACAAATGAAAGCACAATCAATTTATTGATGTTATCATCTTAATAAAACAATGGAATGAAAGTATAGAGAAAATAAAATGTTTGCAAAATGAAATTGATAAGTGTATAAAATTTTTAATAGTTATATAAATAAGTTGGTTTTAATTAATATCAGAATAGATCCATTTAAAAGGAGATCTAAGGGCACCTAGAAGGATGAAACATTTCAAGATGCAAACCTTTTTTTAAAGAGTAAATGCTTAATCCAATGTTTATGGTTTTAGTTTATCTAATTTATGTTGTTTTATATATATGCAATTCTAAATAATTTAAATGTAATTTAAGCGAACATGTTATTTTTAATAATATTTTAATATTTTTTAAATATTTTTTATAAAAAGACACGTGCAACTCTAAGATGAGCACGAAAGGAGTTACACATCTCTCCCTTACTAGGTTGTAGAATGCACCTCTTACGTGCAATAAATATTTTAATTTATACCTTTATTAAATATGTTAATTTTTAATATTTTTAATATAGGAAATTTAAAAGAATTTATAGAGATAATTTAGACTACACAATTTTAATTTAGTCATTTATTTTATTATACTAAGTGTTTTCTATTTAAAATTTTAATTTAGTCACTTATTTTATTATATTAAGTTTTATTTATTTATTTTTATGGTAAGTGTATAAAATATTTGATGATGATGGTCTTTAATGTTTAGAGCGACTAAATTTGGTCTATCATAATATTGAATGTTCATAGATCCACAAAGATATAAATAAGTTGGTTTTAATTTTGTTGTTGGTTTGTTATAAATTCTCATTACTTGGGGCTAGTGCATTTCAACCATTGGCTAAGAAGCCGTAACCCAGGGGCATATAAGTCGTCAAAATTACCCAAGGATCGCATCCGGCCTAGGTCACACCAACCCTTAACATGATTGGATTTTTTTGTGTCTCCTCCCAACTAAGCCACCCCTGAAGGTATTGAACTCGGGTGGCCTTGCAAACGAAACACACCTTAACTAAGTGACCTATGGATAATTGACCTATTTTTTGGATGATTATAGTGAAGATGAGGCAATGTTGTGCTCATGTGACAGGAGACTGAATCTCATCCACTACGACTATAAACTTCTAGTGAACCCCAAGAGCCCCCAACCATGGGTCATAGGTAAAGTTTGAACCTATCACCTCAGTAGTTTTTACAACTTGTAGTTGCAATTTTTTTTCATTCCATAGGGCAAATTGATTTTTAATTTTTAACATTTTTTAAAATGGTAATTAAAATGGATTTATATAAATTTGTTTTACTCACTCATTTTATTATTTTATTATTTTAATTCTCATATTGGTATTCATATTTTTTTCATTTAATCGATTTAGTTAGGTTACTTAACACATTCTTCGATTTAGTTAATTCTCTATGGATAGTTAGGTTACTTAACACATTCTTCGATTTAGTTAATTCTCTATCGAGGAAGAACCATTCTTCAAGTTGTGAACCGATTTCGCAATGTTCATGCGCCGGTTTGCATGTAAGCCCCTAGGTTTTTTCAGCTTGGCCGTGTTGTTTAGCATGGCACTGTGAGGTTTCTCTTGTTTACTTCAATGTTAACGTGTTAGCAATGTATCTCGTTCCTCCAAAAACTAAGAAGGTTTTTGTGTATGTTTTTTTGGACATCCTGTTTTCCCTCTCGGAGGGAAGGTTTTATGGACCTTTTTCCCTCCTGGAGGGAGGACTTAGACTTATCTTGGAACTCTATACCTACTCATCTTGAGTAGGTCTATCTGTAAACTCATATGTATCACCATTTTCTTTTTTTAATCGATTAAAACTTACAAAAAAACACATCCAACATGAATTATAAAGTATATCTTAAATGTAATGTAATTTAATTACAATTACTCCCCTTATTAAAAAGTATTTTAAATATTGTAAAATTAAAATTAAAACAAATATAAATTAATATACATTATACTATGATTTCAGCTAAAACCATCTCATGTATTACGATGAATTTGTTAGCAGTACTTCTCTAAAAAAAGACGTAAACCCTTGAGTTTATAATTTGGTGCAATTTGAACCTACACACGATCATGATCTAAAGCTGGCACGAAATTTATTTTTTTTGGTTATGGCTGTGTTCTAGACATTGTACGTAACATGTATTAAACATGATTTATTTCTGTTGTTTAATAACGGTTCTTCTGCCAACTATTTTTTATTATATCATCTCAAGCGGTGATATATATGAAATGGCAAAATCTATTAATCCAACCAACCAACCGTATATGATTTATTTTTGTTGTTTAATAACGATTCTTGTGTCAACTCTTTTTTATTATATCATCTCAAGTGGTGATATATATGAATGGGAAAAATGTATTAATCCAACCAACGGTACATCGTTTAATTTTTGTTGATTGTAAAGTTCTCTAAAGTTTTAAATTTTTTATATTAAATAGAATTGTCTTAAAATTATTTATTTGATTGATGTTTGGTTCACATTTCAGTGACGTCAGTCTTGATATATGTTCCCCATCGTTGGCGAAGGAATAGACGTCATAGATGTGTTGATGGTTGCACTGCCCGAAACATAGGGTGAAGGCTAGTGCAGGGTGCCAGTCCCAATCCTTCATTTATGTAATCTTTCAATACCAGATGTTCTTATTACAGTCCAAGAATTAACTATCCAAGAATTAACTAATCTTTAATAATAAAGGCCACGTACTTTGCATCCTCCAAGATTTATCAATACTCTCAACTTAACTTGAGTGACAAGCAATCACAAGATTGTTAAACACCCTCAATCGACCCCTCCACCTTATTATACCAAGCCTGCTCCAGAGCAAGAATGGATGCATGGGGTCATCTCCATCCTAACTCCACTCTCAGGAGAGTTCTAGTGAAAAATGACAACAGATTCAGGGAGCAGAAGGAGGTGGAATTTTTCGGTCACCCAGCAGTTCATCTGATTCCATCGCTATCTAGACACCCTCATGTATGACATATGAAGAACAAGTATTTCTAATATTAGTTCCATTTCATTTTCTGTGTATCAGACTCGTGGCGGGGTTTTGCNAGTTCATCTGATTCCATCGCTATCTAGACACCCTCATGTATGACATATGAAGAACAAGTATTTCTAATATTAGTTCCATTTCATTTTCTGTGTATCAGACTCGTGGCGGGGGTTTGCAGTTACTAACTATACACTTTCAAAGTTATATGGGAAGAGTGGCTTTGGTGGTAACTGCGAGTTGCGACATCAGAAGTGATAAGGGATACGAAATAGTTGTGCATCGATTACGAGGAAGCTTTCCACCGCATGAAGCAGGAGGCCATTTCAACTTTCAAGCAATCGACACGCTATCTGATATCTGTGAGGAGACTGTGATAGAAATGTAATTGCAGAGGCACCTGTAACGTTCAAATAACCGAGTACAGAAAACGGTCCCACTATCTATGTTTATATATGCAGAGATTAAGCGTTGTGTTATTATGCAATATTGTGTGTTATGGAAGACGAGGGACCTCGAACAACTTTGCATCTTCCCAATTGGTCGTTAATGGAGTGTAGTTATGGGAAAATCGAGTGAATTTATTTATAATAACGTATGACAGTCTCGCATTGTGAATTAGAAGAAGCGCTTTGAATCACTTTTTTCTTCACACGATTTAAATCATTTGGTCCTACGAAAGGACATTTTTAGTATTTCTCCTCAAGCTTTTGATACTAAGGTCATACGGTCTCTAATCAAACTCTTTGATCAGATCTCGTAGTACAATTATATCAACCTAAGATTAGAGAACAAATATTTCGCTCCACTTATAGTTTTTAATTAATTATATACATATTGAATATAATAATTTTTTATGAAAGTCTTTCATAACAAATTGTTTAAAAAAAAACAAAAATTTACAGTCTATATCAAATTATAATAAAATTTTAAATTTAGTTATTTCGTTGATGGTGGGAAACTTGGAGTTGATGGCTATGAAATCTTGTGGCATTTATTTTTCCTTTCATGTTACAATTTTGTGGCAAAAATACCATATTTCTATAGCATTTGTCTTGTATAAATAAGTTTTAGCGATTGCGGTGATATTGCCCCTGGTGGCTCTTGTTATTATGTTATTGGTTCTAATTACTTATTTATTATTATTATATTATTTGTTCTAATTACTTAGTGGATATTTTTTTCATCAAATTTTAAGTAGACCTATATATATTATATTTATTATCCCCTTGGATATGTCTATAGGTATCCCATATATTCATGCCTAGGTATGTTACACTTAAAAAAATATTGTGATATGTCCTAAGACTTGACAAGCCCCATAACTAGTGCGTAGTCCCAATTGACTCCTTGGTTGGATCCATGACTCAATCATCCCTATGAATCAATCTATCCATGACTTAGTCATCCAACACAATATTTTGCAATATTCATTCATCATACATACCCAATGGTACTTAATGGTCCCAACGCATGTTAGATAGAATTCTATGTAGTCGAAAGGCATCACAAATTCCACCGACATGGCAACGATGACTCTTGATTTTCTTCTAGATCATGAATGGGAAGAAGATGAATGGTCTCTTAAATCAATTGTAACTATTTTCTTTTTAATTGAAATGCAACGGGTAGTTACCCAAGCATCTCTTAGATTATATAAATACTTGTAAGCTCAAAATTAAATAGCGATTTTGGTTCTCTATTCTTAATTGCATTAAGATGAGTTCCAAAAAGAGAAGGCTTGATTGGTTTCTAATTGATCCTACATTCGACCTTTGTGCATGTAAATGAGTCGCTTGACTAACTACATTCTTATATTCTTACAGACTTAGAGACTGACCTCTCACAAGTACTACTCAATGCAACTAGAGTTTTTAACTTTGAGGTTTCTTCACTATTAGTTCATGTCTCACATTATTTTGTGGTTGGTATTGTCTATTAATTTCCAGTTTTTTCGTGTTCGATGTGTCCACTATATCTATTTCATTGATAAGTTTGGTATTATTATCTTCTTCCATAACATATACCAACTTATTCAGTCATCTCTGTTGTCCTCTTGTCGACTTCCTGGGCAACAAATCATTGCTATCAAAGAATAATTGCTCCAACATTGCTTAAACACTACATACATAGATCAACCAACATAGTTATGTCTAGATATTCTCTAATACTCATCTATCGAATGTACCTCTACCTTCAACTTCTGATTATTTATCTGCTCGTAATCCTATACCAAAGATGGAAGGTGAAATAGAAGACAACACTCCTAGCAGTAAAACTGAAGGACTCATAGACAAAGCACTCGCTCAATAGTCAACTGATATGTATGAGCATTTCAATGAGATCTTTTTTTGATACACTTGTTCATTTGGATCTACTTTGGTTAGTAACTTGACAACAAATTCCTTTGACAAGGTTATCCCCTTCAAGGTACATATGAAATTGGACATCCTGAAATTGGAAAGAAAGATTGATGCAGAATTCGTAACAACTAGATACATCAATTGGAGTCTTATTTCACTATGAATAGACTTTCTAAGACTACGAAAGTCACCTTGGAATCTTTGATGATGTCAACTTCTGTACACTGTCGGTGGGAAAACCTATCAAGAAAATCCAATGAAGATGGATAACTCTAATGTGTATGTGTTTTTGCTCACTAAAATGCGTACGCAATATTTAATATTACAACTATATTGTTTGGTTTTGTGATGATAACATCAAAAGGAATGGGGGGAGGGGTTAAGGAATTAGAG
>LPNX011001036.1:325235-350760 GCA_001517045.1 Pseudotsuga menziesii | reverse complement strand
CTTGTTTTCACCCCTACTTCACGCTACATCTATCTACCTACATCATTACTAACTTCCACATCCTATCCTATCCTCTGCTGGACTACCCTGGAATGTCAATTCATGACCGGTTCCAGCTAGAACCCATAAGCGGAAGTGTCGACCACATCGACCAAGCTTCCGCAGCAGGCAACCACCAGTCATCATCACACACCTTGGGGAGCGTGCCGTAGCACAGCCCTCCCATGACTTTGGGTTTTGGGGATAAACAGTGGGTAAATCCTCCATCCCCCCTAATGGAAAAAGGGACTATGTCTACTTGACATAACAACAGCGTTGCACTTGTACTCGGTTTGTCATCATATGACCGATCTGGGCGGTTGAGTTTCCTGGAACTCTACCCCACCCATGTCATAACATTCATCATAATAAACAGAATAATAACCATATGAAGTAAATAATGCATCATTCGCATACCATTTTATATTTAGAAGTCCATGTCCCCGAGGTCCTCCCACCTCGTAGGATCTAGCTATCACTTAGCCGTTTCAACCTGTAAGTTAGTCCTCGACATACAATATAGGATATCGTGCATAATCCTCGATATGTACACATATATCTCATCATAACATGACAACAATAAACTCATTCATTCGCCATGCACCTGGCATAACACTCATTATTTCAACATATATCTGTAACGGTATCCACGTACCCATCATTCAGTAATTTCCATATATTTGACATAATTAACACATGATACATATCTAAACATGACTACCGTCCATAATACTATCATCACACACACACATATATATATCGACAAAATAATAGAACCATATGTCCACAGTGTCGTCAAACTGACGAGGTCTCACAATCAAACAAATACAACATATAATAGTAGTTCAGGTAGAAATGTCAAAACGGGGTGTTACATAAAATTATTTATGTTTTGTCATTATTCCAATGGCATTTTACAATAGAATGTATATCGCGTATGTATCAATAGTAGCGTATGAATCTGAATTAAGTTTACCATATTCCCCTCCCAACAATATTATTACATAATTTGGGTTTGGTTACCAAATAAAAGCTCCCCCCAACAACATCATCCTTTAGAGATAATTAATCTCGAAGCTTGTTAAATAGAGGTTGAATGTAGTGATCCTGGATATTGTGGACATTTTTACTCAGGTATGATTTCATGATGTCATGTGTGGGTGGTGTATTAGTGTTAATGTCTAAGTTTGACATTGTGGATGGGCATACGTTATATCTTGTGTATTCATTTGAAAAGGGTCTTGTGTAAATATTACAAATCAATATTTCAATAAGTTATCTTTGGATGCCAAAATTGTTCCCCTTCCTTGGAAATTCCTTATCTTGAGAAGGAAATGTATTTTTTTAGTCTTTTGTTTATTTCTTCCAACTCTAAAGGTTTATTTACCAATAGGTGTGATAGCTAAGGTTTCCCTCTAGGAAAATTTAGCTAGTTAGTAGGAAACAACACATTGATATTGTACAAAGAGTTTTGCATGCCCTCTAAGCATCTATGATCTCTAACAATGAAAATATATCCTTTTGTTTTAATAGAGATTATAATATTCCATATGCTCCATGTATGTCTTTAGTTGTGTGATTCAATAGAAGGAAAACCTCTATGATCTCAAATACCCTCCTCATTGTTAGAAGGGATGCTTGAATAAAAAACATAACCATTTGTGTTTATTTTAAATGATTCTGATTCAACCTTAATGTAAAATGTTGGTTGATTTTTCTAAGCGAAAAAATAAAATAAATAAAACCACTACTTGTCAAGTGAGAGAGGTGAATGGTGTGGTGACAAGAGGCATTGCATTCATCATTGCACGAAGCTTTCTTTGATTGTTGTGTTGCACTTTACATTTGGACAATGCGTGTTGGCAAGATAACAATTAGCACTGCTCTTGGGGACAAAGTGTAGGTCCTATAAATCATTAGTTTATGCTAGAGAAAATATGCTGAGAAACATTCTTTACAAGCCTATTTGCTCAATTGTTGAATACATTGAGGAACTAAGCCATATTGTTTTTGAATTTGTGTCCTACTACTATAATTTGGGTGGGAACAAATAATGGTGGTCTAAAGGCATTTGAAAGTCTCAACCAATCACTCCACAGAGTTTTACAAGTTCTCTTTATAAGGATACAAAGAGATATAATAATTATACACATGGAAAAAGAAATTTCAGAAGAATTTGAAGCTCTTTTTGGTTGCTACACTTGATAATTAATGTCCTTGAAAGTATGATATAATATTGATTTTTATTTCTTTTACAAATTATAGAAATCCAGGACACCATACAATTGTCTCACTTATGTGAGATGCTCAATCTAAAAACTTGGATAAAAACCACCAATAGCTCACACCCTTAGACATGAATCATACTGAATTTTACCACCTTTAAAAATGAACAAACAAAAACCCTAACACAACGTAGTTAATCCCATATGACAAATCCTGTAAGTACTCTACGAACATAAATATGCACATAGAGTAACAATGGATTAAACATATCACGAGTGGGCGAAGAGGAGATAAAGCACAAAAGTGAGTTCCTTCACGGTTCCTTCCGCTAATCAGTTGTATATAAGCGCTATGACAGTTGATGAGCCAACATGTTTTCTGTCTATTTAAACTAGTTATTCGAAAAAAATAGATGAAATGGAAACCCACGTTGTATGTTATTATGCCTTGATTTAATAATGCTACAGTGATTGCAGTTTGGATCAATTGAGAGGCCACCCGATCTATTCTTTCGTCTTGTAGGTGGCAATGGGTGTCGAATGGCTCCAATGGCACTTTGAAAGTACCCATTTTTACACTAGATTAGCTAATATAATATATCACCTTTTCATTTCTTAAATTGGGTGTTGAGATGAAACCACTGAAACCTGTAGCACGCTTCGAGGGCGGGGATTCTCGGGTGAAAATTCAAAGATGTGTAAATAATTTTGATTTTTTTTCAATATTAAAGACGAAAACTACGCAACATAGAACACATATCAACAATCTTTTAATTGTGTGGGTCTCTAGATCAAGGTCACATACTCGACTAGATGATTACACATTACAATTGTTTCCATGGTTCCCACGTGGTCAACATGCGGATATTAAAAAGGTTGCAAGGCATCAATACCACCATGTGTTTCTACTCAGATGAACTACACCTATCATCTTATCACACATCTTAATTCATTATTGTATCATTTCACCTATCATCTTATCACACATCTTAATTCATTATTGTATCATTTCGACAGAGGAAGACACCTAGGAACATGATAACAACAACATGTAGTAAGCTAAGTGTGGCTCGAAGATTAGCCCAAAGGCTCTAATCTTGGTTGTTGAGGCCAACGAGTTTCATGCCACAACGTCCGTACATAACATCATTAACATATCAATGCTTTGTGGAAGGACACTTCAGCATTGTAGCTATGTTTTTTCTGCTTGTTATCCTATGTTGGTCTGTTTTTCCATTTTCTAATATAATTATATTATGCATTATTTCAGGTTATTCAAAAGTGCGGGAATTGAATGAATGTTCATTCTTGTAACTTATTAAATTCCAAGTAGGGTGTCTACATAGCAACTTGAAAATTTGACTGCCTATGCAGATTGCATGTAAATTGTTACCGATTTTTTGTATTACTAGTGTGTAAATTTTTCATTTCTATATGTGTATTTATATTCAAGCTTTGGGATGTTGTATATGATCTTAGTTTGTTCTAAATACTTTAACGTTTAACCTATGGTAAAATGAATACAAATGATTTACTGAATGTTAGAGCATAGGAGACAATACATATACCAAATCCATTACAAACAGTTGAGGATCCACGAAATTCACCTCCTAATCTTCCCTGAATTCTTATGGTGAATTTCATCATGTTGCAAGAACATAGTTAAGGGCATTTTCACCATGGTTTTCGTGTTTAATTTCAAAGGATCTGCAGGAATTTTCCAGTGTTTAATAGCTAGGGTACGATTGGAATTATTTTGTGCTTTCCAGTTATATTAGTGATCAAATTTTCCACGGACTAAAATGGCTTTGAAGTATCAGACATCCAAATACCTAGTGGAGGAATCCAAGAAGTGGGCATTGCTGCTTTTTATATTCATCATCAGTATCCCATATCTAATGTATTGTAAGTCTGTGGGTTCATGCCTCATTGAATTCCTTCATTTTTGGGGTCTAGTTTTAGATTGATTTCTAGTCAAATGGTTTCAATTCTTGTTTATGAAATTTCAGATTGCAAATTTTGGAGGCCATTCTTTAATTTTAACCTTGAATTTCAAATGACTAGAGAACTGATAAAAATATTTGATTTTTTGGACAAATGATTCGATTCCATGATCAATGCAATATTTTTTGAGTACTTAGTGATTTTTCTGGATAGGATGTGTATCCCAAAGCTTCCATTCCAAGCTCATGCAAATCCAGGATTATTTGGTTCTTCTAGGTGCCCCAAAGCTTCATATATAAGCCCATGTAAATTCTTGCTAGATAGATTCTCTACCTAGGACAGTTGGTAGGCTATGCTTCATCTTGATACTCCCATAGAAAATTCTCTTGAACCAAATGGTCCATCGCACCTAGAAAGGGTAAGTGAAAGTCTCAATTAAATGCTACAGTTAAAAGCTCCACAACACCCACACCCAAGGTCGTTTAAAAGTATTGTAGATTAGAGTCACGAGATCTTTTAAAAGTATTGTAGCGTGGATTCAAGTAGGGATGTTTTGAAACCACGATCATGCCAAGGCAGATATGCCACTACATAAGAAGGCATGGATTGGTCTTACTGTGGATGCACCCATCAATTGTATGAGCTCACTGTTTGAGTTTCACATATCATTCTTCCCCCAGCTGCTTCACCACGTTAGCAACAAGAGAAAATAAATTTGCAAAGACCCTAGCTACTTCACCACGTTAGCAGGGTGAGCAGAGCAATTTTCAGCAAGAAGCATATTGACGACAATTTCTAGGTGTGTTCATGAATTTTAGAAATTATTGCCCATGTAAACAGTGTAATTGTTGCATACATAAATTAAAATGTTCATACAACATCATCTACATGAATTGAGTCCTTGTCAAAATTTTAAAGGAATAAATGTTTTGAGTTCATCAATATGCAATATGCACCTATGAGGATACACATCTCGTTGGACAAAGCAACGCCTCTAGCACCCTTTTTTTTTTGCAGAACTGCTACTACCTGAACTAAGAAAGAAGCTTAGGAAATAGTAATATCATTCAATGAAAACCCCACAAAATTAAAATTGAACCCAATAAATATTAATATCAGGATTTTGGCGAGTAATATGAAGGATATGGGAAGACGGTGCACAAAGAAGTTAGTCAGACAGTGGAATGATTACCATTTAATTAATTCATTTGCTAGGTTACGAATAAAGGAGATAGTGGATGACACAATGGCAGTGTGGCGGTGAAGATCAATGTAGTCGCCATGACAGAGGCAATGATAGTGCAGAGTCCAGACTGACCATGGGGGTGGAGACATCTATACTGGAGCCATCAAAAAACACATGGAGATGGAGCCATTCCCAATACCCATGCTGCCATCACTGCAATAACGCTTCAAACTATGATCCAATCAGATTGCAAAAAAATGCAATCTTAAAACTAATAAATAGATCATTTTCAAAAAACTTTGGTTAAAAGGGCACATTGAAATTAGGTCAATGGAAACTAATGCTTCCCAACACATATCAAAAATAATAATACTCCAGCCTTCAGTAGGGAATAATAATCCCCATGATTGATTGGAGCTAGGTTTTATGAGGGGTGACAGCTTGGGTTAAACCCTAGTTGTGAAGGAGCTCTTAGATGCAATAATTAGTTTTAACTTGCAGTCATAATCATTTCATATATTGCACATTAAAATTAATATTCAATTAACTAAATAGATTTTATAGTCTTAATAAAATATGATTTGCGGGCTACTCGAATATGCGGGCTGTGATGACATTAAGAAAAATCATCAAAACGAAGTTCTTCCAAGTTTGGTTAGTTACTAACATAGACATTGTTGCTCCTGATCCCATAGTCTTTCTATTTTGTTGTTATACTAGCAATTTTTTTTGAATTTTGTTGAAATGGGAAAACCAAAACCAAATAGTAAATGAAACCATAAATGCCCACCGTGGGGATCGAAACCCACGACCACAAGGTTAAGAGCCTTGCACTCTACCAACTAAGCTAGTGGGCTTGAATAAAAGATTTATGAGTAAGATATTTAATGTTGACATGTTTTGACAATTATGCCCCTTAAATAAAATCAAACTCCCTTTCGAATATGCGATATTATGATCATTGTAAAATAGTGGTCGGTATTAACTCCTATCAAGGGTGACATGTGTCTGATGCCCGTTCATATTTCACACTTTAGTTAGAATAATAAAAAGTAAATATTTTAGTCTCTTCATTGCACCAATTTCAATAAATATATGATATATATTTTTTTCATTGTTTAAGAAAACGCTAACTTGCTAAATCAAGATAATAATGTGTATCAAAATCACATATTTTCATCATGTGTCCATTTCATTATCAGCTTATCGTTCTACATCTTTTTCTCCAAAATCCATGAATGTAGAAGATCAACCATATCTCAAAACTGTTACATAGTCCCAAGTTTATAAAAAAATCTATCTTCTTTTGACACCGCTTGAAACCAAATAAATTGTTATCTAAGCAGATCATCTAAAAACACATAATGAGATCCTTTGGAGCATACAAAATTGTCTGTTAATTCTTCAATATAAATTTTACCAGGATCCACGAATCTTTTTGAAACATTGTCTTCAACTAGACTGAATTGTCGATAGATATGAGAGCACTTTTTTAATTCCACAATTTGTGAACACCAATGATCCAAGATAAAGACATGTAGCCTTGATTTTCCAAGTGTCCACTCCATGATCACTTTAGAATCACCAACTACTTGAAGATGAACAATACCTTTATAATTAACAAACTAGAGAAGACCCCAAAGTGCCAATAATTGAGCTTTACTATTAGTTCCATTGCCACAAACCATCCAAACATGGAATGAGTGGTTGTAATTTAGCTTTAAATACATTCCACCACCACATAAACCATTTTAGGTTGCTCCATCAAAATAACCAATAGAAAGTTATTCATCAAAACCAGGAAAAGTGAGACACCTTTTCCTTTTGAGTTTATCTTCCTTAAAAATCAAGGAAATAACCCGCAATTTTGGCACTAACTAAATATATGTTTGGATTAATGCCTTAAAAAAATGCAAAGTTTTTTTCCTTCCAAATGCCCCAAATAACAAATAGAGGAAGCTCTTTATACTGTTTTTAATTCTTAAACCAAACTTCTATACATTGTTCAAAAGAAGAAGCTCCCCAACTACCAAAACACTTAAGACTCATACTTACCTGAATCCGAACCTTCTTAAGAAACAAACAAACATATGAGAAGTCGATTCATCATCCTTTCTACACAAACTTCATATACCAGGACCTACAAATCCTCTTTCTAGGAGGTTTTCCTATTTTAAGATTTTGTTTTTAGGACATAACCAAATAAATCACTGGAATTTAAGAGGAATATGCCATCTCCACCATTTTCCTGCCACATCAACATAACCAATAAAAATAACATCATAGCAATTTTTGTAATAATCCTCCCATCTTAACCATTCCATGCCCAAACCAAGACATCATCACCATCATAGATTCTAATTCCATATTGATTAAAATCATAAATGAATTTGCTCCACTCCTCTACCAGCTGACCCACTAACCCCAAGTCTCCAGCAGTAGCCAATACGAATAAGAAGAATCAATATACTTGACTCTTTTAACATGAGAAAAACCTGAATATCATCTTCAAGTAAATGCATCAACAAAGGTTCTAAAATTCTAAAAAATCCTTCTGTTAAAATTGTTGTGCCATTTAGATATTCAAGCAATGAGTCAAATATTATTGTTGCAGTAAAAGGAGAATGAAGATACACACTGAAAAAAAAAAACCACACAGAAAACAGATGAGTATAGCTCAGATAATTACAACATCATTGTCATTAATTAAATCTGTTGTTACAATAGTTTACATAGGAAGATGTCACGTCCCCACACTTCTACCGGTGAGAGGACGCGACTATAATGCTAACAATCCGAGAAATGAAGCCCCATGAACATAAGGTATAGAATGCAGTAAAATAAAAACATACATAGATGCAACATATAATTCAATAAACATCGGAAGCAATACATGATATTCACATTCAAGCATTTCACATGTTCATAGTAATTTAAATGTAGAGACAAGATAAACAAGAGATACTTATCTTTAACAGAAGCTTGTCCCGCAACCAGATATGTCGCTGCAATGTTCCACCCAACCATAGGCCATTGTGCTCATCAATCACTTAGCAACAATGCCACCCCCGAGATGGGCATGATTCCACAAGGAATAAGGAGAAAATAGTAGGATCACATGTAGCCAAGGATTCACAAAACTCAGCGAAGCCAACATAGTTGGGTTTAACAGGCTAACAGGGTGCTGGAAAGGTTGGCTACTAAACTAGTAAGTTCAATCCAAGAGCTATGGACACCTGCACCAAAACTAGCCTGGCTTCTAAAACATCCACACACACCCAACACAAGGAAGCATCCCCTTCTTTGCTACACAGTCCCTCGGGCTATGTCTTCCCTTTTAGTGTTATTCAAGGGGTGTAAAGAAGAAAGCTAGCCCTCTAGCTCTATCAATGAGGCTCCTGCACACACTAGGTTTGTCAAGCAAGATCGGACCCCATTCCCACACCCAAAGATAGTGAAAAGGAAAAAAAATGATATGCACACAACAATGATAGTTATGTAATGAAGGAAAAACACCACAGAGACCAAAATCGAGTATGACAACTAGGTAGAAACAAATCCGTCTAAGAAAATCGAATTCTAGAGTCATTTATGGCCCTAACGTGGCCAAAATGACTTCAACAACACCCAAAATTTGTGGCTCTATTCTCCCACTCGTTGGGAAACACTAAACAATGAAATTCCCCACCGTGGGCATGTGGAAACAACACCAAAATGCCCAGTAGAGATCCCAACCACTAGAAGTTAACAAAAACACTTCACAACCATGGTAAAAACACTTGAAACTACAAAAACATGACTGGAAAAATCTTCGACGGCTCCAAAAATATAAGGAAACCCAACCCAATCCCTAGCATTATGAAAATGATCTCTTATCCATGGGAAAATGAAGCCAACAACCAAAAACATGGAATGAGAACACACACAGCCAGTTTTGGATGCCTGAGAGAGCTCATGTCAAGGAAAAATGGTGAGGAAAACATGAAAATGTGGAAGCATGGTAGAATGGCCTACGTTTTTTGTGTTTTTTCTTGCCCAAGGAGTCAAAATGTGTTTCCCAGAAATTAATGGCTTCTCCAATTCGAATTTGGGTTGTCATACCTTGCCCATCCCATGCAATAACCAACCCAACCAATTTCTGGCAGTAATAAATGATTGGGTGAATGAGACAAGAAAGGTAGTTGACATTTTTTATGGGTTCCCCCTTTGACATTTGGATTTTCCCCATTGGCCCCAAGGGTTTTAATATTCCCCCTCCCCCCTTATCCTTAGGAAATCATGCCCCTTCTCATTATTGTTGCATTGACATAGCTGGTTGTGTGTGTGTTTTTTTTAATTAATTGCATATTTACATGATGATTTAAAATCATAATGTTCCCGGCTAGGACAAAATACCATGAGCACTGATTTAATCGCTGCAACATAAAACGATAAATCGATGGTGGGGATTTTGCATATAGATCCACACCATGATTAATTGCAATATATATACATCATATACATTTAATGCAAATGGGGTCAAAAATGGGGTGTTACAGAAGAATTCGAATGCATTAGGGAGCAATTCAAATCTACCAACTGGATCTGACTATACCTAATTGACTAGCTAACTCATGGTGTCTCAATCAATATCGAAGTCCAAAAATTAACTCCCAGATGTCTAACCAACTCACACAATCAATAATAACTAGTTAACTCAGTCTAACTGAGGTGGTAGGTGGGAAAAGGTTCTTGCTCCACATGCAGCCATGCATTAACCATGCATAACTAGCGCTAGATAACTGATTGTGATCTAACTGAAAGTAACTAGAAGCTAACTAAACTTGACTAGTTCCAACTCCAACTGATAATGGAGGTTGGTGTCGGGACTCCCAATGTCTCCTAAAATGTAGGGATTGGTCTGGGAGGTGCCCAAACTCATCCATGCACATGTAGTAAGTGGCAGTTAACCTCTGGCAGTGTTCCCCACACTCTAGTAACTGGTATATGTGGCCCCATTAGGCCAAGTGGACCCAATGGTACTAGTGGAACCAATTAATTAATTAAAACTCCCAATTTAGTCTAAATAATCTAATAGATAGTATGGTCAAGGGAGGATTAATAATCCTAACACTTCCCCCCCCCCCAACAAAAGGATCCACTCCAAGACAAACACTCCAAGATAACTAAGACCATCCAAGCTGGGAAGGATTTTACCACACCCCTCCAAACAATAGAAGCATTTGAAAAGGTATTACTGGGACTTGTTATCCAATCCACCACACAATTTTTCTTCAAGTATTTATCCTTGAGGACCTTACACCAATTCCTTGTACCAAAAGCCCCCTCCATAAATTCTTGACTCTTAAAGAAAGACTAAATCAATCTATATTATTTATCCCCCATCCACCCAGCTTCTTTCAAATAGATATACTCTCCCAATTCGGCAGGTAAATTTTTCCCAATAGGGTTTCTATCCCACAAAGAATGCATCAATATTTCTCTAATGCCTTGAAGGATGGATACTGGAATCTTTGTAAGTGACAACCAGCAAACTGGAATACTTTCCACTACTGACTTCACCAAAGTGAATCTACCTCCAAGTGAAATCCATATATAAGCCCGATTACCAATTATATTCTCAACTTTTCTTAGTAACCAAACCTAGTTCTCTTTCCTATAACAATTAGGCTTAAAAAAATATCGCAATTATTTAAATCCCACATCTATATGATCCACATGATAAGGAAAAATCCTTTACACTTCATCCAAAACTTCATTTGAAATATTATTCTACAAGAAAACAAATTTCCTAACACTCACTTCCATCCCTAAAGCTTCACAAAATAAATTAATAATGCCCTAAACAGTGATCTAGTCATCAACAAATCCATTCCTAAATAAGAGTACATCATACACAAATAAGAGGTGAGTGATAATGTGTAGAGCAGAGAATTTGATTCCCACAATTTTCCCCTTTTTCTTTGCCATTCTAATCAACCTACTCGAACCCTCAACAACAAGGAGAAAAAACAATGGAGATAAGGGGAATCCTTGTCTCAAACATCTAGATTCTTTGAAAAAAACAGGAGGAGATCCAGTCACCAAAACAAAACAAAAATAGTTGAAGTCTCACAATCCATAATCCAATCAATCATTTCTACATGAAGACCAAATTGGAGAAGGACTAATCTCATATAAGTCCAATCCACTATGTCATATGCTTTTACCAAATCCATTTTCAGAATAAGATCCTACAATGTCTTGGTCTTTATGGAATGTAAACTCTCCTAGGTAACCCCAATTGCATCAAATATATGTTTATTAGAAACAAACCCAAATCGTTCCTTAGTCATAAGCTTAGCTAGTTTTTTTCTTAATTCTATTAGCTACCACCTTTGAAAACTATTTATAGAGAAGATTGTACAATGAGATTGGCCTAAAGTCATTAAAAGTTTCATATTTCTCTTTCTTTGGAAATAAATAAACAAATGTAGAGTTTAGAGCCCCTGAGGAAAAACCTTCAAGTCTGGATTCCTCCACCACCTCCCATAAGTCCCTCCCCACCACATAAAAAAATTCAAAAAATAATTCCAAAGTCTAGCCATCAAGGCCAATACTTTTGGTTTTTGCAAAATTTTCAATATCCCCTCAATATCTTCAAGAGAAACTACCTCTCCCACCTTGTTCCCTTCATCACCACTAAAAAAACTAGGATAGTTTTGCACCACCTTAAGCTAAGCAACAATACCAGTAGAAACATGGCTATTACAAACTTCGCCAAAATGCTTCACAGTTGCTTCCTCCAAAGCCTTTTGTGATGAAATTTGATTAGCATTACAATATTTCACATCCCAAATGATGTTTGTAATCCTTCTTTCATTAGTAAATTTATGAAAAACTTGGTATTACCATCACCTTGAGCCATCCAAATAGCCCTATTTTTCAATTTCTAGGATTCCTCGTCCTATTTAAGTAATTATATACATACATGGTTAATATCATTGACACACATATGTAAGTAGGCCCAGTTGCATAGAATATGTCATAGAAATAAATATAATTTAGTATTATTTTATTTTTCTATATAACAATGTATAAATACTAGTCCCAAGGTTTAGCTCCATCTATTGGCTCCATAGTTGTTAGGAGGTTATGTTGTGTAAAAATTCGATTAAAATCAAATCCACTAAGTCTAAAAGAGTCACTTTATACTAGGTGTTTTTGAAATAAAAGAAAGTACTTAAAAGTTTCTCCAAAGATATTTCCAAAGAAATGTGTATGCGCACGCACGTTAAAATATCAATGATTTGCACTTTTCTAGTGTTTTTTTTGCAAGAATTCGGCAACACGATTTTTGTTGAAATCACAATTTTCATTATTTAAGAAATGGATTCAACAAGTTTGATTATCTATAGGGAACTCTGATTATGCAATTCTATCAATCTAAAACTCCAGTTTCAACAATTTTCACTAGATTTTGGCTAAAAAATTGCTAAATAATAAGTGCAAATCGAATCGTCTTCCCTCAAATATAAAGTTAAAAGCAAAAAAAAAAAGAGTAGAAAATAGATAATTAACATAATAAGCTTAGAGAATCAACAAATTAATTAGTTATTTCATACAAACTTGTTTATCTTATTTAGTAAACTAGCACATCGACATAGTTTGTGGCTGGATCACGTCGATAGGGATCAAATGGTTAAGAGATAGTTATGGAATGGAAGAAATTTGTAAAAAGAAAATATTCCTCATATTATTTAAGTTAAACGGGTTCAAGTGTGAGTTATCCATGCCTAACTACATGTTATCACCAGCATTTTTCCTATTATCCATTTATCAACTATTAATTATGTTTTATATTCTTTTTTATTATATCACATTCTTCTAGTTATCTGCCATGAATTGTTGGTTATACATTCATCAACTATGAGTTATCCATGCATTGCTACCAATTATCCATTCATCAACTCGCTACAAGTTATTTTTTATCTTCATTTTTTTATAATTGTTTATTTTAAATTTTGAATGACTACCAATTATAATTGTTTATTGTTATTAACAAGAGCTTTAATAATGTTTTTAATTTATTTGTTATGGCATCTTTTATCGTGTGATCTTATTATTGAATCTATTTTATTTGTTGTTGAAAGCAACGTATTTATGCATCTTTATAGTTCCCCTACCTTTGGCTGTGAACAATTTCTTCATCTTTATCAAGATATTGTTTGAATTATCTATATCTTATGATGAGAGAAATCCCATGCATAACTTCACTATAAATTCATGGAGCATTATGCTCATTTTATCATGGAAAAATATCAAATATTGCTTTGCATTTCCAAATTCAAGGTGAAATCCCCCATATGGGTTGACAACTGTAGATTTGTGTCGAATTAACGTGGTATACAGGGACGTCCAAGTGGCGGACGAAACATTTAACCACCAATTTTCGAGCCAAACGATATATTGTCTGCTTCCTTATGGCGATGTGCCTTCCCACGCTCAGAACTATAGCTAGGGTTCAAAATTGAACCCATCACAGCCCATCTAAGGGCTCTCAACACGTAAGAGAAGTGCCATTAAAAAATTCCAGTCATTTAAAATGTTAATTTTGATTTTTAACCGTTTTTAAGGAATTGCACAAAATGAGTTAAAATTTCATTAAGGGTGGCCTTACAAACTACACTTCAAATGTTAATTCTAACTTATGTCACTTGTAATATTGAGTGGAGTTGATAATTTATCACAATGGAGTTATATTTTTTAAATTTATGGCTTCACTTCATGCCTATTTACAAGGGCCAATACTAGTGTTGAGTGATTGGGAGAATAACAACAACCAACAAAGACATGCGTGGTTAAGGAGACATGTGTGCTGCTTGGTTTCTAAGGATATAAGTGTGCTTGAATAAGTGGGTATGGGGACTAAGAATAAGAAATACCACGACGATAGAACCAACCAACTAAATGCAAACTGCAATCACCGTTGATCGTCCAAGTGAAAAGGAAAAACATAGATCTACCATTGAACCAAGTTTAGAATAATATTTATTTCTCTGTACCACTATTATCAATGGATTCATACAACTAAAATACAAGTCACAGATAAAGATTTGGGGCCCTCAGAATTAGGATTCTAGCTCATTGCAGAGGACTTTTGTCGAAGTACATGAAACTTCCATCGGACAATAAATCAACTTTAGTAAGTGGGGTTTCCAAACATTAGGACGATCAAGTCACTGAAGTTCTAGAGGTGAAGGTATTTGAACCATCTATCTATCTAAAAAGGGCCATCATAATGGACTTGGCCCCTACAAGATTTTGGGAAACAAACAAGTGAATAAAAACAAACGAGAATATAAACCTATGGCTGTGTCTTTGTTTCATGAATCAATTTATGAGGCATGGGAATTTATGTACTTAAGTATGTCCATGAATTTCATATGAATGAATCTTATTGGAAATCAATGTATTCACAGAGCATAACAACAATCTCTACATAGATACAGGGGTTCAAAAGCATTTTGGTGCTTTATCCACATATTCTAGCAACAATTTATGCATAGAGATGAGGGTTCACAAGCATTCTGGTGCTTTATTCACATATTCTTTCTCCTCATAGGAAAGGATCAGTAGCTCTATTTCCTGTATTGACATTTGCACTCATAATGGAAAATGGAAACTCCATACTATTTTCTTTCTTTGGTAGCAGTTGTCATGGACGTCCAACAAGATGAAGATAATGAGGGTGAAGGATATCATGGAACCCGGAGGGTTGCATCCCCATTGTTGGGCCTTAGGTGTGTCCTGAAACAAATTGAGCAATGATTTTCAATTCCAACACAATGGTCATGGAAATTTGTAAATTCAAGTGCCATGAGGTAGGTCTATGATATCTTCCATTTTGTTTTGTGTTATAGCCTGATTTTGTTTTCTATTTTTGAACCATTTCCTTGTCTTAAAAATATGATTTTTCTTATTTTTTTTAAGTTTTGACCTTGGTTTCTTTTAAAATATTTTGATTTTAGGCTTAGGTTTATATTTGATTTTACAGCTTTTCTTTTTAATTTTTTGCTTGATTTAATTAATTTCATGGTTTTTATGGGCTTATCGGATGCATATGTTTTTAAGAGGTTCTAAGGAAATAGCATAAGACATTACTTAAAGTTATTTACCAAAAAAACAACACTTGGTTTGGAGTTTTGGTTAAAAAATCATAAAACAGGGATTCTTATAGCGTTAGCCAGAAAAAGTTACACTAGCGCGCTACAAGAAAATCATTTTTGGCAAAATAGTCATTTTTCAGTCCGATTTTTTCGGGGGTTTCATCCCTAAGGTGTTAACTACATCAGTTATCACATTTGATACGTGTTTTTCCAAGTTTATCATTGAAACATGTGTCTGTTCATCATTTGAGGGAGATTCTGGGAACTGTATGCAAATTTATGGCAAATGATGACAGTGAGTGGAATAAGGCAAGATTTTCGGGAAAGAGGTTCTCACACTGAAGATTACGAAGCTGGTGGACACCGAGGTGAAGACATATTGCTAAAAAATCTGAAATCGGTAGTTGAAGGAAGAATTAGGGTTTCACAGTGTGACAGTTAGAGGTGAGTTGGAGAGTTGAAGACACCTGGAGCATTCAATTCGACATTTAGCCAGTCTAGGAATCAACTTCTAACACCTGCATCAAGCTTGGAATGAGGGTGTGGAAGATGAACCCAAAACCAGACAGTCTGTTGTAGGGACAACTTTTCTAAACATTGCGGAGTTTGTTTCACCTGGGAAAAGCATGGAAGAAACCACCAAGATTCCATTTTGTTGTTGTATTGGAGGTGCAACAATAGAGGAAGCACTTGTTATAACTCTAAGGGGTTTCATCCCTAAGGTGTTAACTACATCAGTTGATACATAGTCAGCTGGAATGACCATTTTTTCCTTCTTAAGGTAGAAAGGGAAGCATTCTACATAATTGATACATTTGGGGAAAGATTGTTTGAAGGGTGTAATCAGGCCTACATTTTAAAGTTTGATTAGGAGACATCACTATACCAGTTGCCACCAAAATATCAGAGGAAAGAAGAAGAGAATAGTACCCTCAGTCAAATGCCTATCACAGCAAAGGATTTAAAGTCTACAGGAACAAAAGATTCAAAAACTACAACAACAAAAGATGCAAAATCTACAGCAGGAAAAGATTCAAAATCTGCATCAGTAAAGGATTGAAAGTCTACAATAGCAGAGAAATTATATAAGAAATTTCAAAACCTGCAAAATGTTGCTGAAAATATTGTACCTGTAGAAGAAATTTCATATGGAAAAGAGGATATTGAAATGCAAAGATTACTGGGAATTCTACTCTGTCTTTCCTGTTTTGAGTTATCAAAATTAAATGCAGACCAAGAGATGATGAAGATGAATTTTATAAAACAAAAAGAGTTTTTGGTTCATAATATACCCATTCACAAAAACCTCTCTTAGTTTTGAAACAGCTATTAAGGTTTGAAATATTCAGTTTAGTCTTTACAGCCTATTTTTCAGGGTTTTAAAAATATTTAATATTTTCCTGTTTTAGTGTTCATCTTGCGGGGCAGATTATGATTTATTGGAGATGAATTTTTGAAAAACAAGAGAGGTGTTTTTCCATCACGGATCCATTCACAAAAACCTCTCTTAGGTTTTACATAGTTGTCAGGGATTGAGAGATATGGAAGCTTATTTGACACCTATTTTTCAGAAATTCACCATATTTACCAGGAATCCGGTTTTGCTATTTTTAGTAAATTAGTTGAAAGTTAGTTAATGTAGCTACTGGGTAGTTTCAATTTTGACCTAATGAAGGGAAGATAGAACTACTTCTTTGTAATTATAAAAGATGGACAAGGGTACAGAAGAGGGGTTGAACTTTTGGATGGCTAGAGGAGGTCTCGTGACTTATTGATAAGCTAAGTACTTGACTCTCATGTGTATTTGATGAACTGATTATGAAATATATGCTCCATTTTACCCTTCAGACTATTCTTTGGCTTCATTTCTAGCTTGTTTAGCTACACAATTGGTAATTTCATTGCCGGTTTATGGTCTTTATGCTTGTAGTGCTTGTCAGTTGTGGATGAACTTCAATGTTATGTTCTGTTGGATACATGGTTATTATATTATACATCTCTGTTCTTCTGTACTTGTGATTTAGTTCCTATTTGGCTTATGAATGTATTCCCTTTTGTCACCAAACTTCACAACCAGAAAAACCTTTCAAAAACCCTAATAACTAGTTTTGTTTGATTGAATATTTGAGATTGTGTTGGCTTGTTTCTTTGTAGTCTGGAAACAATTTCTGGCACAAACATCTTTGGCGCCGTTGCCGGGGATGAAGTTGAAAACAGATTTTTCCCTAGGATACTTATCATTTCACTGGTTTTAAGAGGTGAACTTAAACCAACACATATTTAAGACTACTTTTCACCAATTTGTCACAATGGCTAATAGGGGAATTGGAACTAGAAACAGACCTGTTTCACCTTTGCAGCTGGGTGTTTCAAACCCAGAACAGATACTAAAAACAATTAGAAGAATTAGAAGGTTTCAGTCATCCCCAACTTTATGCAGCCCTAATTAATTTGAACTACTGTCACCCCTTTCTCTTTCTGAGGAGAAAAAACAAAATCTGTCTTGACAAATTGATTGGCGACTCCACTATTTCAAGATGCAGAGGCCGATGTCCATGGAAGCTATTTTGGCTCAAAGGTTTGCACCTTTCAATTTTTCTGATATTCCAGGTTTTCCAAATCTAGTACCTACTATGGATGTTTGGGGAGATTGTCTTCCATGGCTTAGAGAAAGCAAAGAGGATAATCCTTCAGATCACCTCATCAGATTTCATCATTGTATGGTCTAGTTAAATATCTATCATGAATATGTGCTCATGAAGATGTTCATGTATTCACTCGAGAAAGATGCACGAGAATGGTATTTTTCTCTTCCCGCTGCTAGCATTTCCTCATTGAAAGAATTCCACACATGTTTTCGGAAACATTGTAAGTATGTGTTCTCAGCTGAATTCTTTTTTAAAGATTGTTGTGAGCAGGCTGATGTTTATAATACAATTTCTGATTCAAAAAATCATGATTATAAGTACAATCAAGGGTTCAAAACATGTCATGAAGAAGTTGAAGTTTCCAAATTTGTTGAAGATGAAGAGGTAACATTTTCAGATACTGCTGTCAAGGAAGAATTCCATGATCATTACGATAATCAAGTTGTTGTTTTAGGTCAGGTTGAGGATTATTCAAGTGATGAGATCAGTAGAGATAGTTTGGAATATTCTCATAATGATTTTAACAGTCTTAATAACCATTTGAATGCTAATCCTTTTGAATATCAATCTCTAGTTCAACAAACTATTGGAAATCATTGTTGTGTTGAAGATCGGCTTTGTATTGAAGAAAAATATGAACCTTTAGCATCATCATTCGAAATTTCTCAGAATGCTCCTTGTTATGATGAAGAGATTAGGGTTTCAAGACAAGAATTCTGTGATGAATTAGATTCTATTCCTTTTTGTTTTGATACTAAAATCGATGAAGGCCAGGCTGTTCGCATTTTCTCAGAAGTTGCTTATATTCATGGTTATGATAAATCTGTTGTTCAAAATCATTATGAAGATGCTCTAATTTTTTATAAATATGATGATGAAATTGAAAAGAAAGACCCAGAAATCTATGAGGTGTGTGATATGTCACAATCTGATCAATAGATTCAAGAATGCATGTAGTCTATTATCCTTGAATAGCCAAAGCCAATGCATGATAGTCATTCATTTGAAGATAGTGTGGAAAAGGAGGTTCAAAGTGTTGAAATTATTGATTATACTATCCAAAAATTTATGGAGAAAATTCAGGCTGATCCTGATATCATTTTTTGCCAATGCCCACTTGATATTCATGGAACAAAATATTTTTATGGACAACCTATCTATTTCATAGAACAGGAAGAGGTAACTTATGAAATTTTTTATGATCCAGTAGCAGATTATTTAGAGTCAATACTAAGTTATAAATCTGTTATTTCAGAGACGCCATTTAATGACAGTGGGTATAAGTTGTTAAATCTTTGCTCTTCATGTTTTCCAATATTTCTGATTATATATATATATTTGGAGTTGGAAACAAGTTTTGGTGGGTTGATGAAATTTTTTCCTGGTTACATTGGAAATGGGATTGCAATTTGATTCAGTAAATGGAAGGTTCCTCAAAGAAAGAGATTTGATTTTCATTGTACATATCAGTGTGTGAAGGATTAAATAAAGACTCCATAGCCCAATGGATGTTTTGCAGAAAAGCAGGCACTTTTGGTTACAGAAGGCACTAGTCTACAGGTTCTTGAAGCCTCACGGGGAGGACTTCATCTCGCAACAGGAGCCAGATGTTATAGCTTGATTTTGTTTTCTATTTTTGAACCATTTGCTTGTCTTAAAAATATGATTTTTCTTATTGTTTTTAAGTTTTGACATTGGTTTCTTTTAAAATATTTTGATTTTAGCCTTAGGTTTATAGTTGATTTTACAGCTTTTCTTTTTAATTTTTTGCTTGATTTAATTAATTTCATGGTTTTTATGGGCTTATCGGATGCATATATTTCTAAAAGGTTCTAAAGAAATAGCATAAGACATTACTTAAATTTATTTACCCAAAAAACCACACTTGGTTTGGAGTTTTGGTTAAAAAATCACGAAACAGGGATTCTTGTAGCGTTAGCTAGAAAAAGTTACACTAGCGTGCTACAAGAAAATGATTTTTGCCAAAATAGTCATTTTTCAGTCCAATTTTTTGGGGGGTTTTGTCCCTAAGGTGTTAACTAGATCAGTTATCACATTTGATACGTGTTTTGCCAAGTTTATCATTGAAACAGGTGTCTGGTCATCATGTGAGGGAGATTCTGGCAACTGTATGCAAATTTATGGCAAATGATGACAGTGAGTGGAATAAGGAAATATTTTTGGGAAAGAGCTTCTCAAACTGAAGATTACGAAGCTGGTGGACACCAAGGTGGAGACACATTGCTGAAAAATCAGAAATTGACAGTTGAAGGAAGAATTAGGGTTTCACAGCGTGACAGTTAGAGGTGAGCTGGAGAGTTGAAGACACTTGGAGCGTTCAGTTTGACATTTGGCCAGTCTAGGAATCAACTTCTAACACCTGCATCAAGCTTGGAATGAGGCCATGGAAGATGAACCCAAAACCAGACAGTCTGTTGTAGGGACAACTTTTCTAAACATTGCGGAGTTTGTTTCACCTAGGAAAAGCATGGAAGAAACCACCAAGATTCCATTTTCTTGTTGTATTGGAGGTGCAACAATAGAGGCAGCACTTGTTATAACTCTAAACTTCATCAATCTTCAAAATGATCAGGACCCACTTGAACCAGTTCAAAATTTTTTAGAACCCCTGTCATGCATAAGACCTTTTGTGTCAGAAAAGGATACTCCCAAGGTTCCTGATAAATATTCTTCAGATGAGGATGGAAGTTATTGCAAACAATATCCAATTAGCAAAGAATGTGAATCTGCTGATTTATTTGATTCTGAGTCAACTGAGGAAGGTGAAGTGGATGAAGCAGTGGATGGGGATGTTTCCATGTTTGGGAGTTATGACACTTTGGCTGCAACCAATATTTGTGCTAGTGCTATTTATCTGGAATGCAAAGAATATGGAAATGGAGATAATGAGTTGACAAACTCTGGATCAAGTTTTGATTCTCTTCCCAAACTCATTGATGAACCATCTTCTCCGGGCTCTAATCTTGCCAGTCCACAACCTTCACTGCGTAAACTTATTTCTTGAAAAAAAGGAAGTTTACTTTTAAATCCCCAAGAGCAAGGGGAGAGCCATTGCTAAATAAGACATACGGAGAGGAGGGTGGAGATGATATTGATTTTCGTCATCGACAGTCAGGATCTCCCATTAAGCCTCTTCATTTGGATGATAAGAGTAAACATGGAGCAAACCAAATCATTTATGCATTTGGAGACGTCCAATTCACAACAGGAAGTTGGGAACATAAAGAGATAGTTAGTAGAGATGGACAGATGAAGTTGTCTGCACAGGTTTTTTTTGGTTCAATCGATCAGCGTAGTGAAAGGGCTATAGGTGAGAGTGCTTGTACTTCCCCGATAGAAGTTATTGCTGATTGGATGCATAAAAACCCAAATACTATGCCAATTAAATCACAATATGATATGCTAATACGAGAAGGATCTCAGGAGTGGAGGGGACTTTGTGAGGTCGAGGATTACAAAGAGAGATTTCCTGATAGGCACTTTGATTTGGACACAGTATTATAGGCTAATATACGACCATTATCTGTAGTTCATGAAAAGTCATTTGTGGGGTTCTTTAGGCCTGAAGGTATGGGAGATTCATTTGACTTTCTGCAAGGAGCAATGACCTTTGACACTATTTGGGATGAAATTACCAATGCTATGATGGTAGAGAGTCAAAATAATGAGCCACATATTTACATAGTCAGCCGGAATGACCATTTTTTCCTTCTTAAGGTAGAAAGGGAAGCATTCTACATAATTGATACATTTGGGGAAAGATTGTTTGAAGGGTGTAATCAGGCCTACATTTTAAAGTTTGATCAGGATACAACACTATACCAGTTGCCACCAAAAGATCAAAGGAAAGAAGAAGAGAATAGTACCCTCAGTCAAATGCCTATCATAGCAAAGGATTTAAAGTCTACAGCAACAAAAGATTCAAAAACTACAACAACAAAAGATGCAAAATCTGCAGCAGGAAAAGATTCAAAATCTGCATCAGTGAAGGATTCAAAGTCTACAATAGCAGAGCAATTCTAGAAGAAATTTCAGAACCTACAAAATGTTGTTGAAAAGATTGTACCTGCAGAATAAATTTAAGATGAAAAAGAGGATATTGAAATGCAAAGATTACTGAGAATTCTGCTCTGTTTTTCCTGTTTTTGGTTATTGAAATTAAACGCATACCACGAGCTGATGGAGATGAATTTTAGAAAAAAAAAGGATTTTTTTGTTCACAATATAACTAGTCACAAAAACCTCTCTTATTTTTGCAACAGCTATTAAGGTTTGAAAGATTCAATTTAATCTTTACAGCCTGTTTTTCAGGGTTTTAAAAATATTTAATATTTTCCTGTTTTAGTGTTCATCTTGCGGGGCATATTATGATTTATTGGAGATGGATTTTTAAAAACCAAGAGAGGTTTTTGTCCATCACGGACACATTCACAAAAACCTCTCTTATTTTTTACACAAGGGTCAGGGATTGAGATATCTGGAAGCTTCTTTGACACCTATTTTTCAGAAATTCGCCATATTTACTAGGAATCTGATTTTGCTATGTTTAGTAAATTAGTTGAAAGTTAGTTAATGTAACTGCTGGGTAGTTTCAATTTCGACCTAATGAAGGGAAGATATAACTACTTATTTGTCATTATAAAATATGGACAAGTGTACAGAAGATGGGTTGGACTTTTGGATGGCTAGAGGACGTTTCCTGACTTATTGATAAGCTAAGTACTTGACTCTCATGTGTATTTGATGAACTGATTATGAAATATATGCTCCATTTTACCCTTCAGTCTATTCTTTGGCTTCATTTCTATCTTGTTTAGCTACACAATTGGTAATTTCATTTTTGGTTTATGGTCTTTATGCTTGTAGTGCTTGTCAGTTGTGGATGAACTTCAATGTTATGTTCTGTTGGATACATGGTTATTATATCATGCATCTCTGTTCTTCTGTACTTGTGATTTAGTTCCTATTTGGCTTATGAATGTATTCCCTTTTGTCACCAAACTTCACAACTAGAAAAACCTTTCAAAAACCCTAATACCTAGTTTTGTTTGATTGAATATTTGAGATTGTGTTGGCTTGTTTCTTTGTAGTCTGGAAACAATTTCTGGCACAAACATTTTGTATATTATATGGCAGATATAAATTTATTTGATATTCCATATTCTGAAACTAAGGTAACTAGATATTCTCCAAAATCGTTATAGTTTGTGATTGAGATGGGGCGACTTGTATTTCTCCAAAAACCTTCTATATACGCAGTTGTATTCTCACCCCCAAACAATAAGAACTATATTCTCTCTTGGATAGTGGTATGGATATGTCACAGGGTTCAACGTTTTAAACCCTTCAAATTTGAAACTCGTTGAATTCAAGAAAATTTGGAGTTAGATGAGGTTTGTCGTACTTGTAAGTCATATATTTCCCCTCAATTTCTCTTAGTCAATAGTTAAAGTTTTTACTCTTTCTTCTGAGGGAATGACGAGAATATATGTGGTCATCGGGAATCGTATTCAATCGTATACCTCAACTACTACTTGAATACAAGTTCCACCAATCTTACGAATCTACAAATAGTCATACCCAAGTTGTTTCTCGTTTTCATGCTCCAATCTAAACATGAAACCCTACCCACAAAGCCTATAAATGATAGCTTTCAGAGGTATGACCAATAAAAGACATATCCATCATCCCAACAACAAATTTTTTTCAAATGAATTCAAAAGAACAATAAATGAGATTTATTAGAAAATAATTAATATGAATATACTCTAGTCATATCTGTGTGGGCATGGGGAATTGTAATCCATTCAAGTCATAATGTTATTTTAAGTGTTTTAATAATTTCAGGCCAACATTTTAATATTTAAACATTCTTATCTAATAATGCAAATATAAAATATGTGACACATTTCCATGAGTGATAATGAGAGTAGTATTGTGTGAGACATTTCTATTTAGCACTTGATAATGAGAGTAGTATTGTGTATACATTCAAGAAAATGATGTAACCACATTATATAAGAGCATGGTATATATGTGTGTGTGTGTGTAACCTTATCTCTATCTCATTAAAAAAATCTGAATTCGAACCCCAATTTCAACTTAGTCAAATTCAAATTCGAACTCAAATCATGTGACATAACGGTATGGTATAGTTTGCCTTCAAATTCATTTATAGAAGACATTCCTTTCTCACGGTTGCATTACGTTAATGCAAGAGTAGAAATATTAAGTATTAACAAAACAAATTGGTGGTTTCATTGGTGTTTCTCTTATGGTCCTGGCTTGGATTGACCTCGACCCCTTATCTAGTCATTCTTTCTAACCACTTGGAACTTGTTATATTTTTACCTCACCTCGGCTTTGTAGTTGCCACTCAAGACATACTTTATTTTCTAATAAATTCAAAAGTATTCCATAGTGTTATATAATGTACATAATCTGTGAATCTCATTTCAACTTCATTGAAAAATTCGAACTTGAATTGAACTTAATGGTTGCTGAACTCAAGAACCTTGAATGTACTATTTCATTTTGAAAAGCAAAAATACAATTTGAAATTATTGTCATTGTGTTAATTCTGGGCTCATTGCCTTTTTTAATAGCATAAATTTAATTGATACAAATATTTTATTTGACTTTTTAAAAAATGTGTGATTAAGTTATTATTCTATTCATGATTTTATGCAGTAAATGATGAAGATAAGAGGAGGACCAGGTTCGCTGAAATTTATTCTCGACGTTTGAAGCCACAAAGTACGGCTCATCATTAGGAGAAAGTATCTCGAGTTTAATTCAGGTACAGAAAATATCACATTAATAAGTGTAAGATCATATTAAAAAAAAATATTAGTTTATAGCCAACAACTCTAATTATTAAACCTGACATTTTCATTAAAGTTTATTTTAATGTTTATAGCCTAGGTTATTAACCTAACCATGAGATCTTAATAGACAATTTTAATGATTTCAAAATTTTTTTTTATTAAATTCAGTAAAATTATTAATTATAAATATTTTGAAAAGGACATTAGTTTTAATAATTTTTTAAGAAATATAAAATATTTTTTTAAATTTAATACCTAATTTTAAGTTGATGAAATTTTAATAATTAACTAGTTTATAATTAATGAAATTAATTTTAATTTTAATTATAAAGTTATTTCTTAATAATTTAATAGTTAATTCTAATTAATAATTACTTTTAATTATTAATTTTTTTTCAATTTATAATTATTAAATTAATATTTTATTTTTATTTTTAGGTCATAAAAATTTCTAAAGTATTAAATAAAATTAATAATTAATTTTTAA
>LPNX011001036.1:272720-322376 GCA_001517045.1 Pseudotsuga menziesii | reverse complement strand
TCATGGATGTTGTTATGGTTACAGTTCATCTATCGAAAAACACTTGCACCAATATCCCACAATTTCCTATTGAATTGGCATTTACTAAGGAGGTGCTTGAGGCATTTAATAAAAAAATATTAAAATTATTAATTAATTAAAAATTTAATAATTAGAGTTAATTTAATAAGTTATTATTTTCAATTGAAATGTGTTTTTTTGGGAAGCCTTTCATCATTGAAGGGCGATATCAATATACACCCTTTAAATTGAAATTAAGACCAACCCTTGAAATTTGATCCCCGCTGGCTAGCATGTTTTTCGTCTGGTCGACTCCACCTCCGCACTATGTTTCCACGAGGATGAATCACTGCCGTTATGGTAAGATGAGATGGAAATTTTTTTGTATCATATGTACTATGAGACATCCCGCGTGCTGCATTTACGCCATCATTCATTTGATTTTTTATAAGTTATATCATTATCTACCTGCATATGGATGTCGTTTTCATTGTTTCTCATCATCTTTCTCACATTGGCGTTTAAATTGAATCAATTTCCTCATCGTCTTCAATGGAATCCTCTTCCCATGATTTTGTCTAGTGATTGTATGTCTATGCCATATGGAAAGTCTTCAATATTTTTATAGTATGTCCTTTGACAAGCTAGTAGCATACATAGTTTCATGAGCTGTTGGTTTTAGTCCATGTCAAGTTTTTGGAGGTAGGGTTCAATACCTTTTTTATGTTATATATTGTTTATGATATGCTATAATGGTATTTCTTAATAATAATAAAATTAAGGTGAAAGAATCCAATGCTTTTAATCATGGCCATCCTAAAATGGTGTATATGATTTCATACTTAGAGTGAAATTTGAAATGGAATTTGGACACCTTATCATCAATTAACATTTTCGTATTAAATTTGATTTGGAAATTTGTAATTGATTGACAATCGCATTATTAATGTAATTGTCATTTTCTTCCAATATAAGACTTTGAAGATGGATTTTCCTTTAGTATCATCTTTCATATTTAATTTTTTGTTAACACTTAAGTTACAATAATTCAAAGTAAATCTTTTAGTCTCTCAATTGTTGGAATATTATAAACTAACTCCATACTTGGGATAAAAAATATTAATTATTCCTGGTTAATTTCCTATCCACTAGCCTAGATACCCCAAGAGCGCCTTTATCCTAATTCTGGATAGATCCTTCCTACTTTATTGCCTTCCCAGATTAGTAACTACACCTTCATGCATGCTATGTCTTTATCTTACTTTATTCCTACTTTTCAGTGAATAAGGTAAATATAGTCAACTAGGAAACCGCTATCTTTTGTTTCCAACCCATCCTCCATGATTTTCACTCCAAAATAGATGAATAACATGTTTTTCCAACACTCATGACAACTCACTCATGCTTTATCCATTTTGTGAGGTCCTTGACAGAGTTGGAAAGTGATTTAGTCGCCTATGGGGGTTTATCACATTTTTGTAAGTCCTCTTTATGAGCTAGCATGAGTTGTCTTCTAGATACTCTCTTTTCCTTTATAAAGATGTATTAACAATGTAATATTCATCATTAATGAATCATCAATTCATTTGATCAATAGTCAATTATTATTCTTCTCTTGTATTTAGTATCATTATTCCTCTCTCTATTTTCTTCCTTGTGCATGCTTGTGAGAAATATCTTGTAGCTAGATCCTATTATCTCTACATGGTATTATAGCCTCAATTTCTACATCAATTACATGAATTTATTATTCATCTAAAATTAATATCATTGACAAACATATGTAAGTAGGCTTAACTCCTTAGAATATTTCTCAAAATAAATAGAATTTAGTATTATTTTATTTTCATGTATAATCTAAGTAGACATATTAGTCGTGAAGATTAGATCCATTCATCGGTGTCATAATTGTTAGGAGGTTTCCACTAATCTAGAGTGTTTTCAATGACCTTGAATTGATTCCGACTAAATCAAGTGCATTTAGTCTAAGCAACTCGTTTATATTGGATTTCCTTGAAATAATAGAAATTAACTAAAAGTATTCAAAACTTTTTTTTAAGTTCGTAAATTCTGTTATATTAAAAAAACCATACTATACATATCCATATCCCAGATGTCATGGAGTTCAAGTCATGCACTACAATGGTTGACTTCAAAATCCAGACATACAAGTATCTATAGGTGATCACACAACTATATTTTCTATGATAGGTAACCCATTATGTTGTTCAAAGTTAAAATGATAGAAAGTCCCCCATAGGTCAAGGGTTATGGCCGAGGAATTCAAAATGGGGATAATATTAACCCTAGTTTGACTGATCAAAATCAAAATAAACTAAACCAACTAATCATCATCAAAAATGGGGATTTTTTTACGGTTGCCACTTGGGTTGTTGTCATTTTTGTTGTCATTCGTGGCTGAAGGGCAGTGCTTGTACACCAATTGGGTATTTGAAATTGCTTCTAGCAGAGGCCTGGTAATGGTTTTTCTACTGAGTGCTATTCCCAATACGTCTAGCTTGATATTGATTATCTCCATTTGCACACGTTGATTTTGGATGTGGGAAAGTAGAATGGGCTCAATGTTGTAGTTTCGGTCAACCTGTGGGAGTTCATCTTCATATGGGTTGATAAAACCCTTGATACAACATTACATTGCCATAGACATTAGGTTCTTGGTCATCCAAATAATTCCTAGAGTCTTAGTGTGCCATGTCTCCCTTATGTGTCACACCTATCACCGTTAGTCAGTCCACCAAAATCAGCAGCAAGTTGTTCAGCTGAGGGGAATTACTGCTTATTTTTCAGTTTGTTTTCTAGACTGATGGTGCGGGATCTCGTAGGTTCTGAGAGTTCCTTCTTAAAAAAAAATTGTACCCGCCTCATATCAGCCAAGGATTATTGTACATGCGAGCAACGCGAGCCATTTTTTATTTTCCTCGGAGTCACCTTCTTCCTGGCCATGGTGAGCACACCAGTGGGAAGGATCCATTTATAAATTTCACAGAGGAAAAGTATCACCTTGACATCCCAAAAAGAACATAGAGAAGGGAGACAAATGCAATCCTTGCTAAATTGAGCTATGCTTTTGTTCCAAGGTCACCATTTCCTATGGTCGAGGATAGTTTGGCGGTACTACATACCCCTTTCGCCACCTTCCACATGAATTACCATGGGATATTTCATCAGGGATCTAGATTGCATGCATACCATTACTGCCCATGAATTTACTATGATGATGATCTAGCTAATGAAATGTGGTTCCCCAATAAAGAATTTTCTCAGAGGTTGATGTCAATGGGACATGTGCAATCATACATGGTTCACCCGCCTTCTGATGCGAAGGGTTAAACATGTGTAACAGCCCTAACTGTGTAACACTCATTGTGGGGGGATGTGTCTTGTAGGTTGATGTGGGTGCATTCTTCTTCGATATTATCTTGTCTCACTTCATCCCATGATTGATTGCATTCATTCTGAGGGTGATCAACTCCCTAGTTTGTGATTTTGTCTGCTAGCATGTTCGCATCCCTTTTGATGTGGAGAGGGGAAACGAATAAAGAGCCATCCAACGTGGTAGATAGAAGGTCCATATTCTCTGTAAGCTACTAGCATGGAATGAGTTTGATTCCTTTGGAGTTTTTGAGGAGTTGTGTGAAAATATGGATCAGTAAGTGAGAGTCTCCCTCAACCTCAAGCATGGTGTAATGTTGTTGCTTGGCAATGAAAATTTCTTTTAGCAAGGTATATAGCTCTATTGCATTATTGTTGTCAATTCCCATTGATCTTGCATATAGTTGGATAATACTTCCATTGTGGTCTCTAAAACTTCATCGTACCCTGCTAGTCCTGTCTTACCCCTGTTGGCGCCATCGAAATTTAGCTTGATGTATCTGACTTCCAGTGAGGAACAAGTGTTGGGACTATTATACTATTTTTTCTTGTGTGTGGGTGTGCATTCAACATTTTGTCGTTGTAATTATTAGGCCCTAAGAATTACTAATTCCTGCATGGAGCCTTCCCATCTAGAGGCATCCCACTGGGAAATTCCAATGGTTTCTTGTATATGCAACCAAATTTTTTCCCATATTTGCTGAGGGGGGAGAGTAGTGTTATGAAAGATCCTACAGTTTCTTTCTATCCAGATTTCCCATAGAAGGAACCTATGAAAGAGATTCCATACTCTGTTAATAATGTTGTTGGAATAAAATTGGTCTCTCTATTTGGTAATAGTTTCATGAATGTTGTTATGGTTATAGTTCATCAATCAAAAAACACTTGCACCAATATCCCACAATTGCCTATTGAATTGGCATTTACTAAGGAGGTGCTCGAGGTCTTATGTTAATTATTCTCATAGGTAACACATGGAAGGCCATTTGAATCCTCTTTTGATATTTATGTCCTAGGTAAGAGTGTGTCTCCAGACCACCAACCATAAAAACGTTGAAACTTTAGGCCATAGATTATGCTTCCAATTTTTTTTCTAGCTCCTAGTGGATCCATTCTGGTTGTAATTTGCAAGAAGAGCATAGGATTATTTAAGAGTAAAGGTGCCTCCTCTAGAGTAACCCAACCTAAGGATATCAGGGCCTTCTTGGAAAGTGATGTCTTGTTTGCAACTCTTCCTATAAAAGATTCAAATGATCCTCTGCGATTGTGTTTGGCCAGTTATGAGAGTATTTCTATCATCTCCATTGAGTGTGGTGATTGTTACAATCCCATAAATGACAAACCTAGAGATGAACCCCTACCATCGTGGAAATATGCATAGGATGCATGTATTTCAAATAGGAGAGATTCAAACTCAGTTTCCATGAGTCATCCCAAGAGAGAGTCGTGTTGCCATCCTAAATCTGTTAGAAAGTGCGCTCTTGAATAAGTTTCATGTTTTTCCAAGCAACATTCCAAATTAGTGATCCTTTGGGGTTGGTATCCATGCAAATTAGATCTTTGTGGGAAACATTTGGCACATATTTTTCCTTATATATCCTTTACCAGAGGGAATTCGGGATTGTGGGCCATCTCCACCAAAGATTTTCCATCATTTCCTTGTTTTCCAGTTCAGGTTCCCTTAATCCGAGGCCTCCTTGAAGTTTGGGTTTGTACAACTTATATCAGGACACTAAAACCCACTTGATTCCTTTAGTTTTAGGTCCTCCCCATAGGAAAGTTCATTGAATTGAGCGAATTTAAATTAAAAACCTTTTGGGAACAACAAAAATGGAGAAGAGATAGGTGTTGATACTGCATACAACATAGTTAAGAAGGACAAGTCGTCTTGCAATGTTAAGAGAACAAAAGGACCAGTTATTAAGATTCTTCTCCATTTTTTAAATGAGGGTTGTCCAAGCTCCATGCTTGGTTTTGATGAGAGTGAGAGGCACTCCAAGGTATTTGGAGGGTAGAGAGCCACACCAAAATTTCAGCAATCTGGTAATTGCAAGTTGAAGGTCAATTGGTGTATTGAAGAAAAATATTTTAGACTTCTAGTTATTGAGGGAAAGGACTAAGGATATGAGGAAAGGAAAGGACCAAGGATATGAGGAAAATTGACAAAATATGCTTGATGTTTCTGGTTTCTTTTAGCGATACTAGAGCTATAAGCATAGTGTCATCAACGAATTGCAAATGGGAAGCTCTATCGTGATTATTGGTTGGGATGATTCCCATCAATTCATTTCTCTACGTGGATACCTTTACTGATCACCCTAAACATTCCAAGAAGAGTATGAATAAGAAAGGGGAGAGAGGGTATCCCTTCCTAATTTCTATTGAGGAATTGAAGGTAGGAGATGGTGAGCCATTCACTAAAATGGAGAAAAAATAAGAGTTAAAATCTTTTATCAAAATATTTTCCGCATGTAATCCTAGGATATTTTATCAAAATCTTTTGGGAGATTGAGTTTAAGAAGAATACTAGATTGATTTGAGTTTTTTAGTGTATGCATAGCTTCATGAGTAACCGGGATGCCATCCATAATTTGTTGTCCTTCAACATATACTGAGTGTTGTTCAAAAACCAAGTGTGGCATAATTAGTTTCAATATGTTGGCGATGACCTTAGTGATGATTTTGTAGATGACATTGCATACTGTTATGGGCCTAAATTTGTTGGGGTGGCTTGTGTTTTCTTCCTTCGGAACTAGAGTGAGGAAGGTGACATTGAGAGATGAAAGGACAATAGTTATTATACGACATTCTTTGATTGCTTCCCAAGCCTCATGTTGTATGGTACTCCAACAAATTTGGAAGAAATTTGTAGTAAGGCCATCAAGCCCAGGGGATTTATTGGTAGGCATGTCGTTGATTTCTTCTATGACTTCCTCCGGGGTGATTGGTTGCATGAGAGATTCATTTTTCTCATTTGAGACTAATTTTGGTATGTGTTGAATGATCGACTCCATTTCCTCCATCTGATCATTCCCATCTTATTTGAGAATGTTGTTCTGGTATGAGACAAGGTCTTCCACAATGTCCTCTTGGTTAGTGAAGATTCTACCCTCCTCATTCTGAATTCTAGCTATACAGTTGTGCCCATGCCTTTGAATCATTGGATCATGAAAGAATTTTGATTGTCTTTCCCCCTCCTTAATCCATTGTACTCTCGCTTTATGTTTCTCGAGAATTTCTTCTTGCTCCACTTGTTGAGTTACTATCTTTTGGACCTATTCCTCTCTTTGTAGGAGCTCATCAGTGTACCCATGTGAGATAGCCTCTTCCTGAATAGTTTCTAGTTATATTTGTAGCTGCTTCTTGGATTCAAAAATGTTACCAAATACTTCCATGTTCCAAGTTTTTAGCTTGGCTTTTATCCATTTCAATTTTTGTTGTGAATTGTACATCTGCTGGAAAAAACCCACCAACAAAGCCTCGCCGATATGGGTTTTCTCTCTTTCGACGCCCAACTAGTGCCATCTCCCTGAGCACCAGCCCAGACAGGTTTTACCCTGCCTAGCAACATCCGCAGAGAGCCAAGATGTTCAAGCGAGAGCTGTCGAAACCAATTTTTTGGTAGTAAGAAGGGAAGATATGGCATCCACAGCTTCGACAACATAACTATCTGATTACTCCAAGTCACTCGACAGAACTAAGACAGTTATCAAAATTCATCTTAACAACTACAGATCTAACATATCACATCATTCATTTATCACAGCAGTATCATTCATAAAACAACTTCAATAAGCTTCATCATCATTCATCAGAATTTCGATAGATTTGAGATAGATCACATCATTAGTTCATTGCAGCAACATCAGTAAATCATAAACAGAATCAATACACTTCTCATTGACATCACAACAGAGAAAACAAGAAAACAAAAGACAACATTTAGGCAACAACCGTCATGTCATACTAATTCTGCGCAACAGATCCAAAATAGATAATTCTTCTCCACAATAGGAGACTGATCACATCCCAAAATTTAGTATCTGAAATAGACAGATTGTAGATTGTTAAAAAAAGAAGACTCATTAATACCATAGATAATTTGCAACAGATTGATCACTCTTAGATATTGACATGGACTTGTATTGCGTTGATCATGATTCTCTTACAATTGCAAAGCTATATCTATATATAAGCTTTCACCTTTACATAAAAGGTCCACTTCTAACTAAATTATAACTTCTAATGACCTATGTCCACAAAATGTGGTCAATTAATACATTAAATATTCAAAAATGGTTATCCATCCTCCCATCGCGCTGATCTGGCCTTACACGGTGTCGCGTGAGCTTGCGCAGCTACCACGACGCTGTGTAACTCACTTACCGAAAACCCCTACCAACAGGCCCCCAACACATTCTTGTGGCTCGTCCTCGAGCCACTTCAAGTTGACAGGGTATATTCCTATGTCTTGGCCTTGAAATGTTCAAACTACTGAAAGATTTCTCGAACCTAGAGCTGGACTCTTTTGGCAGCGCTTTGACAGTTGAGAAAATCCTGCTGCACGGTGTGCACTTCCCCATCCTTTCCATCGACCATCTACCAACTTTCTTGCACTGCCTGCAGCGTTGTGCAAGCACAACCCCAAGCGCATCCCTTAGCGCAACAGAAGAGGCATCGACATGAACATGGAACTCCTTGTTCCAATAAGGGAATACCAGTATGGATGCGGAGTCCATCTTGGCCTTTAGTGTGTCAAAACTTCCTTCACATTCCTGACTCCACTCAAATGGAGCATCCTTCTTTAATAGATTCTCCATAGGGGCAGTAATCGTAGCGTATCCTTTGATGAACTTGCGATAGTACCCCATGTGCCCCAGCATCGCTCGAAGCATCTTCACATTCATCAGCGACGGTAAACTAAAAATTAGCAAGATATTCACTAGATCAACCAATAGACCTTCCTTACATACTATGTGTTCGAGTAGCATTCCAAATGGCCAACAGAAAATGCACTTCTTAGAATTTAATGCAATCTGATGCTGTCGACAACTTTTCAGCATCAATCACAATTTGTTGAGATGGTCCCTAATTAGCCCATAGACTATCCAATCATGCATATATACTTGCAGGAACTTTTGAATAAAGTCTTTAAACACAGCGACAACTACCTGAGAAAATATTGCTGGTGCATTCTTCAGCCCAAAAGCCATGAATGTATATTGAAACTAACCCCATTTAGTGACAAATGTGGTCTTATGGTGATCCTCCTTTGTAATCCATATCTGGTGGTACCTCAAAAATCCATCTGTGAAGGAATGCATCTCCCAACTGCCTACTCCTTCAACGACCTCATCTGTAAATGGAGTCGGGAATGGATCATTCATGCAGGCATCATTCAACTTTCTTAGGTCAATGCGAATGCGATAATTTGCTGGTATTTTTATCTTGAACCACCATAGGGCCTATCCACTCTGACTCTTCAATAGGATCGATGATCCTAGCATCCAACATCTAGTCAATCCCATCCTTCAAACGGTTCTTGTATTGCGGGTTTAATCAATACAGCCTCTGTCGCATAGGTTTTGCATCTGGTTTCAACGGGATTTTCATCTCCCCTAGGTCCCCTAATATCCTCTTCATTTCTGAAAAATGCATCGAAAAAAGATCCTGGAATTCATGCAGTAGGTCCATGATTTTGGCCATTGTTTCCTCATCCTAATAGTCCCCAATATTGGAAAATTTTGGGTTCTCTTCCAACCCAATGTTGAATTTCCAAATCTTCAGCGGCTGACACATCGAATCCGTCGGTATTTATGGCACTGCAACATTGCGACTTCCTTCTGAATCTGGGATATTAACATTCTGCAACTCATCATCATCTTCAGGTTCCCTAGATAGATTGTAACATGTCATCATGGATTGCATCAAGCAGTGCGCATGTGGATCAACTAGGTATGCGACAGGGACAACCTTCAACACTACATCGAAGATGATTTGCAATGCATTATGTACCTCTGGGTTGGCATCCTAGAAACTAAATGTCTGAGCAAAGAAAATGGACAACTCCTCCCAAGTGGTTATAGTTCTTCGTAGTTCTACTGCTACATACCAGGATCCCGACATCTTGTCCAGAGTATGAACAAAAGCATGGACCCACTTATCTTTAGTTCATGATGCCCATAAGGCCTAACATTCCATCAAGTGACTGGCGGGTTCATTTCATCCATCGTATCTCCCAGCATGATAGACCTTCGAATCATTGAAGCACACCATCATCAATCTTCGACATAGTCCCCAGTGATGAATCATCTGCTTGTGTGTCGCTCACCATCGGGATGGGGTGGCCTTCAGTTCTACATCTACGGACAATACCCTTTGTCATTCAAACACTTTATCTTCAAATTCTCAAAGGAATTTTGATAACTATGGAATCCCTTCATAAATTGGCTACCCGACATTCTCAGTTGCTGTGCGACGGAGAGACTGTGTGATCAACCCGCATTTCCTAAACGACACCTCATGCATCCTATTTTTCCAATTTTCCAAAGCATCATCAGAATCATAGGATGCAGATCTATCGTTGCGCCATCCAAGTTCACCATCGACGATAGGGTGGATATAGTCTTCAAAGATATTATAGGTGTGATCGCAACTTCTACCTGCTCCATCCCTCACAGGTTCAATATATCGACATCCTTCCTGAAGGTCCATGGGAGCAATGACCCATACTTCTTAGTTATCAACTGTTAGAATTTTATCATTCAAGCTAGCATTATGTTAGGATCTTTAACTGAGAGAATAACAAGCACAACAATCAAACACAAGAGACAATGAACAAAATGTTTTTCCTCGGGGAAACCATAAATGGAGAAAACCTCGCAACTTCCTTAGAGATAGAATCAACAACAAAGTAAAACCCAAAAACAATAACATGATCTCTCGACAGAAGTAGCCTCTTTCTTTCTAGCCCCAACAACTTCTTCTCCCTCAGCTATGCACTACAACTGAGTGTGAGTGAGTGTGTGATAAATAGAGAGGATCATTCTCTATTTATACTAATTCTCGACTTAACAATAACTCACTAGGGCCGACTTCACTAGGAGAGTCTCATAACCCTAGGGCCTTGGAACTACGGGGACTTTAACCCTTGATCAATAAGATGGTTACCCACAATTACTTGACATGACTTGTTTACATTATAGAAACTCCTGATTGGAACATCAGGGAATGACATGAATCAAATACATTACAAAAAATTCCTGGAATAAATATTAGGGTACAATACATAAGATATACAAGTGAATACATTCTGAAGTTACAATTACATCAACACTCCCTCTTATATAGGAAGGTATTCTCTCAACACAATTTATCAACACAAGTATTCTTCTGTGTATCATCTGGATCATCATCGAGTTCTCGTCATCTTCAAGTCATCTTCATCTTCAGGTCATCTTCATCTTCAATTCATCTTCATCTGGATCTAGATCATCACTCGATATGGATCATCATCATTGGATGTAGATCATCACTGGATCTGGATCATCTCTATTGGATCAACATCACTGGATCTGGATCAACATCACTGGATCTGGATCATCATCAATGGATCTGGATCATCACTCGATCTAGATCATCATCACTGGATCTGGATCATCACTCGATCTGGATCATCATCACTAGATCTGGATCATCACTCGACCTGGATCATCATTGGGTTAACATCACTGGTGTTATCTCATGATTCTTCTCGTCACAGGAATTTCTACAGAGCCATCCCTTTTTCATGCTGGGTGTCGGCATAGCCTCCATGTAAGTCTTCTTCAGTGCTTATATTTGACCCTAAGTCAAAATGTCCCACCCAGCACTTACATCTGACCTTGACTCGTCAGAAAGGCATGCCCAGCACTCACATATGACCATGAGAGGAACTTAATCATCTCATCATGTCAGAATGGCCTAGCCCTTACATCTGACCATGGAAGGAACTTCATCCTCTCACCATGTCAGAATGGCATAGCCTTTACATCTGAACTTGACTCGTCAGAATGGCACAACCCTTACATCTGACCTTGACTCATCAGAATGGCACAACCCTTACATCTGGCCTTGAATCATCAAAATGGAACAACCCTTACATCTGACCTTGAATTGTCAAAAAGGCTCAGCCCTTACATCTGACCTTGACTCATCAAAAAGGCTCTCAGTCCTAGACTGAGGATCCCTAGTAATTGACTAGGAATCTCCATTCAAAGAATGGAAACAACCCTTATATATGATCAATTGGGAACACATCCCTTAATCACATCAGAATGGCCCTGCACTTATATCTAATCATGTGAGACTACATCTCATAGTCATATGAGAATGGCCCTTAGTCCTAGACTAAGTATTCCTGGTAACTGACCAGGTATCTCCATTCAGAGAATGGAAATATCCCTTATATCTGATCAAGTAGGAACCAATCCCACAGTCATATCAGAATGGCTCAGCACTCATATATAACATGGAAGGAACCAATCCTCTTACCATGACAGAATGGATCAGCTCTTACATATAACCATGGAAGGAACTTAATCCTCTCACCATGTCAGAATGTCTCATGGACTCATCACTTCTCTTTGGAGGGAACCTCAATCGGGAGAACACCAAGCATCTCCCTGAATTACTCAAACTTCACTCTAGCTAATGGCTTCATCAACACATCAGCTATCTGTTCGTCCATTGCAACTTACTGGAGCTTCACTGCTCCTCTCTGCACCATATCTCTGATATAGTGATACTTTATCTCAATATGCTTCGACTTGTCATGGAACACCGGGTTCTTTGAAAACTTCACACAACTTGGGTTTTCACAATATATACAAGTAGCATCTAACTGGAGATCAAATAAATCAGACAATAGCTTCCTCAGCCATACTGCCTTGCAACTAGCTGAACAGGTTGCAACATACTCTGCTTCAGCTGTACTCAGTGCCACACATGATTGCTTCCTGCTAAACCAAGATATCACACCTAATCCCATACTAAATAAACACCTTGAAGTGCTCTTCCTATATATGGCACTACCTGCCCAATCTGAATCAACATAATCCTCCAGGTTAATATTTTGACTTTCCTCATACTTGAGCCCATAATCAACTGTACCCTTCAAGTACCTTAGAATATGCTTTGCAGCAATCAAGTGAACATGTCTCAGATCTATCAGGAACTGGCTCAAGGTGTTCACAGCAAAGCAAATTTATGGTCTCGTGTTTGTTAGGTACATCAAGGACCCAATCATCTAATGTTACGTCATAGCATCAACCACTTCTGATGAAGCATCACTAAGTAGCTTCAGGTTTGATGCCATAGGTGTGGTCATGGACTTGCACTCCATCATCCAAAATCTCTTCAGGATCTCTATCGTATATTTCCCTTGTCCCAGGTAAATTCCATCTGCATTCTGCCACACCTCCATGCCTAGAAAATAATGCATCATACCCAATTCCTTCATTTTGAACTCAGTAGCAAGCTTCCTCTTCGTATCAACAATCAACCCATCCATACCTATTATAAACATATCATCTACATACAGTCGTAGCATCACTGGGTTGCCATATTCAACCTTGTAGTAAAGGTTGGAATCTACTTTACTCTTGGTAAATCCCAAACTATATAGAAAGATGTAAATTCTACCGTACTATGTCTTGGGCTCCTGTTTCAAACCGTACAGGGATTTCTTCAATCTACACACATGAGACTCCTTGTCACATGTCTCAAACCCGAGTGGCTACTCCACATACATTGCCTCTTCCACTACACCATTCAAGAAACCAGCCTTGACATCCATCTGGTGTATCTTCCATTTCATCACTGCAGCCAAAGAAAGTACTAATATGATGGAAGTGTATTTGGATACATGTGCAAAAGTTTCTTCATAATCTATTCCTTCTTTCTAGGAGAAGCCATGAGCCACCAATCTTGCTTTATATTTTTCTATGCTGTTGTCTGCAGCATGCTTGATCTTGTAGATCCATTTGGAAGTTACAACTGGCTTCCCTTCTGGTCTTGGGAAACATCCCAAACATCATTCTTCATGATCGATTGATAGTCTTCAATCATAGCATCCTTCCATTCTTTCCTTTCTACCGCTTCTTCATAGTTGGAAGGTTCTTTATCGATGAAATCACATAATAATTCTACATACCCGGAGCAGGACTTGGTCCTCTTTCTTTCTCTTTGATTCTCTTCTAGAGCCCCATATCTTTCTACACCTTGGATAGATTCTTGTACCCAAGTAGGTTTCCTCTTGTGAGGATTCTTATCCTGAGGTGGATCTACAGGTTCTTGAGGTTCTTCTATTTCTCGATCTTCTTCTTGATATTCTTCGTTCATGGTTGTGTCATGAGTTCTGGGTGCTTCTATTTCTTTAGGTTCTTCAGCAGGTCTCCTTCTAGATTTGTTGTAAGTTGGGTCTTCGTCAAATGTCACATCCCTGCTGATGTTGATCTTCTTGAATCCTGGGAAGTATATTTTGTAAGCCTTCGAGCTTTCAGAGTGTCCCACAAATATACCCTTCCTTCCTCAAGGATCTAACTTTGTCCTCTTTTCTTCCAGAATGTGGATGTACACTGGATAGCCGAATATTCTGAGATGGCTGACTTCTAGATTCTTGCCAGAAAAGACTTTATTCTCAAGTACTCTGTGTGGAGTACGATTCTGTACATACACTATTGTTCTTGCAGCTTCTGCCCATAGATGCATGGGAAGATATTGATCATGAAGCATGGCCCTTGTAGCTTCCATGATCGGTCCATTCTTCCTTTCTACAACTCCATTCTGTTGTGGATTATATGGAGTGGTTAACTCCCTCTTAATCCCTAAATCTTTGCATAACTCTTTGAATTCATTTGATGTGAATTCTCCGCCATTATCTGATCGAAAAATCTTGATCTTCTTCTCAGTGTGGTTCTAAATCAAGGCTTTGAACTACTTAAACTTGCTGAATACTTCATCTTTGTTCTTCATGAAGTAAATCCATGTCTTCCCAGAAAAGTCATCAATGAAAGAAACATAGTATACATACCTGCTTAATGAACATGATGACATCAGACCGCATACATCGGAGTGAATGATTTCCAAGATTCATTTTTCCTTGCTCTCACTACTTGGAAATGTCTTCTTTGTATTCTTTCCTTTTGCACATCCTTTGCAGACTCCATCATGTTTTTCCTGAATTTCTGGAAGACCTTCAACAACTTTGCTTCCAAGTGGTAGTTCTATGTAGTGCACATGTGCAATCCTTCTATGCCAAAGTTCATTTGGCTCTATTGTGTCATGGATCAAAGCTTGTTTTGAATGGCCCTTCAATTTGTATAGGCCTCCCTCTTGTTCCCTAATCATTACTGCATCATCAAAGTTCTTTCATTTTGGCCACATGAGAACTTGGCCATCTACAAATGCAACCCTCATGCCTTTTGCATCTAATACAGATATGGAGAGGAGGTTGTTCTTAAGTCCCGGTATAAACAATACATCCTTAATATTTATAGAATTTCCAGAGTCTAGCTTATAGGAGAATTCCCCACTACCTTTTATTGGATACTGGTAGTCATCTATGAGTTTCACCTTGTTGGGTGATTCATGTTCTGATAGTCTTATAAAAGACTCTTTGAATCCTGTCATATGTTTGTAAGCCCCACTATCTATAAGCCAATCATTGCTTCCATGTGTGATGTTTCCCGTGAGAGCGGAAATCAAAACATATTCTTCATCACTTGAAGAATCATCACTTTATTGCTTGTTTCTCTTTGTTGAAGGTTATCATCTTCTGTAGCATGAGCATGATGTTTTCTCTTGTTGTTTTTCTTCTTTTGAGAGTTTCTTTTGTTTCTAGGAAAATCTTTGGCATAGTGTCCTATTTCATCACAAGTATAACATATGAGTTTAGTTTTCTTGTAGGAAGAGTGCTTACCTTTAGAATGATGATGGTGATGATGGTCCCTTCTAAATTTCTTGGATTGAACTGTGAGAGATTGATCTTCACTTCCCATATTTTCTTCTCGAGCTGCTATCCGAGATTATTCTTGTGGGAATTCTTCCCATAGTCTACTGAACTTGACTCACTTGTTTTTGGCACAGATCCCTTGAATGAAAGAGTCCCGTGTCCTAGGGAGACCATTCAAGGTGGTCATTACAATATCTGCATTCTCCACTTCTTCATCCACTGCTTCAAGTTGTTCTTTAATCTGGGAGACCCTTGTGAAGTAAGACTGTATGGTCTCCACATTATGAATCTTCACATTCTTCAACTGGTTCCTCAAAGTCATCTTCTGGTTTATGTTCTTCCCTTCTAACAGTTTTGTTAGGGCATCAAACATAGCTTTAGATGTCTTTAGGGAGGACACATATGGTATGAGGTGATCCTTGATTGAATCAGTAGTAATCCTCTTATCCATAACCAACTTATTCTTATGTAAGGGTTTAGCCTCATCTCCCTCTAGAACTGCAACCTCCTCATTGATGTAGGAGTTCAACTCATTTTCTTCCAGGACCAGGAAGATCCTATACTTCCAGGTTCAGAAGTTATCATCTCCCTCAAGCTTTTCATCAAGCTTGGTATGATGAGACATCTTAACTGAGAACCTCAAATGGAAATATAAAATATTTAGGTATTACCAGGCGAAGATGTCAGATCTGGATTTGGACATGAATTTCTGCAGTGATGGTTCAAGAGCAGATTAGGGTTTGGCTTTTCCGGAGTTCTTTCTAACCAAATGCTTTGATATTGATCCCTAAACTTCTATTTTGAGGAGGATATCAATCCAACCTGGACTCACTCAAAAATTCCACTTTTGTGGAAATCCCTAATTTATGGTAGTAGCGTCGGGTCCAAAACTGGAAAAGCTCATAATCAGATTCTGCTTTGACAGAAAGATGCGCCGTAGGGAGGAGAGTCAGCCCAACCTTCTTTTTTCTAAAAATCTGTGGAGAGAGATCCAAAAAGTAGGAAGCCCTAGTTCCCGCAGCTGCATAGTGTCTTCTTCTCAGGTTAGCTCTAATACCATGTTAGAATTTTATCATTCAAGCTAGCATTATGTTAGGATCTTTAACTGAGAGAATAAAAAGCACATTAATCAAACACAAGAGACAATGAACACAATGTTTTTCCTCAGGGAAACCATAAATGGAGAAAACCTCGCAAATTCCTCAGAGATAGAATCAGCACCAAAGTAAAACCCCAAAATAGTAAGATGATCTCTCGACAACAGTAGCCTCTTTCTTTCTATCCCCAACAACTTCGTCTCCCTTAGCTATGCACTAGAATTGAGTGTGAGTGAGTGTGTGATAAATAGAGAGGCTCACTTTCTATTTATACTAATTCTCGACTTGACAATAACTCACTAGGGATGACTTCACTAGGAGATTCTAATAACCCTAGGGCCTCGAAACTAGGGGGACTTTAATCCTTGATCAATAAGAGGGTTACCCACAATGACTTGACATGACTTGTTTACATTATAGAAACTCTCGATCGAAACATCGGGGAATGATATGACTCAATTACATTACAAACACTTCCTGGAATAAACATCGGGGTACAATATGTAATATATACAAGTGAACACATTTTGAAGTTACAATTACATCAACATCAAACGTCATAACCCATTTTTTGAAATTGATAATCACCATGCTATCATTATCCCACCCAATCCCTAGCAGTGTGGGATAGGAACCTCCATCTTCAACCACTTCTATCACATCAAAATCAACATATGTTTTCATACTGTCAACATCGACAACCAAGTTTGAGACGCGACCAATGGGATGAACCTTTGCTTGATTTTCTAGTCACAACTGCACCGGAGACCATCCCAATGTCGGCTTCCCCATCAACTTCCAAGTTTGCTTGGTTAGAATGTTTACATCTGATCCGAGATCGAGAATAAATGAGTCAACCTCATAATATCTGATCTAGATGTTCATCCTCATCTCCTTTCCTATCTTCCTCTTTTACAAGGAGTGCACCGCGGAATCCTTCAATGTCTTATCCCAGTGGTACAACAAATTCTCAATCTCGACAAGGGCTTCGGGATTGGTTTCCAATGATAGACAAGTCTCAAATAACTGCTGCAAGGTACCATGTTGCTGCGATGGTCCTGCCTCTACATATGGATCAAAATCAGATGTCATTTCGATAAAAGGTAACTTACCTGGGTTTCTCCTGATTGCATGTTTGGCCTTAAAGAAGGTGTCTTTCTCCATCACAATATCAAATGATACCTTTTTCTTTCTAGCGAACCAAAATTACCGACATGGTCCATCTTCTCCAGTTGTCGCACCGGCATGAGTGACCACCCCAACGTCGACATCCTTCGTTCGCGGTTCAGCTTGAATTTTTGCAACCATCAATCCTTGATTTAGGTTCTAGGCTTGATTCAATGGTGGGTTCTGATTCAGTGAAAAGTTGTCGACTGGTTCTGAGTCTACGGCAGGATCTGATTCTACATCGTCGGCTAGTTTTGTACTTGGAATGTTGGCTGGTTCTGAGTCTGCGCATTCTGAAACTGAGGAATGTTTCCGACTTGCCACTTTGCAATCAGCTGAGGGTAATTTTCAACATTATGCTCACTGGTCTCATAGTATGTAAACTGTAAATGAGGACACTCCCTTTGGTAGTGCCCGAATACTCCACAGGAATAACACTGGATTGATTCTCGACCTCATCCTCCTCCTTAACCAAAGCCTCCTCCTCATCCCCTAAATCCTCCATGAAATCCTCCTCAGACTCATCCTTGCTGATACTAAGGCTGGGCCAACTGCTGCTGTGGGGGGTTTGGTTTCTTCTGGACATAGTGCATAGCTTGGACATATTGTGACTGAGGCTGAATGAGTGGTACCCGATTATACTATGGTCATGGCGCAACCTGTGGTCATGGCGCAACCTATGGTTGCACTATGAACTACGGATGTGGCTGCTATGTAAACTATTATTGCAATTGTGACGGGATAAACTACATCTATGGTGGTGGTGTATATTGCACCTGCACTACTGGCTATGCCATCTGTGGCTGTGATTGCATTTCTTGGGGGTCCTCACCTTTCATAAAGTATGAATCATATGTCCTTTCCTGGAGCAAGTATTAAGCTCGACAGTTTTATCACCGTGTCCTACTGACAAAAAAAGGTATAGTACATACTCTCTACCTTGGTAACCATATTTTGCATGTAGTCGCAGTTCTCATGTCGATGTATTAATTTGTCACAGTGGTCTAGGAACTGAAAACATAGTCTCACAAAGAATACAAACAAATATGCGTAAAATTGGCAAAATGGTGCTGCAATGGAAGTAGCACCTCTGCATAATCAAATGAAAGGATGATAATACAATACAATGATCATGCAATATGCATGAATTCCAAGACAATTCAAATTCCCAAGGAGGTCATTCGAATTGAATGAGTGAGTCTAGCTTAACTGACTGTAAGCCACAGCGAACACACCAGTTAACCACTAATCAAAACCCTAATTGACTCAATTGAGTCCTAACTGAAGTCAGAGTGCAATAAATGACTGATTCTAACTGAAAGTAGCTTAGACACATGTCACTGCATTCCAACCAACAAGTGGTAGCACATCAATCACCCCAATCAACCCCTACGAGGTTAACTGAAGTCTAACTAGCCATCACAGGTGGTTGGAGGTGCCCCTGTTGACTCCAGTTCATTAAATATTAATTAAATAATCAATTTAATGAATGGAGGTGCCTTGATTGCTCTGTTTAATTGATTGTAACCATCAGTTAGCAATTAAGTGCATTTATGACACTCAGATCACCCCCGGAGTGCTCTAGTTAGCCTCCTCGAATGAAGGAGAAGGCTTAGTTGGCCTCCTTGACTAAAGGTAGGCATGGGTGTGCTCATGCTGATGTCATACAATTCTCCTCAGATGTCAATTAAGTCAATATAACTTAGGATAATGGTTTAACTAGGAAAAATTGACCAAAGTAAGTGTGTATGGTGGTAAATGTCTCCAACACCCCCCCTTAATCTATACCCAGGAGAAGTAGAAAACATAAAGTGCATAAGAATGCTAGGGCCCCAAAAACAAAGGCCATAGGTCACCCTATACTATACTGAAACTCCAACAATGCTCCAAACAAACTAAGTGAGGAAAAGAGGGAAAACCCAGTGGGAAACCCCCCCTCAAGCTGAACACTGAAATTAGTTGGATCACCTTGATGAAATCACCTCGAACAATGAATGGAGTTAAGTGAACTTATTTTTTGAAAAGCTCTTGGTGAAGATGTCTACAATCTACTCAGCAATCGGGCAGTATTGCAGAATGATGACCCTGTCATGCACTAGCTCCCTGATATAGTGCATGTGTATCTCTACATGTTTGGTCCTTTTCCTGGTAACTAGATCTGTGGATATCTTAATAGCACTTTGATTGTCACAAAACAGTACATTGGACAAAGTACTACCAAGATCAAACTCTGAAAGAATGCCTTGCAACCAAACAGCTTGGATGCAATCATTCACGGCTTCTCGATACTCGGCCTCTGCTGAAGACAATGCTATGGAAGCCTACTTTTTTATAGACCAGCAAATGGGGCCACCACAAAACATGAAGACATATCCGGAAGTATACTTCTGATCAATAGAATTACCCACCCAATCGAAATCTGTGTACCCAACCAGCTCTAGCTCGGAGTCTACAACATAGTGAATGTCGTAGGTCCTGGTTCTCTGAATGTACTGGAGGATCCTCTTGGCTTCCTTCCAATGAATATCATGGGGCTGCTGCATGTATCTTGATACAAAATTCACGGCATAACAAATATCAGGCCGAGAATGAGTCAAGTACAACAAGCTACCAATCAGCTATCGATAAATAGTGTTGTCCATGGGAGGTGTGCTTTTTCCTTCTTCAAGGATGATCCTTGAAAGGAAAGGGAATGGAGAAGATCTACATTCATCCATGTTAAAATTTACTAATAGGTCTGATATGTATTTGGACTAAGTGACCATTATCACATCAGAATTTTGTTCAATTTCGAGCCCCAAAATTGTTTTAAGAGCCCCAAATTGCTCATTTCAAATGCATTATGGAGAGCAGTTTTGATGACTAAAATAGAAGAAACTGCACTACCTGTGATCAGTAAGTCATCAAAATATAAAACAATACTAATCAAATCACCATCAGACTTCTCTATATATACATTTGGATCTGATTTACAGCTTTGGAAGTTTTGCGAGATAAGGAAGGCATCCATCTTGAAATACCACTCTCTTGGGGCTTGTTTTAACCCGTATAGTGACTTCTTTAGCTTGAAAACCAAATATGGATCAGAAATGTAGCCCTTAGGATGATTTATGCATATCTACTCATGAATATCTCCATGCATAAATGATGAATTAACATCCATATGATGCACTTCCCAGTGCTTAGATGCTGAAATTGCCAAAACTAGGCGGATGGAGTCCATCTTTACAACTGGTGCAAAAGTATCATGGTAGTCCACACCTTGGACTTGGGAGAGCCTTTTTTCCACCAGCCTTGCCTTATATTTTCAGGTTCTTCCATCAGCAGCAACCTTAGTCTGAAACACCCACTTGTATTGAACCAATTTCCTCCCCGGAGGAAGAGAAACTAGCTCCCAAGTAGTGTTTTTCTGAAGAGAATTCATCTCTTCATCCATGAAAACCTGCCATCTCCGATCCTTCTGCGCATGGTAGTAAGACTTAGGGTCTGAAATTATCATCAAGTAACAATATTTGGGCAGCAAATAATTAGGACAAGAGAGTGCAATACCTGCTCTTTGGAAATCGAACCGGGTTCTCCTTGGATCATCCGAATTTCCAATGTTATCTCCTGTGGAGGAGAGTGTCTGTTGGACCCAAGTTGGGAGATGATTTTGTACTTCAGGTTTTGATTCACCATATAATGTTTTCTGTACACTAATATCAGAAATTGGAGGATCCAAATCAGGGTCATCACCCCCAATCACATCATCCAAATATTTAGTAGAATAAGAAGGAAATTCAGCAGTTTTCTCCTTCACTAGCTCTACCTCTTGAAGAGGCTCATCGAACTTGACACTCCTTTCAATGATGATCTGTTTTGTTTTGATATCCATCAGCTTGAAATTTTTTGATTCATCGGGGTATCCAATAAACAGACATTTTATGCTTTGCGGTTGCAAAGCCCTCCTTTTATCAAGTGGAATTCGGGCCCATGCAGTGGACCCAAACACCCGTAGATTCGACACATCCGGCTTGTGTCTGGAGTATTATTAGAAAGAGGTATTCCCTTTCATGAATGAGTGTGGCACTCTATTTTGAATATATGTTGTAGCATGCATGGCTTCATCCCACAAATTTGTAGCCAACTTCTTTGATTCCAACATACAGGTGGTCATCTCCTTGAGAGAACGATTCTTCCTCTCCGCTACAATGTTTTGCTGGGGAATGTAGGAAACTAAATGTTGGAATTGAATACCACTTTGGGAACATATATGTAGTAACTCATTACTAACATACTCCCCGTGATTATCATATCTCAATATTTTTATCTTTTGGCCAGATGCATTCTCAATCAAGGCCTTCAATTCAATGAATTTTTCCAAGACTTCCGACTTCTTTTTGATAAAAAATACCCATGTGTATCTAGAAAATTAATAAATTAAAGTCAAAATGTGACTTGATGCATTCATAGATGTGATAGGTATGGGACCATTGATATCAAAATGTATCAGTCCCAAGTGCTTGCCATGAGGGCATGACCTCTTTCATGCTGAGGTTATCGATCTTGCTGATCTCTCCTCCGTAAGATTTCCAGAATATTGATGTGATTTCTGTCAGGGAGAGAAGCAGCTTCATCAAGCTTCTTTTTCATGCAGGAATTTTCAGGGTGGAAGCCCTTCCCGCAGTATGAACACTTGACTTTTTCCTTTCCATGATGCCCTTTTCCTTTGTTCTTCTTTAAGTCGAAAGAATCTTCATGCTATTGGTTTTCAACTTTAGGCTTAGGAGCTTCAAATTTGGTTTTTGGGTTCTTCTACTGCTTTCCTTTACCCTTCAGATATTTGGGCCCTGAGACATGGAGAGATTGATCACAGGAGGATCAGATGATCCCCATCTAGACGAGCTTATCATGTTCACTTGTTAGGGACTCAATGAAGGCATTGAGTGAAGGCATCTTCCATCCAGGGGTTGTGATATTCCCCACACAAAATGTAGAGACAAACACCGAATAATCAGCTCCAAGTTTGGAGAGTATGGCGAGGATGAGCTTATCATCCTCCTTCTCCACCTTACATTGCTTCAAAAGTAAGATAATGTGCTTGAACTTTGTGAAAAAATAATTTAAGGTCTCAAAATTGGAAGGATGGAGAGACATCAACTCATTCTCAAGCTAGTATACTCTCAAATCATCCTATTTTCCATATAGGGTTTCCAATTTGTCCCAGATTTCCTTTGGAGTCTTCAATCCCGAGAGATGGAAAAAAATATCTCGGGAAACAGAGAGGCACAAGAATCCGAATGCTTCATCTTTCTTGTTCAAGAAGCTAGCTTTTCCTGTCACAGAAGCAGGCTCTTATTCTATGTTCATAGTGACCCTATAGAGTCCTCTCACATGTAGATGGATCTCCATGTCTCCTTTCCATGAATGGAAATTGAACAGAGTCAAGAGTTCTACGGAAGAAGCCATATGAAACGCTGGAGTGAATGCTTTTCACCTGTTAAAACCTACAAATCACAACAAAAGGGGCACCATAAGGTCATACATCCTACACATTTTAGGCTTTCATAACACCCAACATATTTGATCAAACAAGATTGATCAACAATTCCTTTAGTTGGGGTATTAAGTGGTAAGCCTTGGCTTCTGGTGCAATGCTGGAATTTTGAGCTTTTGCTCAGTTTTTCATGCAAGATATGTCAAAAACCTTGTTTTTGAGATATCTAAGCTGCATCCCATTGGGAGCCCTGATACCATATTAATTTGTCACAGTGGTTTAGGAACTGAAAACACAGTTTGACAAAGAATATAGACAAATATGCAAAAAATTGGAAAAATGGTGCTGCAATGGAAGTAGTAGCTCTGTATAATCAAATGAAAGAATGATAATACAATACAATGATCATGCAAGATGCATGAATTCCAAGACAATTCAAATTCCCAAGGAGGTCATTCGAATTGAATGAGTGAGTCTAGCTTAACTGACTGTAAGCTATAGTGAACACACCAGTTAACCATTGATCAAAACCCTAATTGACTCAACTGAGTCCTAACTGAAGTTAGAGTGCAATAAATGTCTGAGTCTAACTAAAAGTAGCTCAGACACATGGCACTGCATGACAACCAACAAGTGGTAGCGGGTCAATCACCCCAATGAACCCCTATGAGTTTAACTGAAGTCTAACTGGCCATCAGAGGTGGTTGGAGGTGCCCCTGTTGACTCCAATTCATTAAATATTAATTAAATAATAAATTTAATGAATGGAGGAACCTTCACTGCTCAATTTAACTGATTGTAACCATCAGTTAGAAATTAAGTGCATTTATGACACTCAAATCACCCTCGGAGTGCTCCAGTTAGCCTCCCCGAATGAAGGAGAAGGCTTAGTTGGCCTCCTTAACTGAAGGTAGGCATGGGTGTGCTCATGCTGATGTCATAGAGTGCTCCTCTGATGCCAATTAAGTCAATAAAACTTAGGATAGTGATTTAAATAGGTCAAATTGACCAAAGTAAGTGTGTATGGTGGTAATTGTCTCCAACACGATGCCCATAGACCTGACATATGCATTGCCATGGTACGCTAGCGTAGCTCAATGTGTTCAGGGTTCTTGAAAGAAAATAATTTCAGAAAGTTGAACATGTATCCTTGGTGTGTCCATCTGCATGACATTGGGTGCACCAAAGTTCAGCATGATCTTCCTTATCCTTCTTGATATCTTGCAGTTGGAGCATCATATAGGCCAACTGCGCTTGAGTTTGGTTCATCTCGAACACAGTTTCTCATACTGGTGATGCTTCTAATTTCATCACAATTTCCAGAGCCTCGCTCTGTGTCACAATCTTTTGCTGCATTAGTAGTTGTCTAATATGTGGGACAAGCGCATCGATGAACCACTCTTTGTGTTGAACATCGCTCATCTGGAAGCTGACTTGAGCCATCAACATCTTAAACCATTGATCAAAGTCCCAAATTGTTTCATTGGGGAATTGCTTGATTTATTTCAACTCGGTAATGTACTGAGCCTCAAACTTCATCTTCTTGAATTCTTCAAATAACCCCTTACATATCTCATCCAATTTTTTTAATGTACCTCCATAAGGAACCAACATGAATCTCATGTACCAATACAGTGCACGACCCCTAAGGGTGGTTGCTAGTTGGCTTCTCTTGACATCGTCATCCACTGTCTGTCCGACGGTATAGATTGCCTCACACAAGAACTAGTATTGCTCTGTTCATTGATGTTGTTTCCATGAAATATTGGTAGCTTCATTTTGTTTCCCTCCATTTTGGGCCTTCTTCCTCCGGCCGGTACTCTACTGCTAGAATGATGCTGACACGTCAAGCAAGTCGACGTAGAATGGGCATTTCTTCTTGGTGGTGGAGTACTGCATGGAGGTGTGGACATGTTACTGATGGGGTTCGAGCCTGTTGTTATTCTGGGTGTATCTTGGGCCTGGTAATCCTCATCGTCACTAAAAGGTTTCTTTGTTCTATGTGGTTGTTCTTCACGGTATCGCACTTCGATCGCAGCTTGCTCCTCCTCTTGTACAACCACTTGTTTCCTTGAAGACCTTCATAATATCACCAGAACTCATGCCCATATACCCCTTACCTTTCTATGCATATCCCCCCTTTGGTCATGGTGTCTACAGCCTCCGCACACCATAGTTCCACTACTCTTGGTCCATCTTTAGAATACTTTTTTCGTAGACAAGATGTTTAATAGATAGTTGTAGAGACAACAAAAATATACCATCGTGGTCCATTGAATAACTCCATTTATTCTTCGCTAAATGATGTATTGGTATCAACTGCAAAATTAGTAATGCATTCCTCCAGGATACTATCCAAACACACCTCAACAGCTCACTATGCCTTCTTGTCTGTTTCTTGTAATTCCTGGATCAGCTCCGAAGTCCAAGATGTCAACTCTCCTCCTTGGATTTTTTTCTTCTTAGAAGCGAACTTCGCTAGCCACTCATACAAGATGATAGGAAAATCATAGAATAACCATTCATGAGGACCCTCATGAATATATCTGTCCAACCAATTTCTCGGCAACTGCTTTGGATTCTAATTTTCTGTTTCAGCAAACTCTCGCTTTTTTAAACTAAACCACTCCTCTATCTTCGGTCGAGATGGATGTCAAAACATATATTCCTTTCAATTGCAAATTGGTCCCAACAACAGAACCATTTGTTGGCTAATGCCCACCAATAAAGCCTCGCCGGTAGGGGTTCTCCCTTTGTCCATGACCAACCAGCGTGATCTCCCTGAGCACCGGTCCAAATAGGTTTTACCCTTCCTAGCAACATCAACAGAGTGGACGAAGTCTCACCCGAGATGTTCAAGGGAGAGCTGTTGAAACCAAGTTTCTGGCAGTAAGAAGGGAAGATATCAAATCTGTGGCTTCAACAACATAATTATCATATTACTCCAAGTCACTTGATAGAACTAAGATAGTTATCACAATTCATCTTTGCAACTATGGATCTAACAGATCACATCATTCATTTATCGCAGCAGTATCATTCATAAAACAACTTTATTAAGCTTCATCATCATTCATCAGAATTGAGATAGATTGCATCATTAGTTCATTGCGGAAACATTAGTAAATCATAAACAGATTCAGTACACTTCTCATTCACATCGCAACAAAGAAAACATGAAAACAAAAGACAACATATAGGCAACAACCGTCATGTCATACTAATTCTACCCAACAGATCAAAAACAGATAATTATTCTCCATGGCAGGACACTGACTACATCCCAAAATTCAGTATTTGACACAGACAGATGGCATATTTTTCAAAACAAAAGACTCATTAAGACCATAGATAGATCGCAACAGATTGATTACTCTTAGATATTGACTTGGACTTGTATCGCACTGATCATAATTCTCTTACAATTGCAAAGCTAGCTCTATATATAGGCTTGCGCCTTTACATCAAACGTACACTTCTAACTAACTTCTAACCACTAATGACCTATGTCCACAAAACGTGGTCAATTAATACATTAAATATTCAAAATCGGTTATCCTTCTGCCCATCGCGCTGATCTGGCCTTGCGTAGTGTCGCATGAGCTTGCATAGCTTCCGCGATGCTGCGCAACTCACTTACCCAAAACCCTTTCCACGACGCTACACAACTCACTTACCCAAAACCCTTGCCAACAACATATTTGATCCATTTGTTACCATGGCATTTGACCACCACTTTGTGAAGGTGTCCTCAAATCCTCGGTTCCCTAGCTATAATTTTTCAAATCTAAATGGACCGTTCTTAGTTGTGATGAACTCATATATGTCGAGACTGATCGGCCGATGATTTGATCCCACTCCCAAAAGGATATGAGATTCTATTATGGAATTAGTTTGAACAAAATATGTTGATAGAAGAAAGAGATCCAATCTGGAGCCAATGCAATGCATTCCTCCCCTTCTATTATTTTAGGTGAAAGCTCAATTTTTTGGTTGGATATCCACAAGGTCCATGTCAACAATCAAGGGTCCAAATGCACGGCTTGTTGTATCTAGATCGTTGATGCCTCCATTTTTCTCTAAAGGATTGAAGATCATATTAAAGTCACCTCCCCTCCTCGGGGATCCATATGACATATTACACTTCAAAGTTTGTGATGTTTAAAAGGGGTGAAATGAAGTTGGTATTGAGTGAGGGGATGGGTGGGTCTTATACATCGGTGAGGAATCCCTAGAAAGTTATGGAGATAAGCTTAAAGGAGGAAGAGATAGTGTGGGGAGTGGTGAAAAATTTGGATATGTGTAACAGTGGGGGGTCACATAGGATGGACATACCTCTAGAAAAACCATGCATATCAAGAGAAATTGACCGGCCTCCTCTGTAACAAAAGTTTGAGAGGGTTGAGAATGTCTCTGTAGAGAATTTGGTTTTCTATATGAAAACAATGGTCGGATTTTCTTAGTAGATATTGGATCTGAGGGTTTGTTTTGTAGATTTCCCTCATTATACTTGAATATTTGAAGAAATAATCTTTATTAAGAAGCTACTGAGAAGAAAGGAGGGATTTCAACCAATTCGCCAAGGATCAATGGTTACCTGATGATATTAGTGTTTTCCCTAGTTCGGTCAGTTGTTGTTGATTTTTCTTTCACCCCCTTTTTTAATTTTTCTTGGTTTCTTATGGTAGTGACTTCACTGATTGAATGCCGAGCTTGTTTGTTGTTTTTCCTGGATTTCCTAAGTTTTGTAGTATGTGTTGAGTAGCTTCATGTAGCACCCGCCATATGATTTGAATGTGAGGTGGAGGGATTTTAGTTAGGTTTCCTTTCTTGCATGTATAGATAATATTATGTATCTCATGGTTTGTAATAACTAACTTCTCTTCTCCATCATTATTATTTTGGTCCTCTGTTTCACTCATGGTTATGTCATCTGTTGGACCTAGTTTTCTCCTCAGGATCTTCCCCCTCCTCAGTTGGTAAGAAATCTCCTAGATCTGTTTGGGTTGCTTGAATATGATCTATTGCCATCTCCTCCAAAACAATGAAAGGGTTTGGAACTGTTGTCTTGGGAGGGACTAGATGTGCTAGGTTTTTTGCTTCACCTTTATATCACCTGCTAATTAGGGTAAATACATCTTGTTGATGGGTGTTACTGGCCACGGGGGGGGGGTGGCGGTGGTAAGTTAAGGAAATGTCTATAAAGATGGCCATACTCATGGAAATTCTTGCATCTAAATGGGATGTGTTCATAGTCCATGGGTTGAACCCACTCCTCATCTTGGAAGTTCAGGAATATTTCTTTGGGAAGGGACTTAGCGACATTCATATGAATATATTCTAGCATAAGAGGTGCATCAACCTTGTTTTGTTATCTCTGAACTCTTTCTGAATCTTCCCAGTGTGTTTTCTATTCCTGATAGGGTTTCCTCATCCCAATATTCTTGGGGAAATAAGTACATATGCACCCATACAGGGACCTATGTGAAATCCTCTTTCTCTGGACAGTAGTTCTCTTTCCAATGTCTTATGGATAGCCCAGAGTTTTAGAAAAAATATGACCCCTATTCTATGATCCTTTCTCGATCTTCCGTGTTGAAGAAAACAACTGTGAAGAAGCCTTTTGAACCCAGTTTCAACTCGACATCCCCTTTTGGATTCCATTTATGCGCGATCCATCCTCGTAAATAAATTTCAGTGGGCTAGGATCCCATGAATTTCTAGATGAGGGCATGCTCCCTAATGTATTGTCTATACTTGCAAATTTTATGTCAGGATATTTTGAGACTTGGGATGGTGGTCATTTTGGGTAAGAAACCAAATCTATTTACCTTGAATCCATTTCTTGTTGCGTCCTGGTTGTGTAAGGGTTCCTCTGGTGTATTTGAGTGTTCATTTGCTTCTTCTTCCACCGAATTCCCATAATAATTGGCATTGCCTTGATCTTGTCCGACCTTGGGGGAATGATTTCTTGTCTGATTGAGATGGGCCACATTTTGTTGCTTTGTGATGACAACTACTTTCCCTATTGAATGTGTTGAGTTTGCGACTGCCAAGGGTTTCCCACTTGGTTTCCTGGGTTGAAGGATGACGTTGCGGAAGAAAGGGTTTCTTCTCCCTCCCCATAGCCATTCCATGGTTCAGTTCTCAAATAGGATTTCGTTTTGGATCATGGCTAATGTTTCTGAGGCACGTTAGTAGTATCTAGCTCTACACTAGCAAATATTAAATGTTAGGAGGAAATGGGGGTGGTATTTGATCCATTATGTGTCCACAGGTCGTGAGATCATTTAATACAGTCTCTTTTTGTGGAACCACACATTCAACCACTACCTCAAGGTGTTCCCATGGCTCCAAGTTTGATCCTAATTGGTCTTGAACCTTACCCATTGGTGAAAATCTCCTCGCTCTTCAACAATGGATCCAACGCCTTTGGGAAAAAGTTGTAAAAAATTATTTCCAAAGATATATATATATATATATATATATATATATAGAGAGAGAGAGAGAGAGAGAGAGAGAGAGAGAGAGAGATATTATATTTGTATTGAAGGAGGCCACAACTATACTAGGCAATATAGAAGTACAAGAGCTTGACTACCACTTGTAGGAGAGAGAGAGAGAGAGAGAGAGAGAGAGAGAGAGAGAGAGAGAGATTATATTTGTATTGAAGGAGGCCACAACTACACTAGGCAATATAGAAGTACAAGAGCTTGACTACCACTTGTAGGTCTTTCATCCCCCTATCAAAATGAAAGAAGGAAAATTTCAAAATGTTTTCTCTTACATCTACACTTTATTCTATTTTCTTGATAAAAAGATAAACTCTTACAAACTAATTGCCTCTATCTCAATACCAAAACAATACATTATTCTCAACTAGATTGGAATACAATCCCTCTGATAATCAAGATTGTGTCCAAAGAGCTTTGATATACCCAAGAAAGATTAATTTCTACCTCTTTTTCTCATCTTTCCCGATTTTCTTTTCTTTTCCTTGTGAATGGAGGGGAAGAATGAGGGAATTTCTTCAAAAATCCAACATGAGATGGAGATTAAGAAGAATCAAGCAAATCAACTTGATGCATTGAAGTATTTCCATGAGCTTGAGTTACATCTCCTTCTAGAAGAATTTTTTAGTTTGAAACGATCATACTTCTTCTGGAGACTTTTCTTCTACCATGGATGATTTTTGTGTCATTTAATATTCTATTACAATTGATTCAACATTCTCTTTACTAATTTCCTCATTCATAAGAGTCTCCACTATTTTCCTTTTTGGTGATATTTTATTCTATTAAAGAATGGCTATAACCTTCCCATGCTATTTGGAGCTTAACTTAAAGGATTAGAGTTTTTCTAAAGATGAGAGGGAGAAGCATTCCACCCCCACTATATTATTCATGATTAATGTCTATATTGATGGATATAAATATCATTAAATCATTATTCATATTCCTTTACAAAGTGCAGTTAATCCCACATGCCATAGCTTGAATATATTATAATTACGTTAATATATTTAGATACCCAAATAGAGATAGAACTCGAATATCTACGCTATGATGACATTAAGCACAATCAGGGGAAACAAGTTCCCTCCAATTTCGGTTAGTTACTAACGCTAACATTGTTGCTCCTGAGCTTGCAATCTTTCTCTATTTCATTGAAACAGGAAAGCCAAAATAAAATTGTAAAAAAACTGCAAACGCCCACCATGGGGATCAAACCAACGAGCACAAAGTTAAGGGCCTTGCACTCTACCAAATGAGCTATATGGTATTATGTATAATATTTATGCTAAATTATTTTTATTGATAGGTTTTGACAATTATGCCCCAAAAAGAAATCAAACTCCTTTTGAATATGCGATATTTGTTTTAGACGAAAAAAATAGTTCCTTGGTATTCTATTGAATCAAAGGTAACAACGTACATCAACAACATAACATCAGATCCAACATGTGGAACCTTACAATAATAAAGAAGTACATCAGCATATTGAATAAAAGAAATGTATTCTCTCTCTAAAGCCGGCTACTATCAATACATGGGAATTTGTACCAGAATGATCCTCTCATAATACTCACAAAAATACTATCAACCATATATGTCCCTAGAGAAGATAATAAGAGCCCAGACACATTTTCAAGTTAGGTCTAGGGGCATCTCAAATAGTCCAAAGGCATGACTAATCATCTTAATCAAAACTTGTTAAAATTGGTGCCAAACTCATAGGAAAGAAGGCCTTAAGAGGCCAAAGCAATGCTCTAAAAAAAGTTGTAGTGCTACTTCCCCAAAAAATTCACCTTCACACATTTCTATGTAGGTAAGATGTCTTGAAGCCATATGAAGCCCTTGCTTGGATAATGAATCTTCCCTCTTAGTATGTTCCCTATAGACATGGCTGAAATCCACATATGTGAACACATATATGAGCTTTCTAGTGTTGTCACACCAATCCTCTAAGTTCACAATAGCAAGAGTGGATTCTTCCTTTGCCCAATTTATAATCACAGAGGAATCACCAAAGACATGTAGATATGGCAACCCAATATCTTTGGTGATGTACAATAATTCCTAGAGGGACGGTATCTCAACTCCTATATTAGTGTTGCAGTCACAACCTAATTTAATAGAAATATAATGCTGATCATTAATCCGAATACAAACACCTCTACCTCCATTTGATTCTGTCGTAGCTCCATCAAAGAATGCCATGGGAAATAAATTATCTGGTGGTTCTCCAATATGACTGATTTTAGTCCTTTTTACTTGTGGCACGTGATGAGATGTAACTTATAACATAATCCTATGACAAATTATGGATATAATACGCTCTTTGTTGTAAAAAATATAGCTATTTCTGGTCTTCCAAAGATTCCATATGTAAAATATAGGCAGATACAAAATATCTACATCCTTGGAGAGCCAGCTAATAAGGTTCCCTATAAGAGTCGAATCTGGCCAAATCAAATGAACACAAAAAAATATGCCTAAGTTGTGGATTACCTCTTGTGCAAAGGACCATTCAACAAATATATGATCAATTGTTTCAGCCTTTGTCTTACATAGGCGACATCTATTAGGACCGAGCCATCCCCTTTCACACAAGTTATCCTAAGTATTAATTTTATTATTAAAATCCATCCAAGTAAAGCACTTGAGTTTCTGCAGGATACTGAAATTCCAAACCTGCGCGAGAATAAAATCAAGTGACAGAAGCAAATGTTTAGACACAATGAGCTCATATGCTTTCCTTGCAGTAACCATGCCTGATTTCTTGTCATACATCCAGAGCATAGTGTCTTCAAAATTTCCAATCTTGATTCCACCATGAGAAATACCTTTGATAAAATATGCCCAAAGATCAACCCAGTCACCCCCCAGGTCTATATCAGAGGCTGAGTACCAACAATTAAAAACTTGTGAAATTCCATCATGTTTCTGAGCATGAGCTATATGGGAAATCCCATAGTCAGCTAGATAATCCCATAGGTCCACTAGGATTATATATGATACCTTAAGTCAAACAATAGGATCAACCCCCAGATGAATTTTCAAACCATTTCCCACCTTCCAACCAAGCTTACAGGTAATCCAAGAAAAAATTCTAATAAAGCCATTCCATAAATATGAAGTTCCAGAGACAGATAAATTCCGCGATCTGGTCCAGTCCTCAAAGGTCTATTTTTTAGATATTTATGTGCAATGATATAGTTCCAAATACCATTCCCCATTAGAATCTGCCACATACTCTTCATCCTGAGGGAGAACCTAAACCATTCTATATTCTTTATGTCCCAACCACCGAATGCCATAGGTGCTGAAATAGTTTTCCAACATGCCAAGTGATATCTTTGATGACCATCGAAGTTCCCCCACAAAAATGAAAAAAGGGAGCTCCTCAACGAATTCAATATATATCTAGGGCATCTGGCCAGGGAAAACAAATACACTGCTAACCTAGAAAGAACAGATTTAATAAGAACTAATCTGCCACCAAGAGTAAGCAGCCTATAAGTCCAGTTCTTAATATTATTTTCAAACATCTCCACCATCCATCTACAGTCAGAGGATTGATACCCGAGGGGTTTAAGGTGATATCCAGGCATTTGAATCCCTAAGTGATAAGAGCCATGCTGTAGGGAAGGAGCGCATAAATTTTATGTCTAGTATCTTCATCAACATTTTGATAAAGGAAGGAATACTTTTCCTTGCTAACAACCATACCTGTAGTCGAACAAAATAAGTCCAGGGATTCTTTGTAAGCACCCCATTCACTGATAGTACCAATCTCGAATAAGATCACATCGTCAAAAAATAACAGGTGTGTTAAAGGCAGACTATGAGAGTATTGAAATCCTTTAATGTGACCTTTTTGTTATGCATAAAAAATTATCCTGTTGAGACTCTCAATAAATAGAATGAATAATAAGGGAGATAATGGACAACCTTGAAGGATTCCCCTTGAGTCTAGAAAAAACTCAGATGGAGTCCCATTGACTAGGAGTGCAAAGCATGAACTTGTAACACAACCCAAAATCTAGTTTACACCAGTCAGAGGAATACCAATCGGCAGTAGCAAGAGTCTCAGAAAAGTCCAATTAACCCTATTAAAGGCTTTGACTAGGTCAATATTTAGTACTAGGACATTTTAATTCTTAGACTTGATAGAGTGCAATACTTCTTGGGTAATGTCAATTGGTTCAATAATCTGCCTATCCTTCAGAAACCCAAACCGTTGTGTAGAAATGACCACTATTTTACAATGACCATAATAACACATATTCAAAAATTCAAGGCCTTTTCGAATATGCCATATTATGGTCGTTGTAAAATAGTGGTTGGTATTTCCTCCTATCAAGGGTGAGACATGTTTGATACCCGTTAATATTTCACACTTAATTTAGTGTTAACACTTTAGTTAGAATAGTAAAAAGTAAATATTTTAGTCTCTCAATTGCACCAATTTCAATATATATATATATATATATATATTCATTCTTACATAACTTTTTTTTTTAATTTTGAAAGAAAAAAATTAACTTGTTGAAATAAAGATAACAAATTATGTATTACTAGCATTTATGCCCAAAGGTGTAAAGGAACGTTAGAGTATCAATATATGAAAAGTGAAAAACAAGTATTACTATATCCAAGAAGACTAGTCAAGAAATTTTGACATGAAAAAATATACATAGAAACTATAAAAATTTCAAGTGGGTAAAAAACTTGAAAGATTAAACATGTGAAAACACTCTAAACATTGAAATTCTAGGTAGAATATTTACTTATAACTTGTATTCAAGGAACAAGTATTAAGCTACACTTATATAGGAAGGCGACTTGTAGAAAGATAAGCAATCAACTTGAATTGGGAAGGGAGCAGCATTATGGCATTTTGTAATCAAGATACTTCTAAAACCTGCACCATCTTATTTCAAAATGAAATAGGAAACATAGCCCTCAAGCTCATAGCTAATAATCACATTTTTATATAATTATTACGAGAACAAGAGCTTTATAACTATTCCATTCAAACAACAGTATATTGATAAATGGAACATTGCAATTAATACCACAACAAAATGAAACACTGCAATTTCTCAAAATATAGAGAATAGTCCAAATCACAATATATAACAATTTTATTAAACTTAACACTTTTACAAAAATGCAAGTATGAGATATCATAGCATATACAAGATATGTCGCTTTGCTTTTAAAAAAGAGAGTTATGACAGCTGGGATTTACAATTAACATCACACTACAGTTTGACATGGGATGTCATAGCATATTTTAGAAATGTCTCTTTTCTTTTAAAAAAGAGAGCGTTTTCAACTGGGCTTTACAATGAACATCACATCACAGTTTGCCATGGAACAACAAAAACTTATCTCATAAAAAACAAGACTCCAATGTGTTGTTAAAAATGATGTCGTAACAACTATAAAAAAGAAAAACATGTTTGATGCAAATCAAAGTACAAAATAAACAATAATAATCCCATGTAGGATTCAACAGAAAAAGATGATGTTGCAAACATTTAGGGCCAACATAGGGAGTTCATGTACATGAACATAGTATCCTCCTCCTCCTAAATGACATTTCCATTTTCCCTTTTCCATATTGTAAAGTTTTTTTTATGAATCCTCTGCTTTGAGAAGTTGTTGCATTTAACTTGCGGATAGATGTGCATAATTGATTGGAAAAACTAGATAAGAAACACATAATGATCATAACAAACACATCTGTCAAATGATATTTCAAATGTGAATATAAAAATCATGTTCTTTAATAAGATTAACATCTTAACCCGAAGAAATTGAAGTTGTTCTTTGATACTTGCAGACAAAGTAATCTTATTAGAATTGCAATCAAATATCAAAATATGAAATGATTTAACATAGTATGTTCTTGGAATTAAATAATTTGATTTTACAAAAAAAAACGAGTAATTACTCTCATAATGAAAAAATGAGTTAACATAAACCCAATAACAGAGACATATATATGCATATACAAGCTCAATATACACATGTTACTAAATGAAAATTCTGAAACATGCTCCCACAAACTAAATAAAAAACAAACTGCTACAGTTGAACTGGAATAAATGTATGCCTCTACAAAAAAGTACCATGAACTAAATAACAAATATTCTTTAGAGTTCATAAATTAAGTTTAATTTGGCAAATTGTTAGATTATTATCATTTGATCAATATGATCTCAGATATTATCCGAGAGAATAACATGAACAACAATAATGACAATAGACAAGAGACACAAAGAGGTTTCCTCATGGAAACCATAAAGGAGAAAACCCTGCAATTTCCTCAGAGATAGAATGAGCACCAATAGCAAAAGTAAAACCCAAAGACATAAAGATGATCTCCGACAGTTTTTCTCTCTCTCACTTGTGCGAGCTCCTCCTCTCTCACTCATGCACTATAGTTGAGTGTGTGTGTGTTTCAAATAGAGAGGCTCACTCTCTATTTATACTAGTTTTCGACTTGACAATTACTTACCAGGGCCAACTTCTCTAAGATAATCTAATAACCCTAGTAGCCTGAAACTATGGGGACTATTATAAAGGAGGGTTAACCTCTATGAATTTACATGAATTGATTACATTAATGATTCTACCAATAGAAACATCAAGGTACACAAAAATACAACATATAAAATATACGAGTGAACATTCTGAAGTTACAAATACATCAACACTCCCTCTTAACTAGGAAGGTATTATCTTGACATAATTCATCAGCACAATTCTTTGTCATTGGATCATTCATCAAAGCTAGATCATCATCATAGCTATATCATCATCATAGCTAGATCATCATCAAAGCTGGATCATCATCATCACTACTCCCTCTGTCTCGAGTAAATGGTGTTATATCTATATTCTACTTGTCATAGGAAGTGCTACATACCCAACCTTTTTTCATGTTCGTTGTAGGCCTAGCCTCCATGTAGGTATTCATCATCCTTAGTGATTATATCTGACCATGGGAGGCCCAACCTTCCAGCATGTCAGAAAGGCCCAGCCATCATTTATATCTAACCATGGGAGGCCCAGCCTGCCACCATGTCAGAAAGGCCCAGCACTTACATGTGACCATGGGAGGCCCAGCCTGCCACCATGTTAGAAAGGCTCATCCAACACTTATATATGACCATGGGAGGCCCAACCTGCCACAATGTCAGAAAGGCCCAGCACTTACATCTGATCATGGGAGGCACAATCTTCCACCATGTCGGAAAGGCCCATCACTTACATCCGACCATGGAAGGCCCAACCTGCCACCATGTTGGAAAGGCTCAAAACTTATATCTTACCATGGGAGGCTCAACCTGCCATCATGTTAGAAAGGATCTACACTTACATCTGACCATGGGAGGTCTAGCTTGCCACCATGTCAGAAAGGCTCTGCACTTACATCTGACCATGGAAGGATCGGTCTTCCACCATGTGAGAAAGGATTTAAGAGTCATCACTTCCCCTTAGAAAGAACCTCAATCTATAGAACACCATGCTTCTCCTTGAAGTACTCAAAATTCACTCTAGCTAATGGCTAGGTCAACACATCAGCTATCTGCTCATCCGTCGCAACATACTGCAGCTTCATTACTCCTCTTTGCACCATATCCCTAATATAGTGATATTTGATCTCAATATGCTTCAAATTGTCATGGAACACTTGGTTGTCCAAAAAATTCACACAACTTTGGTTTTTGCAATATATACAAGTAGCATCCAACTGGAGGTCAAATAAATTAGATAGTAGCTTCCTTAGCCAAACTAACTCACAACTAGCTTAACAATCTACGACATACTCTTATTCAGCTGTACTTAGTGCCACACATGACTACTCCCTGTGAAACCAAGAGATCACACCTGATCCCATACTGAAGAAGCACCCCGAAGTGCTCTTCCTATCAATGGTACTTCCTTCCCAATCTGAATCCACATAACTTCTAGGTTAATCTTCTGATTTAGATCATACTTGAGCCCATAATGAAATGTACCCTTTTGGTACCTCAAAATATGCTTTTCCACAATTAGGTGAACATGTCTCGGATCCGTCAGGAACTGGATCAATGTGTTCACAACAAAAAAATATCACACAAATATCTAGTCTTGTATTCATCAGGTACATCAAGGAGCCAATCATCTGACGATACATTGTAGCATCAACTGAATCTGATGAAGCATCACTCAATAGCTTCAGTTTCGATGCCATAGGTGTGGTCATGGCCTTGCAGTCCATCATCCCTAACCTCTTCAAGATCTCTACTACATACTTCCCTTGTCCCAAGGAGATTCCATTTGCATTCTACCATGCCTCCATGCCTAGAAAGTAGTGCATCATACCCAAGTATTTCATATTGAACTTGGAAGCAAGCTCCCTCTTTGTGTCAGCAATCAGCCCATCCTCACCTATTACAAACAGGTCATCTCTATACAGTAGGAGTATCACAGGGTTCCCTTCCTCAACATTATAGTAAAGGTTGGAATCTTCTTTACTCTTGGTAAAGCCTAAGTGAGTTAGGAAGCTATCAATTCTGCCATACCATGTCCTGGGTTCCTGTTTCAAACCATATAGTGCCTTCTTCAATTTGCACACGAGTCTCCCTATCATGTGTCTGAAAACCGAGTGGGTTCTCCACATACACTTCCTCTTCTACTACACCATTCAAGAAAGCAGTCTTGAAATCCATCTAGTGTATCTTCCATTTCATTACTGTAGCTAGAGAAAGTATGAATCAGAAAAATAGTTCTGAACCCACATGATTCGCAATTAAACCCATAGTGAATTCATAATTGAATATATGACAGTTTTTTTACAATAATGGAGAATACCTTTTATAGGTCAAAGCACACCCATTTTGATGAAAGGGTGTGACCCTACATTAATTTAACTTAATTCTACATATAATATTTAGATACATAAAATTTCTGTTGTCTTTTAGAATGCTTTGTCCTCAAAGAAAAGGTAAGGAAGGGTATTGTTGACGAAACTGTTCTATCTCCTATGATGCGTCTTCATTTGGAAAATTCTTCGACCTAATGAGATATTCCTTGACTTTTCGAGAATGAAGCTTTCTTTCTTGGGTTGCAATGATTTCCTCTGGTTCCCAAATTATTCTCCCTTCATCATCTAACATAGGAATTATTTTTTTTACTGTTTGATGTTCCCCCAACATTTTTTTGAGACATGATACCATGAAGACATTGTGTATACAACTTTTATCAGGTAACTATAATTTATACACAACTTGACTAATCTTTTGGGTAATCTGGTATGGTCCATAGAACTTTGGGGCCAGCTTATTTTTTCATCCCCTTTTAAGGGATACCTCTTTGTAGGGTTGGAGTATTACGAACACCCAGTCTCCTACTTATAATTATATTTTGGTTATGCATTGATCTGCTTGTTGCCTCATGCGATTTTGTGCCATGATTAAGTTATCCTTGAGGTATTCAATCATTTTTTAAGATTTCTCTAGTTGGTTCCTTACTCCTGGAACATTAGTGTCTTTCAGAACTAACTCCTTCCAATTTGTAGGTTCATACCCATATAAATATTGGAAAGGGGTCATTTTTGCGGAGGTGTGGTATGTTGAATTGTACCACCATTCTGCTAAGTGTAACCATTGGGACCAATGGTTTTGTTTATCTATTATGAAACAACGTAGGTATGATTCTAAGCATTTATTTATGACTTCAGTTTGACCATATGTTTGGGGGTGGTAAGATGAGATCATATTGAGTGATGTGCCTACTTGTTTGAAAAATTCCCTCCAAAATTTCCGTTAAATTTTGCATCTCTATCGCTGACGATGACTTTTTAGAAGCCATGTAATTTGTATATATTTTTGCAAAATACATCTACAATTTGTTTTGTTGTGTCTGTTTTTCTTATTTACATGAAGTGTGCAAATTTGGTTAACCGATCGACCACTACAAGGATTTTGTCTTTTCCTTCCGACGGAGGGAACCCATTGATAAATTCCATTGATATCTATTCCCATTTCTGGTTTGGAATGTGTAGGGGGTGGAGTAACCCTGGGGTTAAAACATTTTCGCTTTTGTTCCTCTGGTAGTTGTCACATTCTACTACATATTGCTGGATATATTTTTGCATTCCCTTCCATAAAAATTACCTTCTTGCATTATAATAAGATTTGAAGAATCCTACATGTCATGCGGCTAGTGAATCATGGGATTCCTTCATTACCTTAACCTTGAACTTAGCGTCTGGGTTTAAATAAATCCTCCCCTTATACCAAAGGATATCGTTTTTCCATTCAAACATGGGGTCACGGTTGGGATTGTTAACTATAGTGATTGTTTTGGGGTCTTTGGTGTATTCACTTTGTATTTCATTTAACCATTCTGGAATTGCGACTAAGATGGAGTAAGATGTAATATCCTCATCTTTTCTAGAGAGTGCATCTGCGACTTCCCCTTTTTGTGTATTATTTCCATGTCGAACGCAGTGATTTTTTCTATCCACTTCTATTATTCTGTGGATAATTATTTTTGTTGAAGTAGGTATTGAAGACTATTGTGGTCTGTGCGGATCATGAATTTTCTCCCTAGGAGGTATTATCGCCACTTTACTAATGCTTACATAATTTCCATCATTTTCTTATCGTGTGCACACTTCAATTGTTCTTGCTTATTTAATTTCCTTCTTACAAAAGATATCGGGTGTTCATCTTGCATTAGTACTACTCCTAAACCATAACCTGAAGCATCACATTCTATCATGAATGGTTTGGATAAGTTTGGGGTAGCTAGTACAGGTGTGGAGGACATAATTTATTTGAAGGCTTCAAAACATTTTTCCACTTCTTCACTGCATTGGAATGCATTCCTTTTTATAAGGTTGGATAAGGGTGCGGTTATGTGCACATAATTCCTGATAAATCTTTAGTAGTATCTAGTTAACCTAAGGAATCCCCTTAATTTGGAGATGTTGGTAGGTTTTGGCCAGTCTGTGATTGATTTTATTTTTTCTGGATCTACCTTGACTCCTTGTTTAGATATTACATGACCAAGATAGGTCACTTCTTTTTTACCGAATGTGCATTTGGACATCTTGGCCTAGAACTGATTTTCTTTCAAAATAGAGAACACTTGTTCCAAATGTATGAGATGGTCCTTCCATGTCTTACTGTATATAAGGATGTCATAAAAATAAATTAGTACAAACTTCCGTAGGAATGGATGAAATAGGTTATTCATGGTTGCTTGAAATGTTGCTGGAGCGTTAGTTAGCCCAAAAGGAATTACCTTAAACTCATAATGTCCCTCATGGGTTTGGAAGGTTGTCTTCGCCACATCTTCTAGCCTTACTCTAATTTGGTAATATCCTATCCTTAAGTCTAATTTTGAAAAGTACCTTGCGCCATATGGCTTGTCCAGCATTTCATTGATAAATGGAATAGGGAATTTGTTTTTAATAGTTATCTTATTTATCCCTCTATAATCGATGCATAGCCCGAATGATCCATCCTTCTTCAATACCAGTACTACTGGTGCAACATAAGGACTTTGAATTTCTGTAATTACTCCACACTTCAGTAAATCGTGGATTAATCTTTCAATCTTTGTCTTATGATGGTGTGGGTACCTATAGGGTTTGACATTGGCAGGACTTGATCCAGACTTAATTTCGATGACATGATCGATCTTCCTTTATAGTGGTAACTCCATGGGGAGATATTCAAATAATATTTTGTAGTTTTGGATTAGTCCTTGGACCTCTGGTTGACCTAGTTTAACCACTTTTGAAGTTAATAATTCCATCTCTTGGCATTGCATGACATACGTTGGTGCTCCCTTTCAAATTAGTTTCTCCATTTTGTGGGATGACACAATTTGTGTGCGAGGGGGTTGGAATCCATAAATTAGTAACTTTCCCCTTTCCACTTAAATTATATAAAGTGTTCTTGGTGGTTTACTGAGTAGGTACCCAGGGTTTGAAACCACTAAATTCCTAATACTGCATCAAGTCCTCCTAAGGGTACTGTGTAAAATTCTGATTCAAGGTTATAATCTTATATTTGTAGCTTAACTTTGTGGCATTTTCCAACTTTTTTTATTTTCTTTCCATCTACAACCATTACCTTCATGTTAGGTACTGGATATATGAAAAGGTTAAGCCTCTTGGAAACATTTACGTCGATGAATTTATGGGTACTTCCTATGTCAAATAGGACGTCAACATTATTATTTTTTATATTCCCTTTAAGTTTTAATGTCAGTGGTTGGTGTATTCCTGTTATGGCTGAAATTGATATCTTGTTCATTTCTTCATCTTCTGAATCTGATGGAGAATTCTGGATGTCACCTGTTTCTTCTATGTCAGATTCCTCGATATCTGACTTGTCTTCCCCTTCTGCTTCACATTGATATAAGTTCTTGGTGGTCTCTTTTTTCAAACATCTGTGTCTTGGGTCCAACTTCTCTCCACAATATTTACACTTCCATTGTTTCATTCGTTGGACTTATAAAGTGGTTTTGTTGTCACTTCTTATATGTGGTGGCTAGTATTTGGTGTCGGTCTTGGTATTTTGTATGGACCTTCGATCTTTTTCATGGTTCTTGTTCCATGTCTTTTTCCAATTTTCCTCAATGATTTTTGACTTGTGTCTCGATTTGTCCAAGGCTGATATATTTAATAGTTCTAGTTCATCTCTGATATAGGGTTTTAGTCCATACACATAAGTCTGGAGGCGTTGACTATCTGTGGGTTCTGACACACATGTTGCCAGGGCTTCCCATTCGTCAGTGTATTCATCGACGTCTCTTTTTTGCTACAGTCCGATGAGTTTTGCGAAGAAGTATTTTTCTTTTAAATCTTCAAACATATTAAAGAAATCATTTTTGAATGTTCTCCACTTGCACTTATTTGTTTGTGTTGTAACCTTCCACCACATGTACTATTTGTAAGGCCTATCTTCTAGTTGCATCAAGGCATATTTTATCATTTCTTCATCAGTTGTGCTATTGTGTATCGAAAAAAATTATTCTTGCTTGTTGATCCACGCCATGCTTCGTTTTGTGTCGCCATTGAATTTTGACAATTCTAACTTGGGTTTCATTTGATATCCACTTATTTTTGGAGGAGAGAGCGAATGTTCATGATTTGGAGAGTTATCGTGATCGAACTCTTCTTGTGGAATTTCCTTTCTGGGAGGTATTGTCTTATGATGGATTGAACTTGACGATGGTTGGTCCTCCTTTGACACCTTACCAACTAATGTGGTGATTGTGTCTTCTAAATGCTGCTCGAGTTTGCTTAATCTAGATTTGAACAATACGGTTATTTCCCTTTTTACTCCTTCTATCTCCCAAGATACTGCTTCGTTGACTTCTTTTTTGACAGTATTTGATAATTCATTTTTGCTTTTGTGTAGTTCACCTTCGATTTGGTTGAGTCTTGAGTGTAAACCCTTAAGATTTTTAGAATGTTGGACTTGGTTAAGCTCTAATTTCACCATTATTTCTTTAGTTTCATTCATCTTTGAAATTTTTCTTGTGCAGGGAGGAATTTTTGTTTACTAAGAATGGTGAGATTTTTTTTAAATAATAGTTAATTATTATATAATAAAACTTTTACTTTATTATTTAATATAATAAAACAAATTAAAATATTATAAATATAATATATTTTAAAATATATATTATACTATAATATTTTGTTTTTTTTTGTGTTTCGTTTTTGGTGGAGGTCGTGGGAAATCACAGCGTGAGGATGGACAACGAGGGTGCAACATGGAGGATGGGAGATGAAGAGGTGGTAGTGGCAAGCATGAGGTGGTGTACTGGAGGTGGAGGTGGGAGGATGCACCGAAGAGGAGAGCGACAGGGAGGAGGTGGACGGGGGAGAATGCGGCCGGCAAAGGTGAGTGTGGTGGTGGAAGAACAAGTGGAGTAGCACTGGAGGGATGGAGCAACGAATGGGAGCTGAGAAGAGTGGAGCTATGTGGAAGGTGCTGAGGAGATGAACTATGGCTCTAATACCACTTGAAGAAGAAAAATATTTCTAAGCCCACGTGATTCACAATTAAACCCATAGTGAATTGATAATTGAATATATGATGGTTTTTTTTTACAATAATGGAGAAGACCTTTTATAGGTCAAAGCACACCCGTTTTGGTGAAAGGGTGTGAACCTACATTAATTTAACTTAATTCTACATTTAATATTTAGATACATAACAAAGTACTAATCTGATGGAAGTGTATCTGGCTACAGGTGCAAAATTTTCTTCATAATCTATCCCTTCCTTCTGAGAGAATCCATGTGCCACAAATCTTGCTTTATATTTTTCTATGCTACCATATGCAACATGTTTGATCTTGTAGATCCATTTGGAAGTTACAACACACTTCCCTTCTGGTCTTGGTACCACATCCCAGACATCATTCTTCATAATCGACTGGTACTCCTCGATCATAACATCCTTCTATTCTTTCTTTTCTGTTGCTTCTTCATAGTTGGAAGGTTCTTTATCAATGACATGACACAATAGGGATACATAAACAGAGTAGGATCTAGTTCTCTTTCTTTCTTTATGCATTTCTTCTAGAGCCCCATATCTTTATGCACCTTGGATAGCCTCTCGTACCCATGTAGGTTTCATTTTGTAAAGATTCTTTTCTTGGGGTGGATATACAAGTTCATGGGGTTATTCTATTTATCGATCTTCTTTTGGAGCTTCATCATTCATAGTTGTACCTTGGATCCTGGGTGCTTCTGTTTCTTTAGGGTCTTCAACGGGTCTCTTTTTGGATTTGTTGTAAGCTGAGTCTTCGTCAAATGTTACCTCCCTACTGATGTCGATCTTCTTGAATCCTAGGAAATATATTCTGTAAGCCTTCAAGCTTTCACTATATCCCACAAATATACCCTTATTTCCTGAAGGATCTAACTTTTTCCTATTTTCTTTTGGAATGTGTATGTACACTGGACAACCAAATATTCTAGGATGGCTGACTTCTGGTTTCTTGCCGGAGAAGACTTATTCAGATGTCTTGTTCTCAAGTACTCTATGTGGAGTACAATTTTGTACATATACATATGTCCTACTAGATTCTTCCCATAGATGCATGGGAATATCTTGATCATGAAGCATTTCCCTTGCAACTTCCATAATCATTCTATTCTTCCTTTCTGCAACTCCATTCTGTTGTGGATTATATGGACTGGTCAACTCCCTCTTAATCCCTGACTCACTGCATAATTCCTTGAATTCATATGATGTTAATTCTCCTCCATTGTCTGACTGAAAGGTATTGATTTTATTCTCTTTGTGATTCTTGATAAAGGCTTTGAATTCCTTGAACTTACTAAATACTTCATCCTTTCTTTTCAAGAAATATATCCATGTCTTCCTAGAAAAATCATCAATGAAAGAAACATAGTATACATACCCACTCAATGAACTAGATGACATCGGACAACATACATCGGAGTGGATTGATTTCCAAGATTCCTTTTTCCTTTCTCTCGCTACTTGGAAATGTCTTCTTTGTGTTCTTTCCTTTTGCACATCCTTTTCAAACACCTTCATGTTTTTTCTGTATTTCTGGAATACCTTCAATAGATTTTCTTGCAAGTGGTAGTGCCATATAGTGCACATGTGCAAGCCTTATATTCCATAGTTCACTTGGCTCTACTGAGTCATGGACCAAGGATTTTTTTGGTTGGCCCTTTAGCTTGTATAAGCCTCCCTCTTACTCTCTAATCACTATTGCATCATCTATAGTCTTTACCTTTGGCCACATAAGGACTTGGCCATCTACAAATGCAACTCTCATGGATTTTGCATCCAATGCATATATGGAGAGGAGACTCTTATTTAGTCCCAGTACAAACAAGACATCCTTCATCTTCATAGACTTTCTAGAGTTAGTCCAGATTATAGGAGGATTCACCACTATCTTTTATGGGATACTGGTAGTCATACCCAAGTTTCACTTTATGGGGTGACTCATGTTCAGATAGTTTCACAAAGGATTCTTCGAATCTCATCATATGCTTGGAATCCCCACTATGTATGAACCAATGGCTACTTCCATGTGTGACAATTCCTATAAGGGAAGAAATCCAAACATACTCTTCATCACTTGAAGAATCTTCACTTTCTTTTTTGACTGTCTTTCTGGGAGGTTCATCATCCTCTGCAGTGTGATCATGATGTCTTCTTTTATCATTCTTCTTGTGAGAGTCACTCTTATTTCTAGGACAATCTCTAGAAAAATGTCCTCTCTCATCACATGTAAAGCATTTTCATTTAGATATATCTCTGTTAGATATTCTAGGGTTATCTTGATGGTGAGAATGCTTACCTTTGGGATGATGATAGTCCTTTCTGATTTTCTTGGTGTGTACTATGAGAGCTTGATCTTCATTTCCCATATTTTCTTCTTGAGCTACTATTCGAGTTTATTCTTGTGAGCATTCCTCCCATAGCCTACTGGAAGTGATTAGATTTATTCTACCACAAATCCCTTTAATGAATGAGTACCATGACCTAGGGAGACCATTCAAGGTGGTCATCACAATTTCTGCATTCTCCACTTCTTCTTCTACTGCTTCAAGTTGTTCTTTGATTGGAGAGAACCTTGTAAAGTTTGACTGTATGGTCTTTGCATTCTGGATCTTTACATTCTTCAACTGGTTTCTCAAATTCATCTTCTGATTTATGTTATTTCCTTTAAATAGCTTGGTCAAGGAATCAAACATCTCTTTAGGTGTCTTTAGAGAAGAAACTTGTGGTATAAGGTGATCCTTGATGGAATCAGCAATAATTATCTTGGCCTTGACCAAGTTCTTCTTGTGCAAGTCCTTAGCCTCATCTCCCTCTAAAATTGGAACCTCTCCACTTATGTAGGAGTCAACCTCATTTTCTTGAAGAACCAGTGAGATCCTATACTTCTATGCTTAGAAGTTATCATCTCCTTCAATGTTTTCATCAAGCTTGGTCTGATGAGACGGCTTGAATGAGAACCTCAAATGGAAATACAAAATATTTAGGTCTTACCAATTTGATATGTTGAAACTGGATTTGGAACTGATCTTCTGCAGTGTCGATTTTCTAGTATAGGGGTAAATTAGGGTTTAAATTTCCCAGAGTTCTACCCAACCAAAAACTTCGATCTTGGTCTTTGAACTTCTATTTTGAGGAGGAGAGAAATCCTATGTTGGGATCACTCAAAAATTCCACTTCTGTGAAAATTCCTAATTTCCTATTGTAGTGGTAGGTGAAAACTAAAAATGCTCAAATTCAGATTCTACTTTGATAAAAAGATGTGCCCTTCAATGGAGAGTTAACCTGGCCTCCTTTTGTTGATGATATATGGAGAGAGACCCAAAAAATAAGAAGTCGTAGCTTTTGCAGCTGCATAGTGTCTTCTTCTTAGGTTAGCTTTGATACCATGTTAGATTTTTATCATTTAATCAATATGATCTAGGATCTTATCTGAGAGAATAACATGCACATCAATAATCACAAGAGACAAGAAAAACAAATAGTTTTCCTTAGGGAAACCATAAAGGAGAAAATCCTGTAACTTCCTCAGAGATAGAATGAGCACCAATAGCAAAAGTAAAACCCAAAGACACAAAGATGATCTCCGACAACTATTCTCTCTCTCACTTGTGTGAGCTCCTCCTCTCTCACTCATGCGCTACAGTTGAGTGAGTGTGTGTCTCAAATAGAGAGGCTCACTCTCTATTTATACTAGTTTTTGACTTGACAATTACTTACCAAGGACAACTTCTCTAGGAGAGTCTAATAAACCTAGTACCCCGAAACTGTGGGGCCTATTGCCCCGAGTTACAAAGGAGGGTTAACCTCTATGACTTTACATGAATTGATTACATTAATGATTCTCATGATAGGAACATCAGGATATAAAGGAATACAACATATAAAATATACAACTGAATACATTCCGAAGTTACAAATACATCAACACAAATGCTAGCTACTTATTCAAAATGCGTTGTAGAAGTGAACCTTTAGTATCAAGTATTTGCAACCTCTTCATGTGAATAGAACCCATGACATCATTGTCTTCATTATATTCACTAAGATTGATCTTAATTCTTTGCACGAGTATTACCTGTTCATTTTAGAAAAAAACGATTGTATGAATTTTCTATTATTGGAAAATGATGATCAATTAAATAATTGAACAAAAACTTACACATAAACTTCGATTTGAGACCTACAACTGATCATGCCAAGCTAAAACTTATAAAGAAATAAAAAATTAATCTCTTAGACTCAAATAAAAAATATGCAAAACTCCCTTGATGTCAATGTACTATTTCTCAATGTCATTGGCAGATATAAATCAATCCTTGCTAAATTGGATAGGTTTTCTGCAATAGAAGTGTGATAATGCTATAAGAAAATAGTAATGAAATAGGTGCATATTATGAAGTCCATGAAATGGGTCCATTCTTCATCAGATTTCCAACAATTTGATCTTTATCAATTTAAACAATTTGAAAATATGTTGAGTGATACCAAAACTTAACATGCTACAAAAATGTATACTAAAATCGTTAGACCACAAATCAAAATGTTTGAACAAAATATAAATATATCATTTCCCATCCCAAGAAACTAAATGTGTTTTTGGAAAAAAATTGTTTTTTTTAAGCGCTAAACATACATGAAAGAAACGACCAATCTCATCACTATGTTTATAATTTCCTAAATTCCAACTCCATATTATCTTCTTATATACGTCTCCAAACATCTTCGTATATCTTACAAAATTCTAGTACTGAACCTTGAAAAAATTTAGGGCTTCAGGGGGTCGACTAGGGTTTAAAGGAAAACAACTACAGGATAGGGAAATCGATATAAGCTACAAATTCATGTGAGAATTATGAAAGAATGTCATATTATATAGATAAATTCCGATGAAAGTTTGAGGTATATATTAACTCTGGGAGTGACATTTGTACTGAATGTCATTGAATACTGCACAATCTATTTTAAAGATGGAAGCCAATATTAAAAGCCTTGGAAGTTTCTCTGCATATTAAATTGCATATACAATTACTTCTTAATGTTCTGTAGCTCCCAAGTGGTGGAAACAAAATAATAAGTTGTTGGTGTACAAATGTATGGTATTTGCATTGGTTAAGGTAATAATTAAAAGCATTAAGAGTATGTAAGAGGAATAAACGTGGCAGGATCGTAAGAGATATCATAGGTAGGTAGTGACTATGAATCGCCTCTTTGTTTAAGTATTGCCTCCTGCATTTACGCACCTTGATAAAGGAGTTCAATCAATACCCACCTTCAACACTTTTGAATTACATTTATACAACATTTAAGATGCCCGCCCCACAACAAATTTGACATTTAGGGGCGGTTGTCTTCCTCCTCCAAAAGTGACTTTTGCCGACGGTTTTGTCTTTGGAGGTGGTATTTATAAAACTTCCCCTAATAGCACCGATGCTAAAAGTTTTGATTTTTAGGGGCGGTTCTGGAAGAGATCAAAACCACCCCTAAAAGTGACTTTTAGGGGCGGTTCTACCACCCCTAAAAGTGACTTTTTGGCGGTGGTTGTAACGCCCCCCCCCCCCCCCACAAAGTGACTTTTGGGGGAGGTTCTAAACTCCCTCTAAAAGTGACTTTTTGGCGGTGGTTGTAACGCCCCCCCCCCCCCCCAAAAAAAAAGTCACTTTTGGGGGCGTTTTTGTCTTTGAAGGAGGTCTTTATAAAACCACCCCTAATAGCATCGACACTAAATTTTTTGACTTTTAGGGGCAGTTCTAGAGGAGATATAAACCACCCCTAAAAGTGAATTTTAGGGGTGGTTCTAAAACCCCCAAAAGTGACTTTTGAGGGCGGTTCTAAATCCCCTCCAAAAGTGACTTTTGGTGGCAGTTTTGAACCCCCCCAAAAGTCACTTCTAGGAGCATTTTTGGCTTTGGAGGCAGTATTTACAAAACCGCCCCTAATAGCACCAACG